>CALNHX010001918.1:0-199869 GCA_940337035.1 Agriotes lineatus
AGGCACATTAAGCCAGAAAATGCTGGGTGTTCATATACAAACACTACGCGGTCTAAGCCGAAATTCTATGCTAAGGAGAATACTTCGAGTAACCGCGAAAGCCTCAAACAGTACATGAGTTTGTCAATGTCAAATTTACCATATGCGCTACTAGTTAGGGCATAAATATTTTTTATTATTAATGTATTCTTCGAATGCGATGCCACAATCCTTTCTCTAGGTTGTAGGTTAGGCAGATGATCGTTTTTAACCGCAATTTAAAATGTTTTTCGTTATCTACTGACCCTGAAACTTGAAGATCTGAAGAAATATCAAAGATAATTTTTCACGATTACAAATCATTTGCCTAAATTATGACCTAAAGAGATGATTGTGATCTCGGATTCCTTAGTTCTTCCGACGAATTTTGTCAAAACGTAGGTATTTATATTAAATAGCATTATGGTTTTCATTTGCTGCGTTAAAGATTGCCTGAACAACAGCATAAAAAGTTACACGTTTCAAGTTCCTGAAGGTAATTTAAACTGCAATATTTATCAATACTTTTTAATGAATTACTTATTGTAAATTAAGGACCAAGAAATAGCATAAAACGGCAGAAGTGGTTAAACGAAATAAATAGACCACCAGATGATATGCATCATTTACGTGTATGTGAGGTGCCGAAGTATTGGAATGCGGCGAGCGGTACACAATATTCGCTGACGCTTTAGATTTGTAAAAATTAATTTTTTTTAACCTGGAAAACGTTTACAAATAATTTGTTATGTAATATTTATTTATTGCGTTCACGTTACACAAACTTCAATTTATTTCTATTATACCTTATAAACTGATTGGGTACGCCACTGACAAAAACGAGTTTGGTTTGACATAAATAACTCCGAGTTTCCCCAAGGCTTGTATATAGTAGAAGTAGGTTGCCTCGTAACTCTGCACCAATGGCAAAACAGCGCGCGAATACGTCACCAGTATGCAGCTTTGAATATCGTGCATGCTAGTCAGGAACGTTTACATCGCATTTACAAGCTTATTTTCTAATATTTTTTAACGGTTTTTATCCAGTAAAAAGCTTATTCTAAATTCAGATTCTGACAAATTAATCTCAAAATTATTGTTCGAAAATGCTACATCAATTGTTTAAACAAAGCGTACGGGAAAAGTGCGTTATACATTACAGCATCGAGGTATTTTAATTATTATTGCACATAAATGCATACTTCCAGCGTATGAAATGTGTGGAAATGAATAAAGAAATTTTTGGTGAAAAAATTGCCTGTATTACTTTATTGTTATAAAAAATACGACTTATTTTTTATATCGCTTTGCTGAGTGTCGCGCCTCGGGCTCTGTGACCCACTCAAGCTGTAAAATGTAAGAATATATACCACCGTAACTAATGCTGTAATGGTGGTTTATAATGTTCATTAAAGCAAAAAAACAATGAAACAGTCGCAAACCCATATGAAAAAAAATAAATAATGCGTAAATGCCCTAATTTAATAGCATTTTACAGAATTTATCTGAACTACGACTGGTGCACAATATGTCAATATTACTGAGTGCATCCACACCAAAATGCCATAACATTTCAAACACAGAGGATTTTCCTAAATGTAATGATGGATTGAAGATATCTACATACTTTCCAATGGAAAGTAAAATGTTTCAAACAAAAATTATTTAAAATAAATAACAGTTACCCATCCTAAACTATCAAGTAGGTATTGCTGATTAGTAAGAGCCAGTTCTAAAATACTATTAAATCTAAGATGTGCCCTTAAACGATAAATACAAAAAAAAAACTAAATAAGAATACGTGAAACAAAAGATTATTTATGATACTTACCTGCTGCAGGAAGATAAAATACACAATCCAAAGATTGATATCAATTAAAACACCAAATGAAGAAAATTGCGATTTTTTATGCAAATGTTGTTTATTAATATATATTGTGTGTAAATTAGACTAAAAACAACTAAAAGCAATTATCATAAACTTACTACAATACATACTTAACAAACTTTCATAATATATATATTTAAAATCTGTTAGCAGATTTTCCTTCTACACCTGAATCTGAATCTGAAAATTAAAAGAGAAATTTTTTTCTACTTTTCTTCGTCTATTTAGAGTTACTTCATATTGTTCCAGGCATGTAGAATAATTAATTTTTCTCTCTTACTATTAACATCTTAGTGCATCAGCTCCTTATAAAATCTATATTCCGTAAATGAATTGCCTGCCTACTTATTTTTGATGGCAATTTCTTAATGAAATAACGAAAAATGTTCAAAGGAAAGATACACCCACTATAAAATATAACTACACTAACGTCAATTAAGTTTCTAGGTCCAGAAATAACACAAAATGGAACTGATAATAAAGAAACAAGCTATCAACACACACGTTAGCATATAAGCTTGGTAACCGCACAAGCAGTCTGCATGCTGGATGACGCGCCACCTTCCCCTGCCCGCTCACTAAACTTCGGAGTTACGAGGCAACCTACAATATACAAACCTTGGAGTTTCCCTACCTGTGTTAGCGTAGCTAAGGTGATTTAGTGACCTTAATGATATCGGGCGGTAGTTGTTACAATCTAGTCGGTCGTCTTTTTTATAGATTGGGTTGATTACTGCATCCCTCCATTCTCCTGGAATTTTTTATTTTCCCATACTTTGCAAATCAGTTTATACAATCTATCTATTAGTGTATCTCCTCCCTCTCTTATTAATTCGCTCTGTATTCTATCATTACCAGGTGTCTTATTATTTCTAAATTTTTTTATAACTTTATTGAATTCTTCTCTTGTTGGTACTTTACTTTCCTCTTTTTTCTTTTTTTGCTTTCTCTCCTTCTTTATCAATATCTTGTTCTTCTGACTCTTCCATAATTTCCTGGTAATGTTCTTTCCACCTTTCCAGTATGTCTTCTTTTCCCCCAATTAATTCTACATTCTTACATCCTGTTTGTTATAATTTTCTTCTATTTCTTGGACAATATCTTCTTGTTTTCATCGTTTTTTTCCTATGTAGTTTCTTTGCCTTCTTTCTTTTCTCTTTAAATTGGTCTTGGCTTTGTTTTAATTTTTCATTCAGCATTTTTAGTTTTGCTGTGCTCAACTCTTGGGAAATTTCTTTGCATTCGTCGTCGTACCAGTTATTCTTTTTCTTATTGTTCTTTTTTGGTAGTACTTTCTCTGCCACTTGTTCCATCATTCCTTTTAACACCTTCCATTCTTCTTCTACATCTTCTCTCTTGCTTTCTATTTTCTGTATTTTTTCCACTTCGTGTTTGTACTTTTCTTTTATACTTTGGTCTTCTTGTAAGGGTCTTATATCCCACCTGTTTTGTTGTTTCTTTTGTTTTTATTCTCCCAGCGAATCTCTAAATTTAATTTCGCCCACACCAAATAATGATCGGAGTCTCTTTCTCCCCTTCTAGCGTTTTTACATTTTCTATACAGGCTTTGTTTCAATTCAATTAACATATTTGGTTTGTTGTCTTAGCATCAAGGCTTTTCCAGGTTCCTTTATGTATACCACGATGTTTTAAGAATGTTGCTTTTAATTGTAGTTGTATCAATAAAGCAAAGTTAATTAATCTCTGACCATTTTCGTTTGTTTCCTTATTTTACTATACTTCCCCACTGCCGGTCTATTTCTTTTTTATTGTCCTACTTTCGCATTGCAGACCTCAGCTATGATTTTGACATCGTATTTGGGTATTTTATCGTATAATTCTTCCAGTTCTGTATAGAAGTTTTCTTTAGCGTCATCTTCCGCGTCATTTGTTGGTGAGTGCACCTTTATTACTTCCTTTTACTACTATAAAGGAAGTATTGGATTCACCCCAAAAATTCGAAATTGAGTTTTCAACAGATCTTCACGTTTTAGAGTCCCCTGATCCCAAAAAACATATTTTTTTTCATTGGTCTGTGTGTCTGTCTGTCTGTCTGTGTGTCTGTGAACAAAATATCTCAAAAACGAAAAGAGGTATGGCATTGAAACTTCATATATAAGTTTTGTGTACTATGTAGATGAGACAGCAAGCTTTTGAAGAAAATCGCATAACCGGAAGTAGGTGTTTACTCTTGTGATTTTTCAGTTTTTTTCGATTTTTTCAAAAACGGCTCTAACGATTTTTTTTAAATTTCACATTTTTCTTACATTTTTAATGTGTATTGATGTGAGATAGGTGATTTTTCAGTTGAATACTTCTAAAGTAGGTTTCTTTTGTTTTTTTTTCTATTTTTTTTATTAACTCCTATTTTAAATAAAACACCCGGTATATTATTACATTTTTGAATTTACCTTAAAATTCTAGAGAAAATTTGTCTCTTCAATTAACGCTCGATTTTGTACCGTTTTTGTAGAATTTGTAATTTTTGAAATTTTTTAACAAATGGTTAAAAATTAAAAATGAAATTTTTGACTAATTATAAGATCACTGTAAAAGGAAGTTGTGTGAGTGTATCACACCAGATTTTTAAATTTAGTTTCCTTTGGGGTCCTCTTATTCTCAGGTAACTTAAACACTCAATAATTTTCTTCAAGTCCAATAAACTCGCTACTCTTTCCTTTTTATTAAAAAACCTGTCCCTAGTCTATTTTGTGTTCCTCCTCCATTGAGGAATAAATAATCTTCTATTTCCGTTATGCTCTCATTTTTACTTTCTCGCATGCGGTAGTATAGAGAAAGTATTGTAATCGTCAAAAAAATCGACTTCGAGATTTTGAAGAATCTTGACGTTTTAGACCTCCTAGAGTCCGAAAAAACCATTTTTCGAATTATGTCTGTGTGTGTGTATGTGTGTGCGTGTGTGCGTGTGTGTGTGTGTGTGTGTGTGTGTGAACACGATAACTTAAAAACGAAATAAGCTAGACCCTTGAAATTATGTACATAGTCATTATTCAAAATTTGTAGATTCCTGTCAAATTTTGAGCGAAATCGGTTAACCGGAAGTGGCACTTTACCTAAACAGGTAGCGGTACCTATTCAAGTAAAGTACCAGTTTGCTTCGAGATATTTGAACAAAATTTTGTACATACATTTCTTATGTAGAAAAACTACCAGATATTATATTTCAGTATGATCGGTTAACCGAAAGTGGCATTTTACCTAAACAGGTAGCGGTATCCATTCAAGTAAAGTACCAGTTTGCTTCAAGGTATTTGCACAAAATTTTGCACATACATTTATTATTGAGAAAAACTCCCAGATATAAAATTTCAGTATGATAGGTTAACCTAAAGCGGCACTTTACCTAAACAGGTAGTGGTTACCTGAAAATGTAATTTTATCGCTGTATGTATATACTTTGCAATAAACTTTTCAAATTTGCTAGAAAACAAGGCGAATGCGAGAAAGTCTAGGGGAGCACACTCCCGATTTTTTATGTTTGTTTCTTGTACTGCTAGTATCTCAACCTTATAGTTCCTTACTTGTTTTATTAATTGCTTTAGTGCTCCCTCATAGTTGATTCCTCTCACATTCCATGTTCCTAATTTCCATTTAGTATTTGTTGTTGAGTGGCGTATTGTGCTTCTTCCTGTCTTCCTATTCGTATCCTTTTCCATTGTCTGTCATCTTAGTTCGTTCATTACGTTTTGTTGCTAATTTTTTGTATTATCTTCTTTAAGTATTAGGCTCCGTCCATCTTCATTTGACCATTCGTATTGTATGTTGTTGATCTTTAATTTTTTGTAGCCTATTTGTGTCTTCATACCTTTTCCTTTTTCTTCGCTTGCTATTTTTTTAATAACTATTTGGATAAGCCGTTCATTTTTGGTTAGGTCATCTTCTATATAAATTTTGTCTCTGCCAAGTTTTGCCTTGTTTTTCATTATTTCTAGTTATTCGGAAAATGAGGACATTTCTGCTACCACTATTTTCCTGATAGCTTGTTTGCCGATCTTGAATGCTCGTTTTACTTTAACATTTACTTGCAACTTTTCTTGTATAAAGTCTTCTACTTCGGGCATACTAGCGTCTTTCGGTTCCCATCCTTAAATAATTTTTTTATTTTTATCCTTCTCCTGTTTTTCTATCTTGTCCTTGAGGAGCTGTACTTCTTTTCTTAATTATGGTTTTCCCTTTCCCACTCTGTCTCCTTCTTAATCTGTTCTTCTTTGATTTTTCTGATTTCTTCTCCAAACTGTTTGATTGTATCATTATTTATTAATATCTCATTCCTCGGACTTTGGATTTCGGTTTTTATTCCTTTCATATCGTTTCTCATTTCTTCCATCAGTTTACATAGTTTCTCCATGTTACTGTCTTCTTCCTTTACCTTCCCTGTATTTCCTTTTACTGTAGGGGATCTCGGGATTTTTTTACTCTGTTGAAAGGCTTCTTGTTCGTTTTGTAGATTTATTTCTTCGTTGATGACATCTCTCTTCCTTTTAAAATAGTCTTCTAGAGATCCTAGACCCTTTTTCCGTTGTCCGTGATTATTCGTCCCATCCATTAATTTTACTTGTAAACTACTGATAATTAAGCAACTTGGCAACGTCGCTTTTAATTCTGTTGCAGTTTTGTGACCTTGCTTATTCTTCACCTCACTTCGTTGTTTACGTTTTATATATTGATTTTGAAGTCTAATTTCGGTTCGGATATTATTTATTTCACTCACTCGCTAGGATTATTTTTCCAGCTGGTCCTTAGGTACTCACGTTTGCTTCAGTTTTCCTGTTGTTTTACACTGATTATTTATTAAATTTGTGGAGCGGTATCGCACGTGATTTTAAACACTGCCGCCTTGCAATTCAATCAATTAAATATTCAACAGTAATATCTCAAGTGCATTAAAATAGCCGATTAAATTTTGATGTTTTCCGTCAGAATGTTTTGCTAAGAAATTTGTCAAGTAAATTTGCCGCTAAATAAGAATTTTGGGGCGGAAAGTTTACGAGATATTTTTCTTCAGAGCAAAACATTCTGACAGAAAATCGTCGAAATTTATTCAGGCTAGTTTACATGCACGCGGGATGTTCAGAGTGATTATTTCCTGAATAAATAGATAAAATTCAGTTGATGAAGGACCTTTAAGAATCCTGTTAAAATTATGCACAAGCGATTAAATTTTGAAAAAAAATTTTACCGCGGTTAAATTTTTACGTTTACATTTTTGTCATTGTTAAACTGACAGAAACCATAGTGACTACATTTACACGGTCCGCTAACACCGGTGTTGCAACATCGGTTGTTGTTAACACCGGTATAAATTGTAGTGTAAATGGGGTTTAACGCCGGTTTTACTAGAACCGGTTTACTAACGCTACACCACTTCGCCAAGAGGCGTGACGTTAGTAAGCGGGTGTAAAATGTACGTGTAAATGGATACTTTCGACTTGCACCCGTTTTGAAACAGGACTACAAACATAATTGTAAAGACGGTTGGTTGTTCTGAGTCGCAGTTGCCAACCACACTAACGTCACTCCGTTGAATTGTATCAGCTGTGTTATTAATCTTGTAGGTTACAGCGGTTATGTTTATAATTTTATAATAACAGACAGTATCTGACAGAGTTACAGATGGAAAATCTCGAAGCAGTTGGTCACACTGCGACGAGGTTTTAGCTAACACCACGCTAACACCGACGTACACTTTAACGCCTTTACAACACCCCTTGTGTAAACGCACGCTTTACACGAGTTTTAATAACAACGGTTTAAGTAACACCAGCGTTAAATTACCGTGTAAATGTAGTCAGTGATTACGCATTATTATGGATATGAAGGAAATAATCACTTATAATACCGTAAGTAGTCAAAGTTATGTCGACTATTTTTTCAGTGGTGTCACGAATGTCCATTGCGCTTTTTTTTATTGGTCCAGAAACGTCAGAATTCTGGATTTTCATTGGTCACTTTTTGACAGATGACGGGTGAATTGAATAGTCAGTATAATAATAACACAACGACAGATACTTTTTTTAATCAGGTAGATTCGAATGACACAGCCTACTATAAAACGATCGAATATTAAAAACTACTGTTTTTGCTATAAAGTAGTGAAAACGAATAATTCGACCCTGCATGTTATATAGGATGAGACAATATTCACTCCCCAGCCCTCGTATGTGTTCTACAATTAAAAATAAGACAAAAATGAAGAATACTAAAATTCCGAAAGCAAAGCCGTTTTCAGTTAAAATTGAAATAAATATATTTTTTTAAAGTTTCGTTCAATCTCAATGAATTTAAATACAAAAGATACGCTTTTACAACAACGTGCAATAATGTTTTTTCAACACGATGGAGTGCCTGCACATGCTACATTACAAGTTTGAGAAATTTTTAATCGCCGTTTTCCTAATAAATGGATTGGGCGGGGTGGACCAATAGCGTGGCCACCCCGGTCTGCCGACTTAACTCCAATAGATTTTTGGCTGTGGGGATACATAAAAGAAAAGGTACCTACCGGAGTGGATAAGTTTATTGCTTCAATAGTAGAAATAAATGATGATAATTTCAATTCTGTTGTCAGGAACTGTAGTTATAGGTTACATACGTGTATTAACCAAAATGGCAATATTTTTGAGGGTTTTTTGAGGAATTAGATGTTTTGGTGATGTTTATCTCGACCCAGATAGTTTTATTTTTTTAATATTTTAAATTGTCTCCTGTATTTGAATTTATTGAGATTAATCGAAACTTTTAAAAAAATGTTTATTTCAATTTTATTTTCGGAATTTTAGTATTCTTCATTTTTGTCTTATTTTTAATTGTAGAACAGATATCCGAGGGCTGGGGAGTGAATATTATTGGCTCACCCTGTATATCATTGGAATGCGAAAAAATTGTCTTGAGCCAACTATGCATTACATATAAAAACATACAACTTTTTGCTAAAACTTGAATTTCCAACATATTTTTGAAAAATTTACTACGCCACTGCATTCTTATCAACAAAGCACCTGAAGAACGTAGCAATTACGTTTGTCGTAAATAAGCGCGATATAGCCATAGAACGAAAAGTCAAAAACAAAAGACGATAGCCAATTTTGGATTTAACCATTAAGTTTTTCTTGAGAAAAGAGATCGAGGACGGGGGGCCATTTTTCCATATCTTCTATAGTTACCAAGATTCCCTATGAAAACATCAAAATTTGGCCACCCTGTACATTACATTATGCAAGTTTTCGAGGATATGATCATTGGCATGTAATAAAAATAAATCACCAGCCAGTGTAGGTTTGGTTATAGTTATAACAAGAGATCAATAAAAAAACCAATTAGGGTAGGCTGTGATATGTGTTATACGTTTGGCAGTACTGAAGTGTATTGTCAGTCTATGTCAAATTCGAGATTAAAAGGTTAGGTTTTGTTTGTTGTTTGACACAGACTGACGTACAACTTAACCTGCAAATCTTGAATTTGACATAGACTGACAATACACTTCAGTACTACCAAACGTATAACACATATCACAGCCTACCCTAATTGGTGTTTTTATTGATCTCTTGTTATAATTATGAAATAAGAACAGTAATTGGAGATGTTTTTGCTATAAATGGCATTCTCTACAAATTAGCAGTTTTTTATGCTTGGTTTCAAAGAATTTTTAAAAAACACCACACGTCCTATAACACATTCTAAATTCAATAAATTCACTAGGAACAATTGACTGAAAATAAACATTTTATAATAGCCATTTTCGGTGGGCACAACCATGGTTTCTGTGACCTACAAAATAAAAGCTTCTTGTAAAAATTTAATATTAACTACATCAAGCAATATTAGGTCCATTCTTGTTTTTGTTCTTGTTTTGTCTTTTTGTGCAGCGCCGCTGTAATAACCATAATAAAAAACAAGTTGTCTGAGTATAATATAATTCCAAAACTGCTTCGACAGGAATTTGAACTTTCACCACTTTCAACAAATACAATGTAAGCAAAATATTATACAAACAACATTTCTTCCAGCAATAGAAGCTTAGATGTCTACATATATACACAGGTATAAATTACATGGCAATTCGAACAGACATGGAAGAAATTATGGCACTTAGTACAACCTTAAAAACAACAAATTACATATGTACAACTGGTAACAGCAGAAATAAAACACGAATGCTACACAGTGGGGCACTGCCTCAAATACTCAGAGTCAAAGTATACCACGGTTATTGTAATATCATCACGAAACACACGACTGACATCGTCCGGTAAACTAAGCAACTGCGAGAGCTTCCCGTGGTCGATGCCGTACTCGGTCCCGCCGAGCGCGTTGCGTATTAAATGCGTGGCCGCGTTTCTGTCTTTGGGCTTCATCTTGAGGCCCTCCTTCCGTTGCAGCAGCATCTCGTTGATTTCGCTGAGCTTCATGTTCTTCCGGGGGAGCTTGAGGGGGCTCAGGGTCACTTTGCCGCTCATGTGCTCGCCCACGTAGCGGATGACCTGCAGTGGCGAGATTATGTCCCACAGCCCGTCCGAGGCAATGACCAGGAACTTGTCCCGCGGCGTCAGCCTGTGGTAATGCACTTCGGGCTTGGCCGTCAGGTAGGGTGGCGTGTAGTAGTTCATAGGCAGAGATGTCTCCCCGAAGTGCTTGATGACGACGTCCGTGAGGATCTGCTTGCTCCACTTGTACCTGAAGTCGCCGAACGCCCGCAGAGGCGCTAGCTGCCCCAGCAGCCTCTCCATCTTGATTACTGTGTTGCTTTCGTTGTAGGGGTGCTCGTTGATGATGCGCTTCACCTCGGCCTCGTTGTAGGTGTTGTGCTCGACCGTCAGCTTGTTCGCACTCCATGAGTTCGTGTCGCTCAGCACTCCTGAAACAAATTTTAAAAATAGCGAGAGTCGTAACTGGCTAAGGAATATTAATCTACAGTTAAACACAGTTTCAGGATGGGGATATTTTTCTGAGCCCATTTCCTTTTCGGAAATTTTGAGGATCTGTTTGTTCAGGGTTTTCGTTTGGGGGCGCTTTACGAGAGAATTTTCTCCGAAAAAATCGTTGAATCTGGGGAAAATTTGGTCTTATTGTTGGGTTGCTGGATCTGTCTGATTACTTCAGAATATGATAGCATTTAGGAAGTAACACATCTGCTGGCCGTCCGCAATCTAAGGTAGGATTTGGTTCTTCTGCTTTCGCAGGGGCTAATGCTCAGTCGGATTTATTTTCTTTTCTCTTCTTGTCCCCTGTTCATTGCACTTTTGATTGTGAATCACTGCTCTCATATGTCTACCTGCAGAAAATATATGGACATGGGAAGTAGCACCATATCGCTGTTGCCGGTGAACAACCATTTGTTGGTTACCTAATTTCATTCGCTTTATATGTTTTCTGATTTAGTACTGTACCTTTCGTTTATTAAAAATAGTAAACGGATAATTTCACTGATAGATGTGCGCCACCTGGCGATTATGCAAAGAACTTGTTTTTTAATACGATAATTTGTATCATATCTATTGTTTTGAACTATTTACTTACGCAATTTGTAAATTGAAATAAATAAAATAAACCAATTACAACAATTACTAGTTTTAATAAGAATTATTGTGCAATCTCTGGGCTTATTAAAATGATGCTCGTTAATTAATAGCAATAAATAAATGGTATTTTGTCTTTTTTTAATTTTATTCATTGATAATTCAATTCAAAATCAATGCTTCGGCTTAGCACTTGAAAACTCAAATCCCAGGGTTAGGTTGTAACATCCAGTATAAAATTTACTTTTGAGTACGATTTTTACACTTTTATGCAAATGTCCACTTTTCTGTGAGTGACAGTTTAACCTCCAATTGACGGCAAACACAGAGATGATCAAAACACACAAACTCCGGCGTAAATGAACGCAAACTTACCAACAAGTAACAATTTCACCTCAGGTAATGAATAGCACTGTATTAATAGGATGACAACCATACGGTCTGTTGTTTTAGATGCTGCTCGAATTCGCTTCTGCTCACTACACAATTTAATGACGCCAACCTCGCAATTATCTTCTGGAATCCTCCCGGTGGCTGGAACCTCTTTCTGAACGTTGTACGAAGTCTGCTCTAGCTGGACCACTGTGCTGGAAATCTCTCGGAGCCCCGTGGGTGTTCAAATCGACCTTGAAAAGTGGACCGGATTCCTGTCTGGTTGCATTTCTAAGGGACGCCACGGCTCTAATTTATATCTGGAAAGCTTTCTGCTCCCGTTTTCTAGATGTAGGCACCAAGGAAGGCCCAATCTACATGCTGCATACAAATTTCAGCTTACCGATGCCTCAAAACTGGTCGAAACAAGCCCCGAAGTTGGACTTAAGTGGGCAAAGTTTCCAGGTCACTTCCCTCTTAGATGGCACTTTATAACTCGGTGAAAATTCGTACAAATGAACTGTACACACTCAAATAAAACCACCACTTGGCACAAAATAATAACTTTTAATATTCAAAATTAATCAACTTTTGCGAGCCAATCTTTACAAAGATGTTTGGCTTGGCTAAAAAACAATGACAATCAAACATCTGGGTACCCTAGCAACACGTTAACAATTGTTTTCACCTAAGTTTCTACAATGTTTTCTTAATAATTAAAATGTTTTTGAAAATGTCATTTTTGGAGCGCACTAAGCTTGCATTTCACTTTAATTTTAATTAACACTGGTTTCACAAGTTTAATTAGCACTGCACTGTTGTCTTTCTTCTGTTTAAAATTGCCTTTGCAATGTTCTCTGCATTCTATGTTACCTTATCTGTCAGCAGCATTGGCATAATAATTTTACTACTAACCGCTGCATATAACTTTTGTAACGCCTCCAAACATCTCTGTATTTAAGCAAAATCATATTCTTGTCTTGACGGACCAATATTCAATCTGTCAGTCATAATAAATCAGATGCATCTGCCATAACGAGCAGAAATATTGAAAAATATGTTGAAGGCAACCCTGCCGATACTGTTCTATTCAAATGCTACCCTCTGTTAACCAAATTACAGTGATTTCTGATCATGTCTTGTGTAATTATTAATGTTTAATAGTGACTTATTGTTGCAATAAACAAAATTGCAATTCTGGGCCTATTTAAATCTTTATTACATCTCATTCTCTAGGCCTGTATCTCGATTATTTTTGAAGATTACCCTTGAAACTCTATATATTCGTAAATGGGATAAAATTCCTACACGATGATGGTAAATTATCGGCGATTTGTTTTACCAATCTTCTTTATTGTATGTTTTTTTCATCCAATCCTAAATGCCTGAGTAGTGATATGAAAAGGTTAGTAAGAGAAATAATAGAGTGGAAGCCAAGTGAACGAAGAAGTAGAGAAAGACCTAAGAAGGGATGGATAGACAACATAAAAGAAGACTTGAGGAAGATTGAAGTGTACACTTGGAGTAAGATCTACAAGGATACAGAGAAATGGTGAAAAACAAAAAACCATAAAAAGCTGTGAAGAAGAAATAATATAAGAACTGATCCATCCTTCAACAAAACAGAATCTCTTGCTATGTAGCTATAATCCCAAGAGATTTAAATGCCAGAAGAAGTGTCCGTTCAATGAACTCAGTAGTTGTCCATAGTTCGGAGGATTTAGTCTTGAAATGAATATAATAGGTTACAGTTTTCTGCAATCTCAATTTTTTTAAGGGAAGTAATTCGTCCCTGCTGGCATAATTTAAGAAAGAATGGAGTTTCTCAGGGTTTGTAAATTGGCGTTGATCCAAGAGACACGATTACTAGTATGATTAGTTAATAGTCAATCTAGAAGGTATGGATTCTGATTAAATCTGTAGCAGGTGGGTATTGAAATTAGTTAAGATATATTTGAGGAAGGTGATCTGGCGGCATTAAAATAAAGGTTAAAACAAGTACCAGGATAAAGATATGTTAAGGTTAAATCTAGGCAACGATTTGCAAAGCGACGTTGCCACGTTTAAAATAATTCCCTAAAATTATAAGAAATCAGAGGAACGAGAAGAAACAGCCGAAAGAACAGATAAACAGTGTTGGGTCACAGAAAGAACTCCTAGAACAAACAGGAATAGAGAGTAAAAATAGTGTAGGCACATTGAAAAAATATCTAAAACATAAAAGAATAGACTCGAACAAAAGAGACTTAAAGAAGGTAGAAGCATTTAAAAAAAGGGCAAAGATCAAAGGTTACCTTTAAAGAGGAAACAGGCACCGCAAAGCTAGATAACATGGATAAAATTATAGAGAACATGTGCAATGCGATAAAGAATATAAGAAAGAAATCCAAGATACCTCAAAGGATATCAAAACAAATAAAGAAGAAATAAATATGGGAAAGATATATGAAAGTTAAAAGCAAATCGACTCAAGAAATAGGTAGAGTGGGAAAAAGAAAAGGCCGAAATGCGAAATGAGATACCGAAAGAAAAAGAAGTTGTGGATTTTATACAAGAAAATGTAGGGGTTGGGTCAAGACAATGATAACAAAAGCTTTCTCTATAGAAAAAATATAAAAGAACCATAATTGCCGAATTAAGATTAGGGCAAGTCAAAAAACAAATTTAAACTAAGAAAAAAAATCTTTATTGAAAATGAGTTAACAAAACAAGAGAAGCAAACACAAAATATAATAATAGAAAGAGTCAAAAAAAAAGCTGAAAGGTTACCTGGAGCTAATCATAAACGGAAACCTGAATGTGTGGAATGTGAAAAATCTGATAATAAGCCAAGCATGACCATGGAATAGAAAAAAACACTAACCTTCAAGTTTCAAACTACAACAAAATACAAGAAACGAATCAAACTGAATTTAGTCAGCATTCAAATACAATAACCTTAGCAACATGTATTATCAGGATTGTAATGGGCCAGTTCCTGCCGTCTTGGTATTTAATAATCACATTGATATTTAACCATTGTTCTGCTAGGTATAACACTAAACTGTATTCCTTACATTGTAATATTTAGATTAGAAATTAAAACTTGCGAGTGTCGCACGTGAGTTTGTGCGTGCAAACCAGAGGATTTAGTCGTTGAGTGCGGTTATTAATAGAACAAAGCAAGTTATGCGCAGGTTTAGAGGCGCGGGGAGTTAGTCGTGCAGTAATACGCGATCTCTGCATACATCCAAGCAAAAAGGGACGCCACGCAAATTATTACAAAGTGCTAGCTTGAGGCAGCATCCTCGAGATACAGCAGTTCACATGAAGTCTCTGTGGGCGCAGCTACCGAAGCCACGGAGCTGATCTCTTGGCCATCTTGCTACAAAATGAAAGCAAGTTTAGTTACTAGCGTTACTACGAGTGAATATGTGACCCCGGAAGATTGGGCAAAATCAAAGCCGTAGTAAGGAATAAATTGGTATTGCAACGCATTGTGCAATAGTTTTAATGAGCATTACACGGCGTCAGAATAAGGCGCTTGTATTATTCTATTGACACATCATGTCAGCTGATTTCAAGCTACTGGAAGCAGGACCGCATTAAACAAACTTGTGTGCGGAATTTAACCGTTATTAACACTGTGGGTTTTTTGACTTGACGTTGATAATTAATAAGTCATACCTACACTTAAGGAGTGTATTCAAGCATCTAGATTCAGCATTAGGCTCGTGGACTGTTCCGTGCTACTATTAATTACGCATATAACATTTATATACTACCCCTGTGTATTATTCTTATGTATTTTCTTTTACAGAGTATATGTATTTTCATGTAAACTGTTTGGTTTTCATTTCTGGCAGGATTTGCATGTATAATTACAGCATTATAGGTGGCAGCGGGCAGGCCGGAACTATCTATGTTGGCCATTCCCTTAGCTGCACTGAGGTTAAAGTGGGTCTTGTGCTTCTATGACTGAGTTAACTAGTAAACAAGGGGCAATCCAAATTTACAATAGAATATAGGGCACGGGAAATGCCGCATTACAGGACAAATTAAAACATTTAACTATATAAGCAAAGAGATACCGTATTTTAGCTATCCCGGAAATGCAATAAAAAGGAAATATAGCAGTAGAGCTTGGTGTATTGCTCAATAGTGGAGAGGAAACCAGAAGACTGGATACTGGATTCCTAGTAAGCAAAGAAATAAAACTGCATTTAATAAAATTTCAGATAGTGTCAGAAAGAAGCTGTTATTAATGAATCAAAGGTCCACAACCAAACTATAGTATAATCAATGTAGATGCTTTAACAGAACAAAAGGATGTAGAAGAAGAAACTGTATTCTATGAAGCTGTAGAAAACACGTTCAACAATCTACCAAAAGAAGACATTAAAATGATCGTAGCATAAGATTGGTAAGAAAAACATGCACATATATCAACCATGGGAAGACATAGTAAACATGATGTAACAAATGAAAACGGCAGATTGTTCAAAAATCCTTAGAATAGTGAGTAATTACTTTAAAAGAAAGGAACCTGGATAACACTAAACAGGAAAACAATAAACCAGATTCCTAATCGATCAACAATTTGTTAGCCAGATAGCGAATGTTAAGAGTTAAAGAGGAGCTGATGGCGACTAAGACGACTTTATGCTAAGAATAAAAATGAAGACAACAAACAATGGACAAACAAGTAAAAAAACGAAAGCTTTTATGAAACGTTGAAACAAAATAGGTTCCAAGAAGTACAAAAGCAACTTCAAAGTTCAAATGATACTAAAGAAGTTTGAGAAATATATGTCATTAATAGATCAGCGAAAGAAAGTACACCGAACAGAAAAACAGGAAAAAATAAAAGGTTCACTGGCGAGTGCAGAAAGAAAATGAAGAAAAAAAAGGAGGGAAGCCAAACTAAATATGCTCAAGGCTGGTTTAGAAAAACATATTCTAGAATACAGAGAGCAAAAAAGAAGAGCAAAATGCGGAAATACCAATAAGCCATAAAAAATTATTAAATTGAAAGAGTGATAATACTTGTATAAATAAGGAGATTTTAAGAAGGTGAAAGGAACATTTTGGGAAGATATTGAAATGTGACGACAAACATATTATGTATACACCTACCAAGTTGCCTGAAGAATAAGTGAGTTCTCTGACAAGAGACGAAATTATAAACATTCTCAGACTTGGAAATAACAAGACATTAGGAAAAAATCTGGTGTGATACACGAACACAACTTCCTTTTACAGTGATCTTGTAATTAGCTAAAAATTTTATTTTAAATTTTTAAGCATTTGTCAGAAATTTTCAAAAATTACAAATTCTGCAAAAAACGGTACAAAATAGAGTGTTAGTTGAAGAGACAAATTTTCTCTGGAATTTTAAGCTGAATTCAAAAATGTAATAATATACCGGGTGTTCTATTTAAAATAGGAGTTAACAAAAAAAATTGAAAAAAAAGAAACCCATTTTAGAAGTGAAGATCTGTTGAAAACTCAATTTCGAATTTTTGAGGTGAATCCAATACTACCTTTATTGTAAAAGGAAGTAAAAATGGAACATGCTCAGAGTTCATTCAAAAACTTATGAATTGTGCAAGGAAATATGAGAAGCAAAAAAAACTAGAAGTCTTTGTGGAAGATAGAATTGATCAATACCAGTGGGGCTTCAGAAAAGGACAATCAGTTACAGATCAAACCTTCTCACTCAAACAAATCCTAGTGAACTGTCATGAGCGCAATGTAGATATTGCAGGCTTATGACTATCATATGCACTAAAATGTATAAAGACATGGAAGATCTCCAAATCATAACCAAACTGATAAGAATGACCAAACTAACACTGGAACATATAAGAAATAAAATAAGAATAAACAGACGTTTATCAGATAGCTTACGCCGATGAAAAAAAAGTTCCCCACCGAGTGAAAAAACGTTTGCACAACGACCCTTTTTCATTTCATCCCCTATAGCTCAACCCCATTTAATATTTTTGTCTCTAAAGACTGTTCCTATGGCATGGACTAACTCCTATAAAAATTTAAAGTTTCTACGTCTTTTGGAAAGGATCGAAACGTGAAAAGCTGACTCTTCTTAAAGCAGTCATATTGAATTTTCTGGATTTAGGACTTTTCACATCAACCTTAGGTCCCAAGAAATGTCTGTTCCGAATTTCAGGTTTATAGGTGATCGGGAAGTCCAAAAATAAATTAGTCACCTTTTTCTGCACACAAGTGGATTTTATATATTGCTACGAACAAAGCTGTTTGTACCTTTAATTGTACTTTTCATTCTTCAAAAGCTCAATCACTATAAAACCTACCTTGTTGTAGATATCTTTTTGCATGTAATAATTAACTCGGCTAGCTCTCATTTTCTGCAGGGTAACTGTTGCTTAATGTTTACTCAGACACTGCAGTCTATTTCAAAGTATCTTTACTATTTTGAATTATTTTGTAAAGATAGTTTTTATGTTATATTAAAAGTTCAATCATAACCTTTGAATGACAGTTTGTTGATTTAATTATTTATTTAGTCAATTTACAAGTAATTGTTCATGTTCAATGAATTTTTGTTATTGGCACTTCCAAAATTTATTATAATTATTAAACTTCAGGTTTACAAATTAATCAATTAATAAATCTAATCTAAATTAAATGCATTTTAAAATCCTTCTATAGGCCTTTTTAAATTCCTTTTATTTATATTGTTCGTCGCTCATTATTCTGAGAATTGAATTTCAATTTGACTCACTTTGCTTTGTCTCTTGTAGTATCGTGTATGCAATCTTTTCTGTCTTGAAATACCCCCTGGACTGCACCTGATTCCGCTACTGCTATGGCAACGTTTTCCAAATTTATCGATAGTTTTTCCACTGTATTAAAACGCACTGATAATCACTTTTAACATCGTTTTTACTATATTATACCCAGAGTTTCTGTTTTTAAAATTAATTCTGGAAAATTATTTTTATGTCACAATTTTTAATATTTTTCTACCCGCCTCCTTTCTCATATCCTCAAACATAAACAATTCCTTTTACTTCCCCCAGCACTCTTTTTTGAAGTAAATTTTATTAATTATTAAATTAAATCAAATTAGTTAAACACCTTGCCAAAAGTCATTTTTAGGTTATAAATATTTATCTAACATTTCATACACATTTTTAAAACTTTCCAGAATTGTAAATAACCATCACATTAACAAAATTAAGTTATACCTCAGTACGTTGTAACATTCTGCAATGTATCTCATATGAACAATAATTGATTTTTAACAATTCAAACCACTTGCATATTTTAGAGTTGTTATACCGATCTTGACCAGGTTTAAAGTAATTCAACCTTTTTTACCATTTTTATATCATAGCAATATATTGATTTTCAAAACAGAACCAAACACAAACAATATTGCTTAATCTACACAATGGTGAGACATTAAAAACCAGGCTTTGCAAAACTGTAATAAGACCCACAGTAACATGACTCTGTGAAACCGGGGTACTACAAAAACTGAACAGAGCAGATTATAAACATGAGAATGGAAGATTTTAAGAAGAAGAAGAAATACGGAGAGCAATAGGAAAGAAGGTCAAACAAAGAAGTTATAAAGGCATATAGTCAGTAGTAATACTATAAGTACTTTGATATTATCGGGTGATATGTCGAGATAACTTGTTGCACAATAATAAGAGTGTCAGTTTGACAGGTTAAATAGTCTGACTGTGCAGCGGAAGGATTATTCTGTCAAACTACCTATTACTACCTATTAGGTAGACAACCAACAATACACACGTGACTGATAGCGAATCCTGGTTATAATTTTTTTGTAGATTATCTACCGTGAATAAATTAAAGTTGATGGAATATCACAATCATTTTAATTAAAAGATTATTCTAAAACAAAGTATCAATAATACAAAACAGAAATCAAAATAAAACGGCAATAGTTACAAGGTGAAATGTCATTCTCTCTAAGAATTGAGTTACAACAAGTGTAAAAATGACCACCTTGCACTTCTAAACTGTAACCTAGGCGATCTCAAAAAGCACCCACAGCATTCGCGAGAAAGTGGGGATTCAATCCATTGCATTCGGTATGTATGCGATCTTTTAATTCCTCAATACATTCTATTGGAACATTTGTGTAAATTTTTGACTTCAGGTAGCCCCAAATAAAGAAGTCGTTGGGTGACAAATCTGCAGACCGCGGTGGCCATGGTACGGGACCGAATCTTCCTATCCAGCGTCCTGGAAACCTATGGTTTAGAAAGTTTGTAATAGCATTTGTGGAATGCGGAGGGGCTCCATCCATCTGAAACCCCAGGCCATCGATGTTTAAGTTTACATAAACTTTAGCAGTGTATTGGGTGCAAGTTAAGTTTTGTAAATGGCGGTTTGTGCGGGACCAATATCGGAGGAATAGGAAGGAATGAGGTTAGCAAGATAAAATTTTGTGAATTAACTTCTCCATTTATTGTGAAAGTTGCTTCATCACTAAAAACTATCTTATTTAAAATGTCTTTGATTTCATTAAGTGAATTAGATAAAGTTTCACAAAAACTTGTTCTTTTTTCTTTGTGTTCGCCAAATAGTTGCTGGTGATTAGAAAATTTGTACAATTTATATTTAAATTCTTTCAGTGTTTTAAATACCGAGGTTTTAGATACATTAAAATGCGAGGCTATTTCTCGTAGTGATATTATGGGGTTTTCTTCAACGTAACATAAAATATTTAATTTCATTTCATTAGTTAGTACATGATTAATTTTAATTCTTGTTTTATGGAAACTGTTTTAAATTTTCTAATAATGTTTTGTATGGTTCTAATGCAAAAATAGGCCTTTCTGGATATTTTGTTGAAAATAAGTCTCTCACAGTTCTTAAACTGTTACCATTCTGATACCATATTACAATTTCTACTTTTTCTTCTTTACTGTACATGTATGTATGTATGTATCTATTATCTGATTGTACCAAAAATGCAATAAAACGCTTTAAATATAGACTACTATTTTTTGACATTAAATTAATTTATTTTCGCCGCAGCATGCTATTTGTTTGAAATTAAAACTCTTAAAATTGAAGTTTGCTGTATAATTGGTTGCCTACATATAGGGTAAAACAATGCTGAGTTTTTTCTTAAAGTATACATAGGGTATATGTATACTAAAAAGAAAAATTCCCTGAAATTACTCTAGTATAATCGATTTTGAATAATCGAAATTACACAAGATGACTTAACTAAATCCAGCCTTCTGATTGGTTGAGATCGCTGCGAAAAAAATAATCAGTAATAATAGGATGATAGGTCAATATATTGCCAACAATAATTTTTGCGATTCAGATAAGAGAAAATAACGACGACTGCTTGCACGAGTCGTTATTTTCTAAGACAATCTGAAGAGCAAAACTTGTCGGTAATATTTTCACCTAGAATCCTATTCGTCTTGACAATTTAACTTTTAAAGTATTGAAAATGGTCAATAAAAATGTTCGCAACATTAACGTTACAAATTAACAAAACTAGTGGTATTTGAATTGTATCCATAGTAACCGATCCTAGCAACATTTTTTACAAAGAAACAAATCTTTTCTAAAACTAAAATACAAGTTATTTTTCATTAAAAAATTGTCGCTGAAATAAAGCTCCTCGAAATATTGTCACTAAAATAAACGTTCGATTGGTAGTTTATTTTCAAATTGAAGAATGCCATTGGTTCACTATGACACCAGTTAAATTGTCAGCCAAATATTACTCATGTTATAAAGATACAAAGATTGAGATAGATAGGTCACTTAGAAAGACTTGTAGAAGAAAGAGTACCTACCAAAATATCAGTTGAAGGCAGAGACAGCAGATGCAAGAAGAGTAGAAAGACTAAGAAGATGGCTTAAAGCAGTTATGATCGACCCCACAGAAAAAGGCATAAGAAACTTGCGAGGCAGATAAGTACAGCCGAGCCACATAAAGATGCTTTTGCTCCGAATAACATATAGCATTTTTTCTTCAAACGTTTTTATAACAAAATCCGAAGAAAATTACTATATAAGCGGCAGATAAAGTCGTCAGCAGCAGATAATATTATCTGCCGCATGGCAATAAAGTGACAGTTTAGCATCATCAATCCAGCAGGATAATGACACATTTTACTGCCGTTTGAAGAAAAACATAGTTATGTATGGTACAAGTGAATAACAGAAGCATTTTATGCACAAGGCAAAGCCGAGTGAGATAATTTCTCCGAATGGAGAAAATCTCTTTACTCACACGTGTCATATAAAATTGTGTCCAATACCTACGTTAATTACAAGTTTTAAAATTAAATAAATAATTTTAAAGAGGTAATCATATTACTTGTAAGCGGAAGAAATAATGAGAAAAAGCACTGACATATGAAACACGAGGAATCAAAGTCAACGGTGTTCCTGTTAACAATAATAGATATGCAGATGATATGGTTCTGTTGGCAGACAATCTTGATAACTTCAAATACTAGTCAACAAGGTAGTCACATCAAGTGAAGAATTTGGACTGTCGCTAAACCTAAAGAAATTTATGGTAATAACAAAAAAAACACCAAGAAACAATGGATATATTTACATAAATAACGAACCTATAGAAAAAGGCTACAGATATACTGTACTAATAAATGGTTTAGTGAAAATTATAAATAATTAAATAGGGCAAATCACTACAATGCTCAGGGAACTCTTATTGTGTAAAACTTTGGCTGTCAGTATTTTAGGCAAATCAAAATAATGTATTTGTTACTTTTTATTAAAATGGTTAATGGCCCCTTTCTATATTTTATCGCATTGCAATAATATTCTGGGCTAGCTCTGGCAGAAACACAAAACTACTCTCTCAGGTTGGGTTCCAATCTGAGTTTTATCTGAAATTTTGTTTAGAATATTTGACTCAGCGTAGCTCATACGCAATTTTAGTATAACTGCACTATCCGCTTCGATTTCTCACCTCACAAACTTGACATTGACTACAGAAAGTTGACAGTGCATATAGCGTTTATTTTAATATTTAAAAGTGAAATTCTGCAAGGAACCATCAGGTAAATAGAATTAAAACTCCCGCCTAGCATCAACGGACTCGATTTTGTTTTAGATGTGACGTGAACGACGCCAGCTATTCATTTGTTATGAACTTCCTGGGATGGCTTCAAATTCTGGCAAAAATCGCATTTTCTACCGACGCCATGCAAATTACTCGAACTCGAACAGATCTGGATGCTCGGAGACACGTTTAATCTCTTCCGCAATGTGTATTCTTGCAGTTCACTAGCTTTTCCGGCTCCTAAACACTCAAAAACATGCCAACTCCTACCTTTGAAATCTGGCCGATGTTCGCTTCGGAGATGGTTGCAGGTGACGCCGATGAAGTCGCTTCCCTGGCCCCAAATGTTGTTCTGGGATGCTCGTACACACCTCCCTGATCTGTTGGAATGGAGACACCTGGCTTCTGAAGCTCAAATGGCACGCTATCGAAGGTCGAAATTCTCAGGTGTCGGTGCCGTCGTCAGCCGAAGTTGGTTTGGTAAATTTATCATTTTTATGTCGCAGAAAGTTCTGCAAACACTACCACAGATGCCTGGTAACTTGTATAATAGACTGGTAAACTTTTTAGACTTGGCAAAATACTTTATTCACATAAAAACCGTAAATTTCGGGAGCAGCAATTTGCACCCAATTTGATAATTTTACAGCAATTTTCTTATTATTTGATAAAGCAGCATCGCGTTGCTTAGTAACCGCGATTTGAATTTGTTTAAAGCAAATTAGTTTTAGTTACAATTTTACATCAAGGAATAAAATTTGATAACATGCTTGTTGCTTAAATCTAAAATTGTTTATTTCTTATACATAAAAATTGTTCTTTCTCGTCACATAAAACGTTTTTATAATCACTGTTTTGCTATAATCACTTAGTTTTTAAAATGCACTGGCACTTGAGTTCAATTTTAAACACGTCACTGTTCTTCAATTCAGTTGCCCTCGTTCTCTATTGCTCTTTGCAAATTTTATCTTATCTTGCTTCGATTTTCATCTACCTTTCAGCTTGCTTGCTTTTCACTGGCCTGTACGTTTATTACTAACTCTATGCTCATTTTCATTATGCACATAACCAACCTTTTGTATGATTTACTTTCATTTAGTCTGGCTTCAATTATGCTCAAACCTATCATATTACTTATATTAGCCATTTTAAATCTTTCTATTACTCAAACTCAAATTCAAACCTTCTGAACTCTGCTTTGCTTATGCTTGCCTTTATCCCTTTAATTATGCTTCTTGCATCTCATTACCACTGCATTTAATAACTTCAACTACTGTTTAGATTGCAATCAAATAAAATATTTCAACTCTGTGCTTTAATTGACTTTGCTCAATATTTCTCACTGCATGCAGAGCTAAACTGTGAGCTTTAAATCATCTCAATACATATTTAGGCACAATTATAAATAAGAATAATGATTGCCATGAAGAAATAAAAATCAGAATAGCAAAGGCAAAAACTACATTTTTAAAAATGAAGAGGGTATTTTGCAGTGAACTAAGTTTAGAACTGAAAACAAGATTAGTAAGATACTACGTGGTATCAATATTATTCTACGATATGGAAACATGGACGCTGAAATAAGTAGATACTCGCAGACTACAAGCATTTAAGTTATCGATATACCGGAGACTAATAAAAATAAAATGGACAGTCAGGATAACTAACTTAGAGGTCCTGAGAAGAATGAAAAAAAATGTCGGAAGAAGCGCCGGTCATGGCTAAAAAATTTGCGAGACTGCAGTTGCACGTCTAATCTACTATTTAGATTCACTGTCTCAAAAATAAGATGATTGCCAAACTTCATAACGAAGATGGCACTTGAAGAAGAAAAATCATACTACTTGGTTGTGTACTAGTTCCCACGGTAACATGTTTGTATTTTGTTGGTTGCTATGGATTATTGACTATTTTATTCACTAGTGAATAAAGTACCACTTTATCCATCCTCATCATTAAAATGTTACCTTTCAACTAAACCATCAACAACACTCACCCAGCACCGCATTGCAGTCTCCTACATGTGCAACATGAAGATGGGGCCCGTCGATGTGGGCCACACAGCTGACAGCGCCAGACATGGCCACCGAAAGAGCCTTCATGTTGACGTGTCCAGACGCATTCGGAAGGGCTTCCCTCGACAAGTCGTTGTCAAGGCGCAGAAAGGCATTCTCGAGAGCCTTCCGCACACTGAAGACTTTCCTATGATCTTCCTGCAAGTCAGTATTGGGAAACACAGCTCACGTCTGCTAGCGAACACATACCTTGGACAGTTCCTGGACAAAATTAAAGAAGCTGTTGGCGTACAGCTCCTTGACATCCTCCACGAACTGCACTCTGTCGTTGTAACGCTGTATCAGTTCTAGCGGGTGCACGGTGTCCAGTGAGGCCAGATAGGATTTCAGTCGGTCTGGCGGCAGCAAGCAGGATGCGATGTAGTGGTACAGGCGTTTGGCTATCACCTGGGCACAGGCACTTCCGCCATGGCCATCGAACACTCCCACAAGAACTCCTGCGGGAATTATAATGCAATTTCAAGGTTGATGATGAGCCTATTAGCTGCCTACCTGTCGTTAATAGGAAAGATGCTTCAGAGCGTGTGTCCTCGATGGGATTGTTCGATGGCAGTTGGTTGGAGTCATACGATTTGATGGGACCGCCACTAGGAAATTCATGGCTATACTCGTTGGCACATAAGACCGTATCTACCTGCATAAAAAACAATAAAAAATTAGAAAATGGGCGCAGCTTAGTAATGTAATATTGATTTTTAAGTTTTGGTGGTCTGTACAGAATGCAAATTCATGTAAAATATCTTTGTAAGCAGTTTTTGTACCAGAAAGAATAAAAAATATGCTTAAAAGCCACAATAAGCACAATATAGTCCCACAATGTATATAACAAGGTGCTTAAATAGCTACAGTACACAATCTCAGCTCCCTTTCTTTCCACTGTTCATATTGAAAACTAATCGATCTCAAATTAATACATATAGCTAGAATAAAGCATCGTATGCAGAACATATTTAGGATTGTGCTCGGGTAACTATTTCATATGTTAAAGGATAATGGAAAAATGTATAAGCATTACTAGAAATATTCTAACTTATTTCTGAAAATTTGAACCTTGTTACGATCTGAATGCGCAACTTGATAAATTTTCGCCGCAGATTCGATGATAAGAAATGCCAGAGTACGTTTTAGCCACTTAACTCGCCCGAAAGGCTTTGAGTTCTAAATCGATGCGCTTTTGCCCTCAAAATTATTAAATATACAGCTTAGAGGAAAAACATATTGTTTTCGGCCATTTGGAAATCGGCTTCTTTGAATTTTTATTACTCAACGTGTTCGCAGCTGTGAATTACGCCCCAGCCGCCGATTATTCCAGGTTATGGTAGTTCTCCTTTCAAAGCAAAATGTCCGCTGGCCGGCCGAAATCTGAGGTGAGAGTATGTGTGATTAGTTCTACGTGGACCAATGTCCAGTTAATTTGTTTCATGCTCTACCAGAACCGTCAAAGTAGGGCTTATTCATTATCAGCTACCTAGCAACACGCCTTGCGCGCTCCAGATGGAAATTTCTGGGCTGACTCCCATAGCAAAAACTGATTGACACGAGGTTCAGATGTAGAATTAGTGTAAACGGAATTTAATCTTCAATCTGTTCTCTGAATGTCATATTTTGGCAGTGGTCTATTATGATATGTTTTATCGGACTTTTTCCACTGTCTAAGGTGTATATCACACGACGTTTCGGGAGTTTTGATCTACTTCCTGAAACGGGTCAATTCGTGCAACCTGTATTTGTTTATTTTACAGCATTTCATTATATGCTAATTAGCAATGAAGCCTGACAGTAAGTGCTCTTGTATTTATGTTTAGTACTATAGAGTGATATTTAATGCATACGTAAGTAATAACTATAGTGTGTACCGCGCAGCAAATACGTGACAAAATGTGTCGACAGTGCCTTTTAGTTCGCGGGAATAATCGGACGATAAGTAAATCAGCACTGGACGCCTGCAAGGGATTCGCGCCCAGATTGTTAACAAGTGCGGGTCATTGCGAGTTCGTTGATCGAACTCGCGAATTGTCAGCAACAAAAAGCGGGCTGATAACAGCCCTAAACAGCACATCATCTATTGTGTTGTAGCCAGCATTGGTCGACGTCGGCTCATCGTGCCTCTGAAAGAGACGCCAGCGCCCGAGAGCAGCCAAATCCTGCTGCAGTTGCAGCCTTGTCAGAAAACAACTATCTACTTATTTATAATTATTTTCATTTGTCAGTTTTATTTATAATTATTTTCATTTGTCAAATTACCATTTTATTTAGTAATTATTAATTCCGTAACATTTGCTCACATTAATGCTAGATCACTCACGAATGGTTTCCATATTTTTAGGGATCATGTTAAACTTAATAATTATGATATAATTTTTATCACCGAAACTTTTCTAAATAGCAACATAGATGATGATATTATTTATATGGAAAATTACCTACTTGTGGCGGAGGCATTGCTTTATATATCAAAACTTGTTTAAAATTTGAGATTATAACTACTGTAAAAAATCATTTGGATTTTGAACAATTGTGGATACAAGTTTGTTTGAATAAACGTAAGTTTGCTATTGGAGCAGTCTATTTACCTCACAAGCGGCGATATCGTAGTTTTATTGATACTGCAGAGGAAAACTTCCGTAATTTGTTTATTGCTTATGATGAAGTAATTTGCCTTGGCGATATTAACATCGACATGCTTGATATTAATTCTACTGAAACTAAGGAATATACCTCCAATGCTTGATACCATTGGATTGAAACAAATTATAAATGAACCGACTAGAGTCACTGCCTCTACAGCTAGTCTGTTAGATCATATTCTTGTTAGTAATTCCGATTTGGTACAGACTTCCGGAACTAAACATTTACATATCTTAATTCATTTTCTTATATGGGTATTTCGCCACTCTGCAAATTAAAATATTAAATAACGAAAATATTAACAACGAACGTTTCGAGGGACAATCTGCCCTCGTTATCAACGAATAACAATTAAAACTAACAAGAACTTATCTTTTTTTCACTGGAAGAAAAAACGACCAACCTCCAATGAATTTTCTGACATTGACGTTTGTTGATATCTGTACCTACTTGATCTCATCTTTAAGAATCGATAGCCAACTATTGTCTAAAAATATTGAGAAAGACGACACGCATTTTTCTTCGTTAAGTAAAATGTATGCCGTTTCTTTAATTTTTCGCCTAGTTGACATCGATTCTTTAGACAAGATCTTTGTGTTGTCCCATTGTATTTTATGGTTTTCATCCCAAGCATGTTCTGCCAGCTTAGACTTATTGAATTGATACGTTTTCAACATATTTTTATGTTCTTTAACTCTTACTGCTAAAGGCCTGGATGTTTCACCGATATAATATTTCCCGCATTCACAGGGAATACTATATATACAATTCCTTGAATGCTGTTCTTCGTTGAACGGTTTAGTTTTTGTAAGAACTGACCGTAAAGTATTCATCGTTTTGAATACCGTCCTAACATTGAATCTATTTCCAATTCGTCTAATTTTGTCAGATATGCCCAGGCATGAATTCACGCCACAAAGAAGTTTCAGAGATTATCTTATTTACATATCTTTTCAGACCATGAGATGATATACTGTAATCTTAAAATTTTTGTGGATGGGACGCAACCAGTAATTCATACTTTTCGAAACTTTTCTAATTTCAATTTTGACAATTTTCAGCAGTATCTTATAATGTTACCTTGGCATCTCATTTATGATATTGAATCAATCGATGAGAAAATAAATTTTTTAAACAATCACATTTTACACATATTTGATATTTTTGCTCCATTCAAAACAGCCGCATTTTATAAACCAAGGGCTCCTTGGCTCACACATAATATTAGATTTATGATGACGCTGAGAGATTCGGCTTAAAACGATTTAAAAAGTCAAAACGCCTGGAACATTGAAACTATTATAAGTCACTACGAAATCTTGTAACTTTATCTATAAAAAATGAAAAGAAAGCGTACTTAAATTGTAAATTTAAACAGGGTAACTCGAAACTTTTCTGGCGAGAATTGAAAAATTGTGATGTCTATAATAAAAAAGCACGACCGTCTATTCCAGCTACTATTGGTAATGCGAATTTAATAAATGACTATTTTCTTAATTCAGTTCAAGGTATTGATCAACCAAATCCCCGTGTTATTAGGCTTTACGAAACTGAAAAGTACGATATAACTGAAAATTTTAATTTTGAAGCTGTTACAGAAGAGTTTGTTCTCCAGAAATTAAATTCGCTTACTTCTAAAGCTTCCGGAAGCGATGGCGTTAACATACTGATGATACACCTGTGCTGCCCTTTTTTGGTGCCTTTCTTAACCCACATAATTAACTTTTGTCTATTAGAAGGCGTATTTCCGAATCAATGGAAAATAGCTCATATAATGCCCATAAGTAAAGTTAATGTACCTACAGAATTAAAGGACCTTAGACCTATCAGCATTCTTCCTGTTCTGTCAAAGGTCTTGGAAAAGGTGGTGGATTTTCAAATCAGAGCACACTTCAACATGCATCGGCTATTTTCAGACTTACAATCTGGTTTTCGCTCTAATCACAGCTGTGTTTCTGCACTACTAAAGGTAACTGATGACATTATTCGAGCTTCTGATGAAGGTAATTTAACTGCATTGATTCTACTGGACTTTTCCAAGGCCTTTGACACAATAAATCATGAGATTCTGATGAAAATTTTACATTCTTATGGATTTGATGCTAAAACCTTACAATTTTTTGAAAATTATTTAAAAAACAGACAACAGTGTGTAATTTTGCCAAATGAACAGTCGACTTTCTTAACAATTAAACATGGTGTGCCGCAGGGCTCTATTTTAGGTCCTTTGCTCTACATAATCTATTCTTCTGGTCTTTGTAAGGTTTTAAAACACTGCGTGTATCATCAGTATGCAGATGATACCCAATTGTATCTTTCGTTTAAACCTACTGACGCAATTACTGCTTGTAGCCTTATTAATGATGACTTAAATAACTTAATAGAGTTTGCTGCTTCCCATTCTCTGAATATTAATCCTTCCAAATCCGTGGTCGTTTTATTTGGTGGTCGAAATAGCAGATCTGCGGTGTTACCTCTCATCCAAATTAAAATTAATGATACAATCATCGCTATTGATGACAATGCGCGAAATTTGGGCCTTACTCTGGATTATACGCTTAGATTTCGTGAACATGTTAATAACTGTATACGTAGGTCTTACGGAAATCTTAAATTAATTTATAATAACAGACAAGTTTTAAATAAGAAAATGAAAACAATTCTATGTGAATCTCTCGTGTTGTCACAATTTAACTATTGCGATATTGTCTATGGGCCTTGTATTGACAAAGCAACTAGTAGAAGAATACAATTAGTACAGAATTCCTGTTTGAGACTTATCCACGGTGTCAAACGCCATGAACATATATCACACAAAGTTATAGAATCCAATTGGCTCAGCATGGATAAACGTCGTATGTTGCATTGTTTGGTATTTTATCACAAAATAATTATTACTAAAACTCCTCCTTACCTTTATAATAAAATTACGTTTCGTACTGATATACATAATCTAAATTTAAGGCATAGAGGTATATTAGACTGTAAACCTCATAGATCTGAATTATTCAAACGGTCATTTTCCTACAATGTTTCTAAATTGTACAACTTAGTACCCAATGTATTTAAATCATTATCATTACTTTCTTTTAAGATCCGCGTTAAAAATTGGCTTTTTAATTCTTAGCACCTTTAGCATCAGGTAACTTAGTATCCATTTTGTTAATTTCCATAATTTGTTTAAAATACTTTACTATTTTTATTATTATTATTTTGTATCTTATGTTGTTACTGTGTAATTTCTGTTCTTTCGTGAGTGATTTGGCTTAAACTATTGTATTAATACTCTGTGACTGTGACCAATCAGTATTTATTCAACCTCTCTCGGAGGGAGGGAAGAGCAGCGACCCGTTTATGGAGGTCATCTGACTCTCTTCGAATTTCCTAATGTAAAGCTACTGTATAATATTATAATGTATTATAGTGTATAAATATTTTTTGTCTTTGGAAATTAAAATTATTATTATTATTATTATTATTATCGTTGCGACTCCATAGGAAAGAAACCCAAAAGCCAGGTTAGTTAATAGCCATAATCACCGTGCAAGCGAAATATTATTGCACTAGCTGGAGCCGTTACCTTTGTGTTTGTTAGCACGGGGAATTACCTGCTGATCCAGCGGCACGGTTACGTCATCTCAACGTTCCGCACTATATTCAAAGGCCGGCATCAGGTTACGGGCACGTTTCAAGAAGGGACAGCGTCGCGATAAATTTATTAGTGCACGCTATTTAACTTTTTCGCCGATTAAGGAACTTCTACGTATCTGTTTGAACCATTTTCATATATGTTGCGTGTTAGCTCTGTATTTTGCAAGTACTTATATGTACTTTCTTGTGTGTGTATTGGTTTGCAGATTATATGCTTTATTGTAAACTGTTGAGCTTTTTCTGATCATTCATATGTACCTTGGTGAGTACAACATTTCAAGTGTCCACGAGCTGGCCTTAAACAATATTGGTTGACCTCAAATAACATTAGCTTCCCTTGCCCACTCTGCGAATATAAAAAAGAATCTCATAAGCATACCGACTGAATCAGCTAGCGAACCCAGGGCAAAGTAAAGTAATAATTCAGTAAGTGTAGGTAGGTAAAAAAGACGCCGCGTTACATCCCGTCTTCAGGTGTTCCTGACTAGTCCTGAGAAGGACTGATTTTGTACTTCTTTCAACTTAAGCTCATGCCTCCCCCGGGGTTTGAACCTGAAACCGCTGATCACTGTGATTACTAATCTGTCACTCTTACCACTACGCCACCAGCGCGTTTAAGTTTAAAGAAGTACAAAATCGGTCCTTCTCAGAACTAGTCAAGAACACGGAGTAGATCAAAACTCCCGAAACGTCATGTGATATACACCCTAGACAGTGGAAAAAGTCCGATAAAACATGTCATAATCTTCAATCGTTTCCTTATCGAATACGTTTCTTTTATATTTGAATAAATATTACTGTCGACTGCTGGTCGCCCACTGTTTGTCGTTCCTTCATTTGTCAGCTTGATTTCAGATAACTTTATTAATTGTAACGGGAATAGCAGACAGGCTTACCTAATCAGACTACTTCAATCGAGAAGACGGTTACCATATTAACAAATGGACGACATAATTGGAGAAACTCGTAAGCACAATCTTTTAGTGCTAGTATGAGACTTTAATGCCCAAAGTGGGAAAGAAGAGTATATAATTACCTTGCAACGAATGAAAATTTTAGACTCAATCCCTAGACTAATCAGACTCGCTCACTCTTAATTAGGGATGGCATGATTTTCCCCAGCCCGAAAAATCCCAATAGGTTTTTTCGGGTAAAACCCACCTGAAAAAACCCAAGGGATTTAGACTAATGCGGGTTTTTTCCTAAATTTACAACGAAAAATATTCTAAAGCTGCAAGTGGTATCAAATCTTTCAGTAACAGCATTTCAATAATCTTACTTTATCATCATTTCTAATACAAATTCAGACATCCCAGTGATTTTTGGTTAAAATTCGACTTCTGGAAGTGGTACTTTACTCTTACGTTTTTTCCGTTTTGCAAGGAAATTTCATAATTGTTTAGTAAAAATTAAAGTTCATAAAACATGATCATGCATTATGCAATTATCTACAATTTTCGTTGGGATAGATTTACTGGAAGCCCAAAAATTAATAATGGAAATATATATATTTTAACACTGTATTATATATTACATAATTGTCCAACTCTCTCATGGTTGTCAATTCTGTAGATTGGTTGGGTTCAACACCACGGATTGAATACTATTGAAGACGTCATTCCATTTGTGTTGACTTCTAGGAGTAAATTTTCAGGCTTACGCGGTGGTTTCCCGTTGTCTTCCGTTCGTTGTTCAGCCTTATTTGGCCCAATACATTTCCTTCTTCAGCTGTTGTTGTATTATGGATATCCCGCCAATACTCGGTCGAATATGGTCAGGCACACGTCACACTGAGTAACAGCGCATTGTGCCTTGGCGGGAGTTAGCGAGAACAGACAAGATTTACCGGTTTTCGTGTTCTCTGATAACTTTTGTCAAAGAAGTTTCTTTTTGTAGGACGTATGTTTTTGAAAAAAACGAAGTTAGATTTTTACAAAAATAATAGGAGTGATATTTTTTAAAACTGTTTTAATATTATTCTTCTTAACATAGAATTTCGGCTTAGACCGCGTAGTATTTGTAGATGAACACCCAGCATTTTCTGGCTTAATGTGCCTTGCACCTTGTGATGTCGAGCAAAAACCCGCGCGATGGCCATGTTCTTTGGTGGCTCGTGTTGTTTGAGTATCTTGAGAACGATGATACTTAGGCAGATTTGGCCGTTTTGCTGTTTGTGCATCCATATTCACTAACTAAAAACACTACAGCTATTAAAACATTGTACTTTAGTCTGGTACGTTCTAAGCTTGAATATGGCGCCCTTGTTTGGAATCCATTTTATGACCGTTACAAGACTCTAATTGAATCTGTTCAAAGAAAGTTTTTAAAATATATATGGTTTAAAGTGTATGATGTTTATCCTAGTAGGGGATTTGATCATGAGATTCTATTGAATACGTTTAATTTAACATCTTGCGAATTCAGGAGAATTTCAATAAGTCTTACTTTCCTATACAAATTGTTACATAACGAAATCGACTGCCCATGCATATTGCAGAAACTTGATTTTCGTGTTCCTAGAACCAGTAGTAGGCAATGCAACACTTTTTACTTGCCAAGGAGTCATACGAACCTCTTGTTTAAATCCCCTTTATACTCAATGTGTCATAACTTTAATGTTATTTCGAATTATGTCGACATTAATATAGATAATTTAAAAAAGGTTATAGTTGTGGCCCGTAATTCTTTTATGAATTAGTAACTACCTGCGAATATTATTATTGTTATTGAGTTTATATTTCTTTTGTCACCTAACTCTTCAATTTTGTCGTTTTACATGTCATTTATTTATATATTTATATGTAAAAATTGTCCTGTAACTGGCGATGCTGTTGGACAATAAATTATATTATATTATTATTATTATTACTATTATTATTATTATTAACGTTTCGCAAGACCTTGCAGCTTACATCATCAGAGTGAAAGTCGCACTAAGAACTGAAAATTGATGTGGAGCTATCTATAGCCCTTCGTGCGAGGCGCGCGGAGTGGCGTAACGCTTATTGGTCGTACGACTGCAACGTAATCCGTGGGGCGTAACCGTATGACGCACAGTGGTTGTAATGCTTTAGATCGTGTATCACAGCAGTCCACGTTTTACTAAGCTTAAAGCCATCTTCCCTGTTTATATTATTTGGATGTTTTTCTATTTCTATGGCTTCATGTATCACTCGCGGGAAGTAGTGAGGTATTCTGGCAAGTATTCTTCTTTTCGTATGGCGGTAGTTGTGTGGAATTTGAACACACCAGTCATACGGTCACGCCCCACGGATTACGTTGCACTCGAACGACCAATCAGCGTTACGCCACTCCGCGCGCCTGGCACAGACGACTATAAATAGCTCCACACCGACCTTCAGTTCTTACTGCGACTTTCACTCTGATGATGCAAGCTGCAAGGTCTTGCGAAACGTTAGTGAATATGGATGCACAAACAGCAAAAAAGCCAAATCTGCCTAAGTATCCTCGTTCTCAAGATACTCAAACGACACGAGCCCCAAAAAGCACAGCCATCGCGCGGGTTTTTGCTCTCGTTCACAAGGTGCAAGGCACATTAAGTCAGAGAATGCTGAGTGTTCATCTACAAATATTACGCGGTCTAAGCCAAAATTCTATGTTAAGAAGAATAGTTCGAGTAACCGCGAAATCCTCAAACAGTATATGTTTTAATATTACGTAATTAAATATGACTTTTGTTTAAAAAATGTTTTTTTACTAAGTATAGGTTGTTTTAATTAAGAAGTTGTCCTGAAAATCATGCATTACTGTACAATTTTTAGACCGGAAAGTACTTCTTTACAAGACGATTTTCGAAAATTTTACTTTAGAGGATTATTTTGAAAAATTTATGTTTTTATTGGTTTACAACATTTGTTGAATGTGGTTTCCAAGGAAATAAACTACAAATATCTCTAGATTTTTACAAAGATGTAGTCAAAATTATACCCATTCCGAGTCACGTGACTTTTGTCTGTCACTGTTCATCTTTAGTAAAATAGATGAAAGGGAAGAAATTCGAAAAAAGGCATGTCGATAACAAAAACTAATTTTAAAATTTGGCGTTTCTAATCTGTCAAATTATATTTTTGGTGTAAGTTATTGAGGTAACGGTAATAAAACCTAAATTAGTTGAGCAGAAACCATCGGATATGCGGCATAACGTGTAGTCATGATAACCTTCAAAACGAAATATCAGTTATTACCTTAAAATTGCATTTTTAAGAATCCACATACGTAAAGTCACTAGATTATCACGTGACTCCGAATGGGTATAGTTTTGACTATATAATACTTGTTTGTTATTATAATGTTTTAATATTTATGTAAAATTAAGAGGAAACACAGATGCCTAAAAAATGTTGTACGCTGTAACTCATACGGAAATGCCGTTTACAGGTCTTGTAGGCTTTTAGGGCTCGCCTTCGGCATCAGCCTGAAATGTTCCTATGCGTCCTGTAAAGATGCTCTTTCCAGACTTACTACGTAAACTTATATGAAAAAGTCACAAGATTTAATTTTTTATACTGGGAAAACATTGAATGAGGAAATCTCCTTGAAGAGACAAGAATTACATGTGTAAAGAATGCTTATTTGCATTTCTATAGGTAAATTACAAATTACCAAAGTATCTACCTTTTGCCTACAATTAAAAATTAATATTCATTCAGATTTTTACATAGGGTATGTAAATGCAAAAAACAGTGAATTTATCTAAAACGCCAAAAACCCGAAAAAGAAAACGAACAACCCCCAAAAAACCCGGAAACCCCCAAAAACCCGAAAAAACCCAGTGGGCAGATAATTTCTGAAAAAACGGGTTTTTGCCAACCCTGCTCTTAACCAGCTTCAAATCGTACCAAATAAACGTTTAGGCTACATGGACGTATCGAAGGGCAGACTAGCTACAGTGAAAACAACGTGTGATTTCTTTCTATAATTAGCAATTCAAATTACCAGAGGGCGCCAAAGAGTTTTAATACAACCGATAAGTCCATTAGTTTGCGAGTACTCTTAAAGACACTAAGGTCGAAAAAGGTTTGTCAAACAAATTACTTGCATTAACCATACTTAAAACCAAAGCTAATATGAACAGGTTTATATTAATAAAGGTAGTCCTGGTACACTGATTAATTACAGGAACTCGCATAAATTACAACTGCAGCCAACGCTAGACGCGAAACCTACAAATACCGCCAATTCTATTGTTACCACTAAATTACAGGAGTTTAAAAGCATCGTTGATAGGTTGCACAAAATCGCAACAAACAAGAGTTACTCAAGTAATTTCACTAATAATAACACACAACAAAGTTAAACATTTAAATAGTTAACGAGTCTCTGCATGCTAGGCGGGCAGGTTAAATTAGCGAGCAATTAAAAGTTTAGAGTGGTGCCATAGACCAAACATAGTGGGAGCGTAACAATGATATACCACCAAATACGTATATTTAGTATGTTTCATAAATGCACACGTAATAACTGAACGAAACTCGGAGGTGATGAAAAACTAGCCGGTGAATCTTTTTTTTTACCTTAGACAACACAAGTTCGTGTTTCACTACTCCCAGAAATAATGCGCTGCATGGGGGGGGGGCTCAAACCGCAATAATCAGCAAATAGCTGCAAATCTACGAAGCGCGTCTTCGGCAAATGCGATGGAGAAATAAGACTGGGTTAAATTAAACCATAAAAATCCGCGGTAACGCGAGTGAGCCCAAGGATACTAGTTTGCCCTTCCAAGTTACTATTATATGGTTCCAAACTAAGGTAAAGGTTAACAAGGAAATAAATGAGTGCGAGCAGCTCAAGAAACACTAGCAGAAGAGAACGAAGCAAATCACGCGTTTAACAAAACACGTCGCACTTAGTGAACACCTGGAAAATATTCGACAACAATCCGCCTCGGACTACTAAAAATCCGACAATAGGGTTCGGTGACCTTGGAAAAGTAAAGCGGAGTTAGCCAAAATAGTGTGAAAAGGGCGAAGTAATTATCGTGCCATCTAAGAGTAACGCATTTTAACCGTAACAATCTGAAATATTTAGCAGACAAATTAATGCTTCACGAAAAAACTCACTAAGGGCCAAAAGTCATGCAATTTAGCAGCTCTTATTAACAATGATAATAAGTAGCACAAATATCAAAAAACAATAAATAAAATTGCAGAAATACAACTGGGTTACCAACAGAAAGACTATAAAAAAGAATGTGATTTCGAATGTGAAAAAATAAGCAAACAAAGACAAAAGCACTATTAAAATCATTGAAGTCTGTTGATTTTTCAAGGCGTTCTCGTTTATTATGTTAGAAAACTTAAACTTGGATGGTGAGTAGTTTTATACTTACAGCTGTGGACCAGATGTTTAGGTTATTACATTTATGGCTACTCTCACAAACCCCCTATATAATATATTCTAGGTAGACTTTAAGCAGTCTCTTGTAAGCATCCATCTAGTACAGAAACATCATTTTTAAATAAACTTGCACGGCAAAGTGAAGTTAAAACTGATTTGTTTCTTCCAAAACCTTAACAAAGTCATATAAAGGGAAAGATTTACAAGTATACAGGAAAAAACGTAAAGATGCATGTAAGATAAGTTTGTTAAAAAGGAAGAATGAATTGAAAACATTGTGGATTAAATGGAACACGAAAATAGACAAAACAACACCAAGACATTTTAAAAAAAGTTACGATAGAAAAACAGGTAAAATACAGAAAAAAGACGAGGAATTAAGAGCAATTCGGGAAAGCAGAAGAAGATGGCGAAAACAAAAAGAAACTGTGGATGGAAAACTTGCAAAAAATATTAAACATCAGGAAACTTTGAGAACAACAGAAACTTTTAACGAGCATGACCAGACGGTGAAGATAATAAAAATGCAAAGGATGCGGGAGGGAAGTAATAAATAGTGAACTAATAAAATATGAAGACGAAACACTATTCGATGGGGTGTGGAAGTCAACAAGAAGAATGTGGAAAAACCACCACATGCCGCAAGAATGGAACAACAGTTGATCCATTTTGTTGTTCAGGTGAAAACATGAGACCTCTGTTTCAGTCATGTCGAAGCAAAAACGAGCAGCTTTCCTCCATCCCTGGATTGCTTATTTCATATTTATATGTATAGCCAGCTTGTGTTTGCATGTTCTTTAATTGTTAATTAGATTTAGTCATTGCAATTTAACATAGCTGAAAGTGCGCCTTGTTCAGTGTGAGGCACTCGATTTTATGGGTGCTGCGATAAACGAAAAGTCGCGGTGTTCATAAGGAACTTCAACTTAGCAGTCGCTAACGTACCCACCCCGATGGCGCACGTTTGTGAGCGACTTAAAGTGAATTACGCCTGCGGCGAGTCAATTAAACCAGTGGAAGGAAGTGTCCTTTTAATCGTGTACAGAGCAAGTACGCGAACTGCAAAGCAGCTAAGGAATTGCGAGACGTTAGACAAAATTATTACAGTTAAAGTGATATATAAGTGTTCGCTTCCAGCTATGTGAAGCTTTCGAGGGCGCAAAAAACTGTCTTTCATAAACAAATCCCGGCGCCTGATTTTCATACTTTAATGTTCGCACATAGTAAAGGTAATTACTGGCCTATTTTTAATATTATTTAAATGAGGACCTAGTGCAGATACGGTTATTCTGCTATTGTTTCCTTGTAGCTGCGCGATAATGATTTGTTTGTATTTTAAACTAATTTGTTTTGGAATGGTCATCCTTTTTAGGTTTTCATCTCGATTTTCTCTATGATTCTATGTAGGTTTAGAGGTTAGTAATTTATGTTAATGGGTGTGATCAAATTGGGTTTACTTGTGTATGTTATTTGAAGTCAGTTTCAGTCTCGAGAACACATTAAGCGCAGGCCATCTTTATGTTTTAGCAGATTTCGACACTGCATAGCCACAAGTTGAAAAAAAATAGTGCTGCGTATATACTGAGCTAGCTAAGTATACAAACAGGGCAATTAACTTATAACAATGCTAAGGCGTACGAGACCTCTCATTTCAATTTAACGTCCCGACGGAAAGGCTAACAAACGACTTGTTTCAGAAGTGTCCACTTAACAAAGTACTGACCAATAACCGAGCGGTTGTCTATAAGCATAGTCTCTAGGACTTTAAGGTTGTGTGCCTTGTGGCCAGAGCGAGGTCATCTGCATATCAGAATTTCCGGGAAGATGTTAATTTGTAGTATCCTGTTGCTCAGCATGTAATTGATCAGTGATATAGGTATACTTTTGCAGGGAACAATACGAAGAAGTTTGTACATCAAGCCACCCCATCAGACGGTGTCGAACGCAGCAGTAAGATAGGCGAAGTCTGCTGCAGTTTTTAGTCCCTTTTTAAATCCTGCATCGATAAATGAGATAAGGAAAAGCACTGGATCTGTGCAACTCTCGGTCTAAATCCTGCTTAATCAATGGGGATTGCTTCCATAATTTTATTGCGTATACGGTTCAAAATTAGTCTTTCTAGCAACTTGTATGCAATGCTTAGCAGTGCAATGGGTCGGTAGCTTTCCACTTGGTCACTAGGTTTACCTTGTCTAAGCAGGCAATTATTTTTGCTTTTTTAGAACAGACGGTTCGTTTCCAGAGAGTAGTAATAAAGTATACGAACCAGAGCTGTGTTCTTATCATAATCAAAGAGAAATTCTGGGTGAAGCCCATCGAAACCTGGCTTGATATATTTTAGTGTCAGATGCACTTCAGCGAGAGAAAATGAATATAAAATTCAAGAGGCGCAAAGGAAGTGAAGAAGTTCGTCCACTATGTCGGTGTCACCGCTCTCTTAGAAACCTTCATACACATAGTCTCTTGCTTTCTTCGAACCATCCAGGAATAGCTAGATCACATCTGTAGTTAAACACTGCACGTACAACCTGGGTAACGCTAAGGAACAAGAAAACTATATACTGCCAGACTATACTTAGAATATCTGTTACGGTTCAATTGCGCCTCCTTTTGATTTCGAGATCTGTAGTATTTATTTCACATTGTTATGCATCTTTTCATTCTGATGTCTTTGGTACCCAGTTTGTATTTCGCGCACTAGCGCCACGTCTACTTCCTTGGCCTTGCTGCGAAAGTTTGATATAGCTCGCAATTGTTCGGAGCGTTTCCTTTTCCACCTCAATTGGCGAAACAAGTCGGTTTAGCAGTATTGAAATTTCGGAGCATTCATGGGTTGCCATTACTTTCGCTTGTGTGAAGTTTGCCTACGCTGTTTGGAGCGGTTTCAAGTCCCCGAATTCCATCATGAGAGAAGTTCAATCCCACGCCATTTGGTGGAGTTCGCTACCGAGTGTTTCGCACATGCCTGAAATTGTTATCCAGGGTAAGTAGAAAGTTCGCTTCGTAATGCTTTGTATTTCTTGTATGCTATCGTGGCCTCTTCCTCCCTTATAGCAGCCAGTGCCGGAGGGTCGATTTAAGCATTAGTTACAGTTAGGATCATATCCTCTACGTGGGGATGCTTCAGGCGATTTTGAGCTGTATTGCCGCACAAAATGATATCAAACGTCATTGAGAGCCCGGGTCAGGGACGTGACCCCGTGAAGTCACATAGGACTAACCTTTGCTGTACTGTTTGCTTGTCCGTTTATTTTTATGTGTGCAATTAATATTATTGCGAAGTTTGTGAACTGTAAGTATTGTTATCTTTGCCTGAGGTACCTCATTTTCGTATTTGTGAATTATTGATCATAGCAATTAATTTGTGGCAACTTATGATTCCGATTATGTTAAAATATTATTATTCTTGCTGTGATTATATTATTTGAATTATACTGTGATATTTGCATTCTGGCGTTATTTGTTACTGCGACCTATACTTGGGTTGAGCTTCTCTTTTAGATTTATTGTGCTACCTGAGTTTACGTATTCTCGTTTGAATGCCTGGATACACTTGACGTTATCTGATAAAAATCTGTTGGCGCCCTTTTTGAGCTTTTAAAGAATCGTACACTCCGTCTCCCAACCCCGCCAATTGTATCCAAGTAGTCATATTGTGTATTGGTTTTGAGAGATTAGCCAATGGAGACTTTATATGATAACATATCCTGACCAAAACACGTGCAATCTAACTCATTCTAGTGCAATGATAGATTGGAATAAAGTAGTAAAACACACCAGAACACACCAAACATAGAAAATATTGAAAAAGAGATTCATCCACACTAAGGAAATGAATTAACGGAGTTCGCAAGAACAGCCACATTCCTCAAAGAATGCCAATTATTATCATCCTAATATATACATGCACATATGTTTATACCTGCTTGCCAGTGTCTGTCACGTTTTAATCGTTACCGATTGGGCCGACTTCCTTAAGTCGTCACCTTCCCTTCATAATACAACGATATGCATGTGTGTTACGTAGCACTCCTGGCCGAGCGGTTAAGGATTCTCCCTAGAAATCAGATTCCATCTGGAAGCGTAGGTTCCAATCCTACTGAATGCGATACCCTTTTCTCTTGGAGAATTTATGCCATTCGCGTCACTAACCATTTCGTTTGACTGTTTCAGTATTTTTAAAAACATTTCGATATTTTTACCTAATTTGTACATAATTATAAATACTTGTCGACCGCTATTTCGTGTATTAGATTGCATTCTGCGCAAAAATAAATCAATAAAAATCCAATTAAAGAAATGTTAAGATTCCCGGAGTAGTGTCCTTTTAATAAACACCCTGTATGATTCAGCAAAGCTTTTCTACTATTACATGATTGAAGATTACTATGATCACTTATATACTGAATTTTATTCTTTAATTTGTACAAATATAATGTCTGTAAAGGCTTATACATAAATATTTGTTGTATTTCAAACCATAAATACGATATGAACGAATGACGCACTATTGGCTCACTCTGTATATTTGCTTTCAACATTTTTTAATAAACGTTTTTGCTTCATTGTTAGCAGAATTAAATAATTAACTTCAAACAAATTTATTTCAATTATTATACAAACTCACACAGCGAACCACGACCACGACTTAATTTAAACCACTGGAAAAATCTGGTCAATGAAGTTGCGCAAAATCCCATATATCACCGTCAGCTGCTGATGGAACGCGCCTCCAGTCATATCATTCACAGCCGATAGTGCCAAATTCAATACGTTTATTAGGATATCTCGAATCGCAATGGCAGGCGAAGAGTCTTCCACAGACCGCACGGCCCGCTGATTGGAAGAGCTACTGATGAACATATCGAAGAAGTACCGCACGGTCTCCTTCAGAAAGAGCAGAAACTCCACGACCCTCTTGATGAGAGAGTTCAAGGTGTGTGCTACGACTGTGGATACGAACAACGGCGGCTCTTCTCGTTTGGTGAATGCGATCAGCGACTTCATGAGAGTGTCGAAGGAGCCCAGCACGAGATCCCTTGCGGCCTTCACTATGGGATCGGTGATGGCGGTTATGGTTTTCTTGATGAGGTTCGCTATCGAGTCGAAAAAGAAGAATGGGGTGGTGCTAACGTCCCTCTTATGCCTTGCCAAGATGTTGATTTGATTGGTGATGTAATCGCGATCGCCGCCATTTTCGGGAAGGGCCACGTCGTTTGCACGAAATTTAATAGTGTCGGCAGTAGCAAGTGCTAGCTAAACATATTACTTACAGCATTTCACATTTTACACACGCTATATACAACTACTTACTGATATTAGCACTAAAATACCGAGAACACTTTTGAGGCCCATGGTCTTCCACTACGTTCCAAAAGGAGACAATAAAGCAAAAGCAAAAAGCAAGTAATTTTAACAATAGCAACGACTTGTCACAAGCTTATCTATTCACAAAAAATAATTTATGGATTGTATGACTTTGCTAATACGTATGTTTACGGTAGTTTTATATAAAGGAAAATCTGGAAATGGTGCTTGCGTAGGTGAGCTTCTTGAGCTTGTTCATCATGACCTGAACAATGCCGTCTTAATCTACATACGTCACTGTTCTACCAAGAAAAAATATTTTGTAGGTTTACTTTGTATGCAATTTCCCTCAAATATTGCATTGCTTGAACGATAATCAGTTATTGATGGCCGAGCACTAGAAACTATTTACAGAGTCAAATTGGAAATGAAACAAGCAAAATAGGAAAGTTTTTTTTTGTTTTTCGTTCACAAAAATAGCAACACAATCAACAATTTTAGCTTCTTTATCAAAGACATCCTGCTCCCCATTGTACTCAGTTTATAATATGACAATCGAACTGCTACTAATCAATATAAAACAAAAGAAGGCTTCCATTGCAGGGATTCGAGAACATTCGGCTCATAATTGCTAGAATTTGGAAAATCAGTGACGTGTCAATAGTACCTTCAGTTATATCTGTAGACGTGGTAACTAGGCACATACAATTATTGGAGATTTTGCAGAAGATCGTGGTATTGAAAACTTACAGAATGGCTCAAAAAGCCTAATAAAATTAATATTTAGCAAGTAAAGATGAATCTTTTTTTTTGTTAAACTCTATACCATGTAACAGAAAAGTTAATAAAGCAATAATAATAATAAGGAATTTAAAGTCCATTACGAGGCTGACGACCTTCTGCTACAATAACTGTCAATGAAACGTCACTGACGCCCTATGCTCCCAGCGGAGCGCAAAGGACCGAAGAGAAGAAGAAATGATTGTACAATGGAAAATAACTACGTGAGATACTATATGATAATACCAAATTAATGCGTTTTGCCGTCGCAAGAAAGCGGGGGCTGTAGCATTGCTAACATTTTTGGGGCAGATCTCGTGCATGTGGAAGTCCTGGGTAATAACGGCCAATTCTTTGGCATTTCGACTTACGTCGAATATGACAACCAGAATTTATAATACACAATATTAAGAGCCTCGACGTTCCGTACCGTTGAGTTAGTGGGACTCCATTATTTGATTTACAGTCCGATAAATGGGCTGCCACTTTGCATCATTTTGTCTCCGCCTCGACTCCTCCGCTTGCCTGCAAACACGACTCCGATAGCGGCCACCTGATTCGTTCAATCTAAGTTATATGCTAATGTTATACGAAGTGTTGCATGTTATAAAAATTCGCCGTCGGAATAATGAAAATTATAACGTATTTAAAAATCTAGCCGAGTGAAGCGCAACACAACAATCATAAGAGCATATCGATAACACTGTGAAATCATTATTAGAGACAAATTGTCAGATAGACTTAGTCTAGTTACGACTATCGCCTAACAAGGTGCTAAAAATAACGGTATGTGACGGCATTACCGTAGATTTCCTATAATGCGAGCCTTCAGCGATCGATCTTGATAACGTAAATGCGTTCTTAACTTTGATGCCTTGTAATTTGATTATAACGCGAAATTACAGATACGCGAATTTCAGATTGAAGCTAAACGTTTCAGCAAACAGGTAAACGGTAGCCAAAGAAAGTCTTCTGTTGAAAAGTTTCCCACGAAATATCCAGATGACAACTAATAATTTCTCTTTATGGTACAACCTATTTTGACGTGCTGTAAGAAAGTAAATCCACAGCAATAACCTCCCCTTCTTCACTGAACTATCGATGCAACTTTATTTCTTGTTACTGTGTAACTTGTTTAGATACAGCAGTTTATTCATCTATCAAGAGGTCGATATGGTGTATCTAATCCTCGCGGTCTCATACTGTAGTAGGTTCCCATAATCAACTGTTGCAACTGTTTATTTTTTGGAATGATGTCTACAGTAATAATCCAGTTAAACGTTGAAGAAGCTCTTGCGAAATTCAAGGCCGTTCATCAGACGGGTCCTTTGGGACAGACTGTGCACTAACTTTGCTACAATTACTTTTTTCGTGGATGATCTCTAAAAGTTACGAACACTGAGGCCAATTGAAATTGTTTTTCTCGAATAAGCTAGTCAAGTTGTCGGGTATTCAATCCATTGATTGTTGCAGCGGGTTCTGCAACATGGGGAGCATTTGATATATGACTGCGGCTTGTAACAAACGATTCATAACAATCAAATTCTTGAAAGTTTTCTCGTAGCACGCTGTACTAGCCAAGTGGAAACCATTTATCGGTCCTTCTGACGTCTTCAGTTGTTATTGGATTAATACAGGCTTCCAAAGTGCTTTATGATTTGAAGTTACGTTCCAAAATCTAAAACTTTTCGCATACAATCAAATATTCCTCTGAACACTGCCGCCTTTATACCGCTGTTTGAGTTGCAACGTCTACCCTAATGCCGAACCTAGAGCTTGGGCCAAACTTCTCGCTGATGCGATGGTCCTCGATCATTGGCCGCTACTAGGAACTAATCTTTCGACCTGAAATCCAGCTCGCCCTCAATTTGGTATCATTATTTACCGTGTTTTGACTAAAAAAAACTATTCATTGTGTAATCTTGCATGCTCATTATTGTGCATCGTCGCTTACACTGTAATACTTATAAAATTCGACAAATGGCCAGCCTAACAGACTCAACTTTTGAGCTCATCCCCGTCAGGGAGAGCAAGTCGCTAATTACGAACCGTGGCTGACTTGCGGCTTGCTTGTTTCATTTAGTATGTAATTTGCTGACGTTCAGGAAAAATCACCGTAATAGTAACTTTAGACAAGCCAATCACCCCAGCTGATCGTCGAAATGCAATGCGCGATTTCAGGAGGATCATTTTCCAAGTACAACAAAAGTAGGTCACCTCCGACCATAGAGCACGTCCATCTTCCGACGCCCAGCGCCAGGTCTTCCATGGCGAGAACTTCTCTATAATCCATTGGCTAATGACCTGTATCACCAGGCGGTGCCCTAATAATAATAACAATAATATTAAATACATTTACTACGTCTCTACCGATTTGACTTTTGCAGGAAAAAACGCCTGTTTCGAATTAACTCCCCCCCCCCCGCCCTTCCCAACTGCAGCTAGCCGCGTACAAGGTTTTAACTTCTAGCACTTTCTAGACCACAGTTATCGATATTTCTATTCATTAAGATTTATATTTAAGATCATTGCGAAAACAACAATAAATCAACGTAACACATAAAACAAAAAGAATGAGATATTTTTACGCTAAATAAGTTATTAAAAATGTTTACGTAGAATCAGGGTGCCACCTTGTGCACCTTGTATCAATGAATACTGAACACGTCATAACTTATCTTGAAAACAAAGAGCTTTACTCATATAATGATGAAAACTTTTCTCGATAGAATCATTTGAAGAATCACGTCTATAAGTCCTAGACACTGCTTAGGAATCACCCTGTATAAAGCTATATAAATTTTTAATGTTGTTACGCCCAACTATATCTTCAATTTAAGAAAATAGTTTCCCTGTTAGTAAAATGAACGAACGTTAAGGCCGCCACTAGTGATTCAAGTAAGCGTTGATGTGTTTGTACATGCCGCACTACACCGCGAAAAAACTCCAGGTGTCTGCTGAGAGGAAGGTGTTTTGAAATGTCTGAGCACAGTTGAACGCCAAACGCCTTTAGCTTTCAGAATGTGACCCAGCATCAGTTAAAAGTAAACGTTTCTACATTTTACTGAGGAACTCCTAGTGGCTTGTTAACCTTACCTCGAAGAGTTCCGAAGTCCTGACGACATTATTGTTTAGCGACCCGTATGTTCTGTCAGGTCGCAAAGAAAGCGGCCATATCGTCAAGTAACGTAATAGTAAAAGTATCGCCACAACTGCAATTCTACGATCACCACTTAAGGTGGGTGATTTAGGCCGGATTCTGTTATTCACGAGCTGCTGTCGTTGCCGGAGTTGTACGAGTCACCGAAACCAACCAGTACGCGTTACTTTCAATTGCTTTGCGTAGTAGACTATGAGTGTAAATACGTGGTAGAAACAGCTGTTGAGGACATTTTTAATTTTTATGAACCTACGGCTAATTTGTATTATTTTCTTGATTCCGAATATAAAATCCCTCCTGAATAAAAGCATTTCAAATCATGTGCCGGTCCTCAGCTGCTTTAGTGGCACACATTCCGTCTTATCGATCCATTTTGGCTGTGAGCACAAGCGAGGCAGACGAACACGTGTCTTTTATCGATCCGCCTCCAGACGTGAATTTTGCAGCAACTCTTACTTTTAAATGAAGATTTATTTCGCCATAAAAACAGTCGTGTATATGAGTGAGAGGGAGCGAATGTCTTTACCCCACTTCTTCCGTCATAGGCGAGACGCTGTTATCGATTGCTAAGTTTTTGGCGTGAAGAAACGCGTCCCCACGCTTTCGTTGGCGTGGCGTGGCTTTCTTGTAAAGGATTCTTAGGCCAGTTCCCGGCAGAGCAACAAGCGGTTTTTTTGGTTCCGCCACGGTGGAGGTCTTGGCCTCCGCCGGGCAGTGTCGCAATTAAGATATTTTAATTAACGGCTACCGGTTGCTACTTTTGTGTGTGCGTGCCGCATGTTTATTATGCTGCCAACATACTGTTCATAACGAAACTCCGGCGAGCCGCTGGCGAACGATTATGCATACGGGTGTTAGGATGCCAGTAATTCCCCGAACATATGGCATGACGCATCCCGAGGCTATAAGTACGCCTGTTTGTTATTCTTACAAATGCGTATAAACGTCGGACCCCGAAATACAATATCTAGCTACCATATATACATGCAAATTCAATTATAGATCTTGGAGTTGTTTAGCCGATATGTATCTTTAGTTTTGTGTTAATTGTGCAATCGATACATTTTAAAAGGATTTGTTGTTTGGGGAGCTTTTGCATTGTCTAAACTAAGTAACTTTGCATTTTCCGTACATATACAGATAACATATGTTTATGTATTTATATTTTTAAAGTCCCCACCATTTTTTTCTATTACATTCTATTACAATCCCTTGTTACGTTTTAGTACAAACAGCTGACACTACATCCCAACCCTGCCAGTGGCCATCTATGACTGTACCAACAAGTGTACCTACTAGCGCGGCAATGATATTCCCACGAAATATTATTCATGTTAGAAAAAAATACAATCTGACATTCCGTTAGCATCACACTATTTAATATATACTTGCAAGTTTACAATTTCACAAAGTGTCAGAATCAAACAAAATTGCACATTTTCCTTATTTAAAAGTTGAGAAAATACGGGAAAAAATGTCCTCCCCACCTTGCAACCCGGAATTCTCTTAAAAAATACGATCGACCAGTAGAAAGTATCAAAACAGAGAATTTCACAGAAATATTTATTTTAAGGGTTTTCTGATAATTATAACGTTTTCCCCATTTTGCAACCTCCAGATCGATCTGGGCCGCAACACTCTCAGATCCCGAATTCTCTTAAAATATACAATCGACTAGTATAAAGAAAGTCTCCAAACAGCGAATTTCACACAAATATTGATTATTACGTTTCCCCATTTTGCAAACCCCAAATCCACCTGGGTCGCAAAATTCCCACATCTCGCATTCTAAAACATACAATCGACCAGTAGAAAGTCTCCAAATAGCGAATTTCACACAAATATTGATTTTTAAAAGTTTTCCGGTAATTATAACGTTTTCACCATTTTGCAACCCTCAAATCCACCTGGTCGCAAAATGCCCACATCCTGCATTCTCCTAAAAAATACAATCGACCAGTAGAAAGTCTTCAAACGGCGAAAAAAATATTGGGTACGACCGATTAACACATTTCATCTGGGTTGCACCGCAAAACAAAGGAGAATATGCAAGCCGTCATTTATTTGATTGCTAGTTTATTTACTGCAGTTTCTGACAGATATAACAAAAACCGCGTCAAACAATGGATACTTGGTCAACAGAACACCGTTCTAAATCACTGCGTTTTTTTCACAAAACCAACTCGGTGACTGCAACGCAGCGTCGTTTTCGAAACCATTTTCATGTTGCTATACGTTGTCGTATTCCTAACCGCAATACAATTTTGAGCTGGGTGAGCAGGCTTGAAGATACTGCTACTTTGGTGAATATCAAGCACGGGCCACCAAGGACAGTTGAATAATCCTGAAAATGCCGAAAGAATAAGAAAAGCCCTTCAGTGATCCCCACACCGTTCACTCCGACAACATGCTCAAGTTTTAGCTATATCTCACTGATGTAATATTTAAGAAATACAATTGCCATGCTTAAGCTTTATTTTGATTTAATAAATTGTTGTTCACGTTTCTCTTGACGAAAGTTATTTAACATCAAAACTCATTAGTCGGCCGTGCGAAACAGCGAATTTCACACAAATATTAATTTTTAAGAATTTTCTGATAATTATAACGTTTTACCCATTTTGCAATCACCAAATCCACCTGGGTCGCAAAATTCCCACATCCCGCATTCCCCTAAAAAATACAATCGACTAGTAGAAAGTCTCCAAACAGCGAATGTCACAGAAATATTAAACCGCACCTGAGCCGCAAAAGTCTCAAAACCCCACAGATTCATCCACATACTGCCAACAACAAAATTCGATTTTTTTTCATTCCCCCTGTTTATGCGAACATCCACTTTCCTACAAACGCACCTCAGCTTCATACGCCTGTAACTTCGCCCCCGTTCATCGCATACCCCAAAAAACAGCCAGTACGATGAGCGTTGGTTCATCCTCTTCCCAACTAGCCCCAAATCACATTTGGATCTTTCAAAAAGTATGCGATGTAACAGCACCGAACGCTTTCGCGTCCAAAAAATCGTTTTAACCCCCGTATTTTCGCCCCCTCGAATCTTACATGTTCACAACCTCTCCAGAAAGTTCGCCCTTGACGAGATCTTCAAAAGGACATCAACGACATTCACCTGCAATACATACAACTTGCAAAAATTCACGAAAACTGCGCATTTTCCAAGAGTCACACAAATCGCTAGAAGAGCCCCGTACTAGCGTTATATCACCAATTCGTTCGACATTTTCATTGTTAAAATTCTCAACCAATATGCAAATGCCATCCCTATGTACAATACTCCCCTCTATACTAAGATGCATTAGATTAATCTTATCCAAATTATTTCAGAAACAATGTCGGTGTAAGGAGAATTCAAAGCATGAGAAAAGATAGACCGCCATTAGATTATAATCTGGCCGAAATTACGTTTGGTTCCTCGTGGAATTTAAATTTTACTAGTTTGGTGAAGTTCGTTGTTCCTTGAATAGCATTAATGTGTAATTACATCACTTGGAGATCATTAGAATAATTTTTATGTGATTGTGAAAGTGATTTCAAATTGAAACATTTGGACAAACACAATCAGTACTCAAATAACACAGACACGAATGAAACCTTAACCTTGCCCCTAAATGACTTAACCCACTTCAAATTGGTGATAAAAACCGAGCAGTTTATCACACAAATGTTTACTTTACGCAGGTACAATTGCTAATATTTGCACCGACTACATTGGTCCACACACACATCGTTACATTATTTACACAAATAATTGGGCGATTTATTTTTATTTTTTAACAAAGAAAGAGAATGCGCTCAGCACAGGAAAATATTTAAACAGAACAAAGCCTATTGTATTGCAGCCAATGTCAATTATTTACGCGTACAAAACTCAAGTGACAATCTACTGTTATTTTACATCTCTGCTGTCCCTACTTTAAAAACACTCTTACAAATTACCTCTGATTTTTTGCAATAAATTGATGTAATTTTTAATTTATTTGCTTAGTGGCTTAGTCTAATGTAAATCTTTTTAATAAAGCTCTTCATCAAATAGGTGCACTTAACGTAGACTGCAAATTCGTCGAGTCAACTTCTTCCAAATAGTGCCCTTCCATCACCATTGAACTATAAACAGCCACACACCTTTACATTTTTAGTTTTTGTTTACTACGTGGAGCCTTGGCGTATAGCTAGCAATTTCGTGTAATAAACAGAAGCGGGGTTAGCCATTTTTGTTTGTAACTTAATCACTTGAAGCTAAGTTTGGCAAATAGAGGGATTGCTTCAGCATTTCAACATGGCTTCGTGGTTAGCAAATGCGGAAACAAAGTTGTTGTCAACAGGGGCATTGACCAGATTAGAATTTCTCAGTACCCTAATTATATCAGAATACGTTTGTTTTTACTATTTTAAGATATCAACTCATTACGAAAAAATTTAATTCTAAAGCCAAACAAAGTTTCAGAAGCTACATTCTGTCAATAGGGATACAGGTCCAGAATCCCCTTTCCTAAACCCTAGCAGTTGTGTTTCGGATATCAGAATAAATGCAGCACCCCCAAATCAAACATTAATACTGAAGCACATGTGACCACTACAAACGCCAAGATACAACTGAAGTTTGCTATTCTGGCTGTCAGTGCTGGCTGCTGGGTCACACCCCTACGTCACTCGTCGAGTGACGTAGCGAGTGGCTGTGGAGTCGGGTCAGATGTTCGCGTACCTAACAAGTTTTGTTATGCAAAGATGACTGACGCTCCACATACCACGAAAAGACTTCGGTACTTTTAAAGACTATCGGAATATCGGATAGGGGTTTTGAACCTGAAGCTCTTAGAGTGTTATTATTTTATCCCATGCGCTGTAAGTTCCCTTTTTGGTCACCTTGCTAACCTGAAGTTGCTTGATGTGCCATTTAGAATTACGTATGTCAAGAAACGCAGCAATGCATTGTTTTGTCGTATCCAAAGTTATTTCTTGCGGTGACAACTTGTTTGCAGAGGTGCTTAATTATAGTTCAAACTTCGTTTCCTTCTATTTACTGAAAGAAACGATTCCTACTTCAAGCGTGGCAGAAAGTACTGCCGGAAAATGATATGTAATTAAGAAAACCAGAATCATAGTTTGTCAGTTAGGCACAATAATTGTGAATCATCCTCGTATCTAAGTAAACTGACTTCACTGTATTTAATGTACTGCCTTTCTATGAAAAATATTATGGGGAAGCTGTTACGCTTCATGCTTAATCCACCAGTCATAAGACGCACATTGACTCTGTCTTGTTCTACCACTTTAAGCCTTTCTTGTAGGTTGGATCTTGTACCTACTTTTTGGGTCCTTTTCCAGTCTTCCCTCTGCACTACCCATGCTATAAAATTCTTCAGTCTGCCTTTAGTGATAATCTGAATCAGATCCTGTATTAAAATGGATAAATAGTCGTTCTACAAAATACATAGCATCCTGTAGCAGTGCAGCAGTAAAGTTCACGCCATTGTGATTTCATGGCGCTGATGCAAGCTAATTTCTAGTCAGACGTCTTAGTAGTTCGGCTAGGAAGGCTATGTAACACACAGGCTTATAGTTGTAGCGACGAAACAAGTCCGATCGGTGACAATCCAGCGAGAATACGTATATGATATTTATTCACCAATAACGCAGCCATATGAGCTCTTGAGATCTTGCAAAGTGTACGAATGTTAAGTACAAAGTTACAGTACATAACCAAATCGGCAAAATAATCTGCACACGAAATTTTAAGCGAATAGTAAACTTTCTGATGTTAAAAAGGCTATTATAAGCCGCAATTAATAGTGATTTGTTTCATTATTACAAAAAATGCATGATTTCGGGACAAGTAAGACAGGTCGCCGGAAACATACTATTTTTTCTCCAACTACTCATAAATTCGGTAATACGACTCATTATTTAGAATCAAACATTGTAGGCAACATTGTAGAACATTCATGACCCAAATAAACAATCACTAGACTGGAAAAATAAACAACAACGACGGCGGTTGCCGAATATTGACGAAGCGTTTGTTTTTTATTTAAAATTTACCATGTAAAACCCTATCTTGCGTCAATTTTTGTACTAGTGCAAATATGAATCGAAAAGTGTACAGTTGCCTAGGTAATTGGTGAACATCCCGAAATGACTTACTTTTTATACAAAATTATTCTACAATATGGCGTCTTATTCGTGTGGCTGGAGAAAAAAATATAAATTTTATAGTTATTTACGTGGCAAGCTTAGTAAATTAGCCTTTATGAGCGATCCGGATAATTTCAGAGTGAGCGACTTAGGAGCGAGCCATGTAATCCGGTGAGCCCCAGTAAAGGCAAATTGCAAGCGAGCCGCGTACAACGTTTGATTTCCTCTTGCTGAAAATCCTTAAAATAATATTAGTGATTAATAAAGCATGTTTATTAGAAACCAAGATGCTTGTAAAGTCGCTATGGTGCCATTTTACAGGCACCATGCCTGTAAAGACTCATTTACCGAGTCAGTTCAAACGACAGTAAACGACGTTTGAACAAGTCAAGAGGAAGTAAAATAATTTACAGCTTTGGGTTCTACTTGCAATTATCTATCAGAGCAACCTAACCAATTTTAGAAAATTGCATCGATTTGTCAATACAAAAATTCAAGTAGTTGACATCAAAAATGCCTAGCGCCCTTATTTTATAAACTAGAAAAATCGTCTTTCCCTTCACAACTATTTTCGATACCGCTAAAAGCCTTACTTTTAGATTATGTAATCGTCAATCCCCCAAATGTAAAATATGAGCAGTTAGTAGCAATATTTAGACTATAGCTCATATGCACATCTGAAGACGCGTATTAAATTTAATAATGAAACTGTAAGTAGGTTAATTGGTCACCTTTGGTTACTAACTGCTAATTACAAAATAGCCATACTTCCCCAAAAAAAGTGCTTATGCTGCACCACTGACCATTTTTTTTAATTTCTTAAGTTTTATAAACGTCAGAAGTTTTCATGCGCTCGTCGAGAAAAGTTGTATTGGGTCTCCTGAACGCCAGTCAAAAACGAAGTTGTTACGAACGTTGAAGCACTACAAGCGAGGAAATAGCAGCCAGTAAGCGGCACAGGGCGAGTCAAAGCCCCCTGGGAGCCATGAAAGTCGAAAAGAAGCACTAAAGTCGTCGAGTGAGGTGACAGCAAAGGAATCGCCGGGGAGAGCGTTTGACTATAGGCGCAGTAGACTGCCAGCAGAAAGGCGTTGTTGAAACGGCCGTTAGAAGTAATTTAATATTACTGTAACTTTAACGTATGCGCCGCGAACTATTAGCATAGTCATAGAAGCAGCTGTCGGCTGGGTTAATACAAATGTGGAGTAGAAATGGCGTTTTGCGTATAGCTATAATTATTCCTAAAATAAATGCGTAGTAGAAGCAGCTTTTTGCTCGTAGATGGACATTATAGAGAAATTGCTATTGAGCTGGCTGGCTATAAGAGAATGCAAAGTAATTAATAAAAACGCCCATCTGTTTAGCAGTTATCAAGAACCATTTGGGACGAGCCAGCTAGAGTCGTGTGCCCATCTTAAAAGAATTGCAAAGGCTGGGAGCTCGAAAAATGCCCATTGCTCGATATAAATACTGACAAATGTTTATTTTAAAAACTCATTTCTATGCTACCTGTACATGGTCGTTACTCAATGCGCAAGCATAACTCGTAGTTTTGAAACACTACGTGGAAATACGTATATGTGCAGCCCTTTTTATACAGGGTGTGTATGTTTCGTGTGTTTGGAAGCTACACTCCTGGCGACCATATTAAAAAAAGTAGTATCCATACCTTAAGATCTGTTTTATTGTTTGGTTCGATGTAGCGATTAAGGTGGCGTTTTTTACTGCCAGTAAAAGTTGGAAAAGCTATAGTAGAAGTTGAATATAAAATTGAATACGTTTTCTAAGCGGATTTGTTGCCCCGACCCTGCCAATAACTAAATGTTGACTCAGTACTCTACCGCTGTCAAGCCTCTCTCTACTGCAAATGGAGACGTCTGTAATGCGTAATCCATTAAAATTGAGCTCGAGATATTTCAAGACAAATCAAAGCAGTTTGAAGATTCTTTTAGTTATGCTCTTCCCTTATACAGGAAAAAAATGCGATACATTTTTCTCCATATTACAATACCACCGGTTATATTTTTCCTAATCTTTTTGTGTGTACTTCCTTCGTGTATTTATTAACCAACGTAAGCTCGAATTTCGCAATTAAAACCGTTTACGGTAATACTGCACAAACATTATCGTAGCAAACAGCAAATTTACCATAGTCGGCTTTCCCAGCGCAATTTTTGCTAATTGTACGACACAGATAACTTCCGAGAACTTTCGCAACCTTTATCTCGCATCATTTTATACGCCCGGCGGCGATTTTTTCTTTGGCACGAGATAACTCGGGCCCATAAAGTAATCATATTTGCAAAGGCTCTACACCCGCCATATAAATGGCACGCGACTTAGTTGCCTTCGTCCGTCACTCCATACAAGAGGAATGTTCCTCCCCAAGGCATGTTTCTGCCTTTTCCTAACAGTACGTATAGTGCGTTGCAACATTTTCAGAACTGATCGAGTCCCCATTTCAGGCGCTGGTCGCAAGCACCAGAGGCGACTTCTACGAGCCGAACTGCTCAAGCTGGGGATACTCGTGCCTGGACTGCTACACGCAGAAATTCTGCTTCGGAACCATCCTCATCTCCAACACGACGTGCCAGAGCGGGCCCAGCGCCTACTGCGACCCCAGCGACGGCCAATGCAAGTCTGAGCCGCGCGGAAATTGCACGATCGGCGGGGCGTTCAGGTGTCCCAGGACGAACGGACGCTTCCCCGATCTGCAAAACTGCACCAGGTACTATACTATACACCCTTAGCCCTGCTTCATTAAATTTTTGGCACACTGGCAAGGTCTCTAGTTTAACCATGGGGGATCTGCTTACGTGAATAGACACAACGTTGTCAAATCTAATGCTAGTCAATATTATGTTTTCTTAATTTCGCAAGATGTTTATAACATGTTTCCATGTTTTTTTTCTTGTGAACGCCGTATTAGATTTGGATATAGTTGTAATTTTTTTCTTTTCTAACCAAAGTCGACCACAACAAGTGTCGTTTTAAATGATTGCGTCAATCAATTAGGTGATATAATTGGTGGACAACATTTATGCGTAGAATTTCACTGCAGACAATTATTTTACTCGTTTCAAATTATTTACACCACAAAATGGTGCGACCTTCTAGAAATATTTCCCATCTCACTTATCGGGAACTGTGGTGATAAACAACTGACGAGATCGCCGGATTTGTTGCTCTTAGACACTATAGGAGTTACTACAAACGCCAGAGTGTAAAAAAACGTCCAAATAATATAAATGGTAAATAAATAGAAAACATTTCGAATGTCAAACATGAATTGGAGAACACTCCTCATTTTTCTGTACTAAATATCGGTTATTTAAACTTCCGATGGGATTAGTAACTATCGCCAGGAGTAATAATTGTAATTTACAGTTTTATGCAGTAAACGCTTCCGTATACTCGATTATTTGAATTTACACCTCTGCCACAACTGAATAAGCTACTGACTGTGACAGTGACAATCAGCACAGTGAAAACAGAACAAGCAACAGGGAAATTCCCAGGATCATGTTATTCCCTGGCGATATTATTTTAAATTAATATTCCCCTATAACTATTTCTCGGGCGTTATTTATTTGTGTATCAAAACCTTCTTCTTCTTCTTCTTAGCCATTATTCATCCATCTTTGGACATAGGCCTCTTCTAATTCTCGCCATCGATCTCTATCTCCAGCCAGTCGTTTCCAACATAATCCTGCAATTTTCTTTAGATCGTCACTCCATCTCATTTGGGGACGTCCTCTTGCTCTTTGTCCCAGATACGGTCCCCATTGTTGGATCATCATGTTCCATCTGTTGTCTTTTTGTCTAATTGTGTGACCTGCAAAGCCCCATTTAAGTTTGGCCACTTTAGCTGTTACATCTTCCACCTTTGTTCGATCTCTTATCCAGGTGTTTCTCTTTTTGTCTGACAATTTTATTCCCAACATCGCCCTTTCCATGGCTCTTTCTGTTCTTGCCAGTTTTTCTATATTTGCTTTTGTGAATGTCCAGGTCTGACACCCGTATGTTAGGATTGGTAGGATACACTGGTTAAAAATTCGACTTCTTAGGTATTGTGGTATCTTGTGGTTCTTGAGGACCCATGACAATTTTCCGAAACCTCCCCATGCCAGCTTAGTTCTTCTAATGATTTCCGCAGTCTGATTTTCACTGTTTAGTTTGATGACTTGTCCCAAATATACGTATTCTTTTACCGTTTCTAGAATGCAGCCGTCTACGTCTATATTCCTGATTTCCTCTGTATTTGTCATTACTTTAGTTTTTTGCATATTCATTTTTAGTCCAACTGCTTTAGATGCTGTTGCGAGTTGGTTAATCATGGTTTGAATTTCCTCAAACGTGTCAGCAATCAGGACGATATCGTCGGCAAATCTTAGGTGATTTAGTTTCTTGCCGTTTATGTTAATACCGTATTCCGACCAGTTCAGTGTTTTAAAAATATCTTCCATTGCCAACGTAAACAGTTTCGGGGACATTACATCGCCCTGTCTTACTCCTCTCATAATTGGGATGGAATTTGTGCTCTCTTCTGCTTGTATAGTTATCGTTGCATTTTTGTAGATGTTGTGTATCAAATTTCTATATCGCGAATCGATTCGACAGTTGTTCATTGCCCTTTCTACGGCCCACATCTCAACACTGTCGAATGCCTTTTCATAATCCACAAAAGCAAGATACAAGGGGAGATGGTATTCATTTGTTTTTTCTATTAGTGTCTTTATAGTTAAGAGGTGATCAGATGTACTGTACCCTTTGCGGAACCCGGCTTGTTCGACTGGTTGGTAGCTGTCCATTTTTGGTGTTAATCTGTTATTAATAATTTTCATAAAGAGCTTATATAGATGTGACAGCAGGGAAATAGGTCGATAGTTCTTTATGTTGCTCCTGTCTCCTTTTTTAAATAGTAATATGACGAGGCTGTTATTCCATCCTTTAGGAATTTTCCCGTTGTGCAGACAATCGTTAAGTAAGTTTTTTAATATTGGTAATATAATGTCTTGACCTTCTTTCAACAACTCCGCTATTACCCCATCTGGTCCTGGAGATTTATTATTCTTTAGGTCTTTTAGAGCCTGCTCGACTTCAAATTCTTCAATGTCTGGTATTTCCTCTGATCCGATGTTTTCTAGTTTTTGTTGTAAATTTACTTTTGTATGCTCATCTGGACTTTGCTGTGAACTATATAGGTCTTTGTAGAAGTTTTCTATTATTTGGGTAATTTTATTTTTGTCTCTTTCTTCCATTCCGTTTTGATTTTTTATAGATATTATTTTCTGGTTGCCGAGCGTTGGTCTTAGGCATTTCATGTTTTTATTTCTTTCTATAACTTTTTCCGCTAGAGCTTCATTATATCTCTTTAGGTCTTCTTTGAGCTCTTTCTTTATGGTCTTATTGAGTTCTCTATATTCTGTCGTGTTAACCTTTCCTTGTCCTACTAGTGTTCTTCTTTGGGCCATTAGTTGTTTTGTTTCTTCGCTTATCTTTTCTTCTTTTGTTTTAGTCTTTTTAGCAATTTGCATTCCAGCTTCTAGAAGTTGTTTACTTATTTTCTCATTAAGTTCATCCATATTATTTTGATTGTTTTTACAATTTTTATCTATGTTTTCTTTTAGTATTTTTCTAAATGTTTCTCCATTCATCCTTAATTTCTCAGTATCTATTTGTGTTCTTTTTTTGAACAACTTTTTTCTCTCGATTTTTTCATCTATGCAAATATTGGATCTCACCATTCTATGGTCACTTCCTGTTGTACACCTGTTGATCACTGTTACATCTTTGAAAATTCGTTTGTTTGTAGTCAGGAAGTAATCGATTTCATTTTTAGTTTTCCCGTCAGGTGATATCCACGTCCATTTTCTGTTAGGTCTTTTTTTAAAGTAGCTATGCATGGCATATAGATTTTCTTTTTCTAGGTATTCATAAAGTTTATTTCCCCTTGTATTTCTCGAGCCATAGCCGTAATTTCCAAGTCTATTTTCTGACTCTGCTTTTTTCCCTAGCTTAGCGTTAAAATCACCCATTATTATGGTTGTTTTCACTTTTTGAGTGCAGTCTTCTCTTGCTGTTGTTACTTCCTCATAGAATTGCTCTAATTCTTCTACGCTACTTGTTGAAGTTGGGGCGTACACTTGAATGAGTTTGATATTAGCGTGTTTATTTATCTCTATGACGACATATCCAACTCTGTTGGATATGGACTTATATGTCTTGATATGTGATTTTAGCTTGTCTCGAATTAGAAATCCTATACCACCATAAGTTTCGTCTTCTGGCCCTCTATAGTAGAGAGTATTTCCCGATTTCAAGTCAATACAATGCTCTCCTCTTCTTTTGACTTCTGAAAGTCCTACTATATCCCAGTTTATAGTTTTTAATTCTTCCTCTAGCTCCATTAGTTTTTCATCCTTCGCCATCGATTTTATGTTGTATGTTATTATCTGGAGTTTGGTGTTAGTGTGAGTATTTTTACAATTTCTACTTGTCAATCTTTTGCCTCCCCCAGAATCCATGAGGCTGACCGGATATCCGGTGTGGGATTGTGGATTTTTTGTCCTACCCGCCTGGGGTACTTTATTTCGTGTTTGTAAGGTTGACATATTTGGTTTTAATTAGAAGGTTTTGGCATTTGAGTTACCACGCCTGCCATGCGTCTTGGTAACCGGATAGGAGTGTGGATAAGGTTAAATGTAATTTAGGTAGGATTTAAGGGATTAGGACATGTTTCTCCTCTAGGTGATGTGATATGAGGAGAAACAAGGCTCGCGTGGGCAGGGTCGCTTCCCTGAAGTAGACCTATTTCTGTCGGGATCACAGAAAGTGTCTACCCGCTACCCCCAAAACCTTACTAAAACAAAAAAAACTGGGAAAAAGGTAGTAAATTGGATTTACACAATTTTCTTTGCAAAGTATGTGCATTAACTAAAATCGATGCTTAAGCCACCATTGAGATTTTTGACGTTTTTTTTTTGCAAAAAAAGTATTTACCTATCTGGGCACTTCTAAAATTCATTTTGACCTGTGCGTCTTGAGCTAAGCAGTTGAGGGGTTTGGGGAGCGGGAAATCGTTTAATAGTTCTTGATTTTAAATGCAAAGAGTTTATTTATCCAACAACTCGAGATCAAGACTGCCCCATACCTTTTTTGTCTCACCCACTAACTTTATTTCAATCTTAAGTAACGGTTGCAAAATTTGATATATTTTCTATTTCGCTATGTTCAGTTGGAATTTAACCTAAAATAAAAAAGAAACTCTCTTCTATAAATAGGTTTTTCCATTCTTATACAACCTTCCAATTCTGCCACTTAACCATGTGTCCATATGGCAATCGCTTTGTTGACATCATAATTATATATGAGCTAAGTTATTTTACTAAACGTGTTACGAGTAAAAAGCGTTACGCTTTAATTTCCCATTAATTTTACCGTCCTTTTCGTATTATTTTGGCCAGGACTGTCCGAACCTCTCGGCACTGTGCGTTTGTCGAGGTCGGCGAACTCGTTTTGGACGGCGTTCAGTCGTACCAGATGAATCATCGATTGATCTGCAGACTTTTCTGCAAACACCGATATGTTTTCTTCCCCGCTCTCTTTGGTCAACGACTCTCGACTTGATCCACGAGTTTGGTTCGTATTTCCCTTTGCTTTAGTTTAGGGCTAATTTATAGTGAGTTAGGGGGCAATAATAATGTCCTAGCTCACTAGCACTACCGCGGATTTGTATGGTTGATTTATTGAAGATATCTGGGTTTTATCAGCCTATCGCATTTGGAGCTGTCAGTTGAAGGTATATGAGAGATTCCTCTTTCTTTGTTGTATTTAGGCATTTGTATTTCGTGAATTTTAGAGCCAACCTGGGAGTCGTTAAGTATAAGTAGCTAGTTTGCCAGTCGAATTTTTGGAACCATTGATATGTCCCCGCTTGCTTCTGGTAACTTTTCCTGGTGGCTGATTGTTGCTGTTAGTTTTCCGGTGCCGTTTGGCATCATTATTGTGCAAGGTAAAAACAAATGTATAGATTAAGCGGACCAAAATCTTGGAATCACCATCTAGCGTTGCATCATCTCCGAGGTTGTCAATAATTACTGGCACATTTATAAAACATTTTAAATTTCTACTTTGTTATATACAAGCTAAACTCCTATAATTAGTGGTAACAACAGAGATGGCTGTATTTGTAACTTTCAACTGTAGCGTGGGCCGCGCTTGTGATTTATATGAGTGCTGAAATTAGCAAAAGTAATATTTTGTAACATATTTATTGTCGTTAACTAATATACACCTGTATATGTTTAAAGTGTCAAACTTTTTTGAAATCTGTTTCAGGTCGTAGAATTGGCTACGCATAGTACCTTAGTGACTTTTAAAGTTCTTGTAAGCTAATAGTCTTATCGGTTGTACTAACAGACTCTTTTGCGCCCCCTGGTAATTTTGAATGCCCTTGACTATTTATACAAAAAAACGCACGCCATCCTCACTGTAGCTAGTCGGCCCTCCGATATCTCCATGTAGCATAAACGTTTAATTGATAAGAGTTAAAGCTGGTTGGAGTAATTGAGTCTGTTTAGTCTGGGTCTGGCTTTTCGTAGTAAAATAATTATGTCCAAAATTGAGGTGGCACATGTTTTGTTACATTTCTACTTTGGTACTTTGGCCCTTCTACGCTCCTCCAGCCAGCAGCTAAAACTACTTTATATATTTAATATTACACGTTAAAACTGCAACAAACATTTAAAATAAATGTTATTGCATGTGCCTCCATATTATCCATCTGTTTCTCTATAGCAACTTTTCATTTCCAAGTGTTAACATTTATTGTTGCTGATTTTCTTGTTCTTTATGTCAGCCCGCAATAACTTTGAACACAGTGGACCTTCTCTGTCTTCCAGATTATTCATGATTGTATATTCCTTTCGTTTCTATCGAAGTTCCCTTTGTATTTGGTCTACAGAGTCGATAATAACTTGAAGTCTATAACAATATCTTTCGATGTTATCAAACTCCCTAATTCTTTCCAGTAATTCAGCTACATCTCGAACCATGTATTCATATGTCTCCCTAGGACCTAGGTTACTCGATCTTACATCTTTTGACATTTGATACTTCTTAGACTTGTAACTCCCCTTGGCCCTTCCTACAATTCTGAATTTTACACTATACAACTTCAGTTATATGTTAAGAAAGGTATATATTATGTATTATATACTTCTCACTTAGCTTCACCTTTTTTCCTTTGACAGTAACGACTGTAATGAGCAGTGCGCCCAGCGTTTGCTTAGTGTTTGGGAGAATATGGAAAATCGTCTGTAATCTAGTAGCTAGCATTCTATTTCCAAGTGTTTTCTGCACTAAATGAACTTCGTAATATCTTTCTCATCATGTTTGGAAATTCATGTTCCTTACTCTTGTATTTTTGTTTACTTCTCTTCCTCACTTCCTAAACAAGTTCTTTTAATTCTTCATCAGTTGCAATTAGTAGCTTATAATTTCTTATACACTTATCCTATTCTGTTGTCCCTTTATTCTTGTTCATGCTTGCAAGTGTAAGTCCAAAGTGTTAAATGCACTATCTAATTGCAGGTACTTCAGATGCCGAAACGGATCGGCAGAGGCCATCACCTGCCCCGCAAGGCACGTGTACAACCAGACCTTGGCGAAGTGCGTCGTGAAACTGGAAGCCTCGGACTGCTTTCAGGCGAAATGCACCTTTCTGAACCCCGTGCAGACGTATCCTGGAGACCCATCCCTTTACTACCAGTGCACGGGGATCACGCCCAAGCTGCAGGCGTGCCCCGAAAACTCTGTCTTCAACCCGGCGACCAAGAAATGCGAGAGCGTTTGCAGGAACGTTGGCCTGCTGCCCAATCACAAGAACTGCAGCGAGTTCATCAGCTGCGAGTCGGCGAGCTCAGCCGTTGCAAGGAGCTGTGCCCCAGGATTCGGCTTCAACCCTGTCCAGGGCAAATGCCAGAAGGGCTTAGATCGGTTGTGCTTTGAGATATCTGGGTTCAATCGTGACCTGGTGCACTTGCTGAAGCTGCCCGAGGTCATTCAAGCCGTGCTTTCGCAGATAATCCAGCTGCTGGCAAGGTTTAACATCGACTATGCCTCCCTTCTGAAATTCGGCCTCCCCGAAGAGCTGCTATCAGCAGCCCTGCTGGTCGGCGATTATGTTTTGACGCATGGGTTCAGGCCTCCTCCTATGCTGGCGAAGTATATTATGGAAACTATACTCCCTTTTCTGCCGCCAGAGTTGAAGGTTATGTTAGAAATGGTGTTAACTATTATTTTTGGCAACTCCTGGCGCTGAATTGTAATAACATCAGTGGACATATCTAAGAAACCAATATAAAAATACCATTAAAAATGTGAAAGTTTGCATGACTATTGTAACTTACTGTATGGAAATAAATGCGGTGCACTGATATGCTACACAATTTTTTCTCTAAATTATAGCCTAATTATACGTTTGATTAAAAAATAAGTACAATAAAACACTAACTGGAAAATTATGATATACCTACGTCTTCAAATTGTTGACTTTTGCTTTTATCAACAGTTCCTGATAAACATGTTTTCACCTCCGTTTATTATGTTTGTTTTACAATTACTTAGATCCTTAGAGTCGCTTCGCTAAGGACCATAAGACGATTAAAACTTTATGAGGGGCAATTTTACGTCCATTAGTGCTTGGCAATTATAATAACTACCCATAATGTGCCATTAACTAAACAGAGACACGTCTGTTGGGGTCATTTTCTAGGTAAACATTTTGTTTACTTTGAAGTGTAGTGATTTCAGAAGAGGAGTTTGTATACTCGCAGAAAAAAATGCCAGAAGAGTATATACGCGTTGTTATAGTGCCAACACTAAAGAAAGGTATTCAACCTTGTTAAACATTAGTTACTCTCGTTTTAAAGTTGTGAAGCAATTCATTTGGTTAATCAGCTCAAGAATGTGCTGCCATGGCAGGGCAGCATTCTGGTCGGCACAACGCACTAGATCGCCGATGATGTTATACAACACTACTCAGCAAAATCCGTCTACAAAAGAATGAACAAACTGCAGAGTTTTGTTAAATATTCATTTTGTATTATGTTTAACAACTAAATCATCAAATATTACTCTAACAGGTTGAAACAATTTTTTGGCTTTGCCTAATTGTTTCGCCATTTATCCAATTATTTCAGGCTTAACCTGTATATTTTTATTTAAATTATAATTCCTTTTGCATTTCGAATTCGTAAATTTTCCAAACCAACGTATTTTCTACCTGCATCAAGCTCTTATCGTTTGCGCAATGCCCTCTCGACCCCGCGCTATCTCTTATCAGAGTCCGAGCCTTCTTTCGGGCACGAAATTCTTCGTCCGGGCATTTTGCTGTCTTCGCTTGAGCCCGCCGATATCGGCGCGGCTAAGCCTTGTTTTTAATTATGTCGAATTACGTGCGCTCAACTAATTTCAATGAGCAGTTTGTGTTTTCTAAGGGCTGATTATTATCAGGTATGTTTACGCTACTTGGTTTGACATTCAATTGTAGTAATTTCCCGTTTTGTTATTAGCTCTTTTCTTGGAAATTCTAATTAACCTTCGAACAAAAACGTTGTGGACCTGCTGCTTAATATTGGGAACGCTCCGAAATATCTTCTCGACCCCTATGCTAACCCTAGACGCTGAACGTAGGATGTCGTTTAGCCCGCTTTAAGCTGTTTCGATCCCTGCCTGCCACAGTTTTTTCTACCGATAAGGTTAGTTTCCAAGATTATTAATTACACCGACCGTCAACGAGTTTTGGGTTCGGGCAAATTACTTCGGCAGCCTGCAACGATTTGCGAATTTTTAATAACCATTACTACTTGAAATTATTATCGCCTGTTCATGGCAATGTTTAAATGCACTTTGTTATCTACAATGTCATTCCAAGGGCTTGATTTGTTTGCAGCCTTTGAACTTTAAATTGTTATCACGTGCTCAAAGCATTAATTAAATGTACTGTATCATTAACAGTGTAATTCAAATGCATTATTTGTTTGCAATTGGTAACTTTTAATCCATATTCATATGATCATTTTTACGTCTATTAATTACATGCTTTTGTAAAAAAGTGCTTTCACGCTACTTTGTGTCAACACCGAGATAACGGCTAAAACACATGATTGGAATAAGCTTAATCCTTCATTAAATTGTGATCACATGTAAATTAAGGACCCTAAAAGAGGTTCAATTTTTATTATATGCGTGCTGCATTTTTCATACATATTGGAAACGTTATATTTTAATATATTGAAATCATGACAATAATAATTTATCAATGATCTTACATGACAGCCATTTATTATTTATTAAATAAACTTTAGCTGGTTGTAATTATTTTGTTATTTACTTGATATCTTTTGATTTCTGGCGCCCATTTCCATTTTCCTTTCTTTTTTTGAAGACATTCCAGGGTACATAGCTGATGATTTGAACCTACGATCTAAGGCCGCCGATATTTGAGCTAGTCGGCCATCGCGGTGAGTAAGAAACAGTTTTTCAGAGCTTCCGCGGTGTATAACGGAATAGGGGGGTTGATCTGCGATTGTATTACCATTATTATTAGTAACCAATCGCAGGGTGGCTTCTCTATTTTTGTTTCAAGGTGTTTGGTAATATTTCATTTATGCTAAGTATGTAAAATTTTGTATAAAAAAGGAATAGGTTTTAATTAATAAATCAGTATTAATCTTGCTACACAAGGAATTCCTATAAATTACAATAATGCTCAATTATGCTTTAGGAAAACAAATACTGTGATCCAGAAATTGTTCATCTTTTCAGTTGTTCTTCCACATTATATAGCCTTACTCCTTCTTTGTTTTTAATAATTGGGCAGTCATGTATAAAGTTTTTCTTCCTCGTAATATCGTTTTTGAGGCAGGAAAGGTTTTCTCTGTTGCGTAACCTGTGAAGATTCAGCTTTACTCGATCTAATGCGTTAGTACTTTTTGCTGTTGCAACTCTGAGTCTAATAGTTGCAATTACTAGTTGGTGATCGCTTACGTCATCAGCGCCTCAATAGCTTCTGACATTCAATAGGGATCTCCTCCACTTGTTGCTAATTGCTAGGTGGTCTATTTGGTTGGCGGTACGATTGTCTGAGGAGAGCCAGGTTACTTTGTGTACCTGCTTGTGTGAGAAAATTGTAAATAACATAGCTGGGAATATTGCACCGCAAGTGAAAGCTCATTTATTCGCAGACGATCTTGTCATGTATCATACTAGCAAAAGATCACAAATTAATCAAAACAAATGACCGCAATCCATAGACAATCTATATGCATGGAGTAAAGTAAATGGTTTGTCGTCCTCACCTGACCAAACAAAATTGACAAACTTCATCAGACTCACACAGAATATTACAACATTATTGAACTACATTAAGATAACTGGAATATTTAGTCAACTGTAGAATATCTGTAGCAAACATGTAAAATGTAATTTATGTTATTGTTATGCAAATATGTTTAATGGTGTCAAATACCGCAATAGTTAATGACACCGTAAGCCTATTAATAAAAAAAATATGGATAATTTAGTGCTAAAATCTTGCCCTCAAATATTATTTTTGGTTTGGAAATCAATTAATATATATTAATAAATATAATAAAAATAAATATATTTATTTGGTGCTCAGTGAAATACAACCCATAACAAATAAATATCCAAGCACATAGTATCAGTGATAAGACAAACGAATAATGTACCTAACCAAATATACTTTTGGGTGGTGGCAAGTGATAAAAACAAATGAATACACAAGTAAATAATGCTATTAATGGTAAAAACAAACGCAATTACCAGGCTACTAATAAAATAATATGCAAGCACATACTGTCAGTTATAGGTAGATAATAAGTTTTTATGTACATATCTACATATTTTGTTTGACAATTAATGTCACGTATTTAACATTTACGTATCGCAGCCTAAGGAATCTCCCTAACGAGTTTTGTTTTACATAAAACTTAATATTTCAAGGTTTTACCACATATTTCAACTTCTAGTTGGATATAAAATAAATCTTTAAAATTTTACTAGAAATAGTAATTTATTATACAAAACGATAAAGTAAAATTTTATCCACGAGTGAATCATTTAACGTCGAGACGTAAATGATTCACATGACTGGATAGTAATAACTGTATCGTCGTGTATAATACAAAATTCTTGTCTATAGCAAGAACTTTAACAATTTCAAAATAAAATAAGGAAAGTCAATCACATTTTAAAATCTCAGTAGCTAGATTGGGTTGCTAGGATAATACGAAACTGTAATATTTAATTTAAATAAGTTAGAAAATTAAATTACTTTATCTACTCTTGATGTTAAAGTGCTACTTTATCTACCCTTGCTGTTAAAGTAACACTTGACCCTTTGTTTTGAGTCAATTAAAGCACACTTTAACGTTTGCTATAGAAAAAAACATATTTGACTGCCTGATTTATCAATGATACCCTAGTTTTGTTATTTTCTTCGAATGCAGTGCCATCCGAAGAAGTTAAACTTTGGTCTTCAATGTGTTAATTAATTTTGCTCAATCAAATGCCGCCAACATGAAATTTGCTCCCATTACATCGTATGATGCCCAGCAGTTATTTTGTGTATAAAAACATTCTAATAAACATATGACACAACGCTTTGCTTGGTAGTTTCAATATGATTTTTAACTGCAATAAATTCCATTAAATTTTAACACAGAAAAATCATTTTTTAGCTTTATATTCTATTACGTTTTTTTGTTCTGTGTGCATTGTAACGTTATATAAAGTTGTTTAATTTTTTAGTGTAATTTGCTTAAGATGTATAAATAAATGTGAAGTTTTTAATTTATCTAATGTAGCCTGTAACATTTGTAGTATGTAAGACTACAAAAATAGATAAAAGTTGTTATTTTTCAAAAATGCAGTTTAATATTTATTATTTTTTTAAAAAAAAGGTAAATAGGTATCTGCATATTTTTAATTATTACTGCATGTTAAATCCATATTTGCCTTTTATAGGCGCATAAGAATTTTTTTTTAAATTTTTAGTGCATAAATCCGATCTCTAGGAACGGGACACATGAATAATGTAAACTAATGTAATTTTAGGTGGTCACAAGTAGTAAAAACAAATGCAATTTCCAGACTACTAACTGAAGAATGCCAGTGGCAAAAGAAACGAATAATGTAAACAAATGCAATATCCGGTAGCGACAAGAGGTAAAACACAAATAAATACTGTTAGTGGCAAAAACAATGCAATTGTCATGTTAGGTACTAACAAATGCATACGTAAGCCACATTGTCAGTTGCAAGACAAACAGATAATGTAAACAAATACAATTTTCAGTGGTGGCAAGTAGTAAAAATAAATGAATACACAACAAGTGCTGCTGTTAGTGGTAAAAACAAATGCAACTGTCAGATTATTAACAAATGAATATGCAAGCACATACTGTAAATGGTAAAAACAAATGAATACACAATAAGTGATGTTAACACATGCAAATGTCAGGCTAATAACAACTACAGCTGGTCAAACGAGAAGTTTCAGACTTCAGATGTGCAGAACAGGAAGCAAGACAGCATTCGGACTTACTCCTGATTCCCCACTTCATCAAAGCACACTCAGTAAACCAACTTATTGGCCTATTGAGCTTCATTACCTAATGGAAATAGTGTCAAATGAGTGACGTAACGAGTTACTTATCCCACTGGAGTAGATAAAATAAATAATACAAGGGCAAAATAGCCAAACATGATCCACACAAAAAGGAAATATTCCATAAGTAAATATTATATACCGATGGGCCCATAATTACATATAACAAAAGTGAGAAAAAGCAAAAAAAAAAAAAGAAGAAGACCCATACAAGCAAAATTTCAGCAAAGTAAGCTCATTGTACATTTTTATGATTTTTTCCAAAAAATTTAATAAAAAATGTTTCTGTCAAATTTGACGTTACAATGTCATAATTAAAATCAGCGCCAAGCCTAGTAACGTTTTTTTGTTAAACTTCTTCTTACTCAAGATTTTTTTTTGTTCATGCCATCTTATTGCTGTTACATTTAATTATGGGCCCAGCGGTATATCACCTTGTCAGTGGTGAAACAAATGAGTACGTAAGCATAACAATGACAATGGACAATAGGAAATGCAATTGTTACTTATTGGTAACAAATAAATCTGCACTAATAACAATAAAAAATTGTGATTGGTGGTGGTCAACTGGTCAATAGTGATAGTGAATAAATGCCACAAATTTCCACAAAAACAAGAGCAAACTCTGAAAATAATACAAAATAATAACTCCAACTGGAGAACCAGTTAACAACCACCCTAAAAGTAATAAAAAATCACACTTACTAAAACTAGTAAGTCTAAATTGAAACAAAGAAACTCGAGTACTTTGATACCATAAAGGTGAAAATCGCATGAAAAATTTGAATTTGCGCTACTAACTGTAAAAGCCCACGAATTCAAAAAGCGAGAAAAACCGAGAATTTTAAATTTCAACTAATAATAATGGGGAAATAAACACTAAATATGGAAAACATGTTCAGTCAAATCATGAGTCAACTAACATCGCTTAATAACAAAATGGACACGGTAAAACAAGAAATAACAACAGAAACTATAAGAAACTCAAGGAAATAGTAGAACGGCAAAGAGGAAAAATTTAATCACTAGAAAGGGAGACATGAAATAGAAACTTAATTATATGCGAAATACCCGAAATCCAAAATGAAACAGGAGAAGAATTAATTGAAACAATAATACAAATATTCACAAACATGGAAGTACACACATTAAAAAATGACATAGATTTTATATACAGAATTGGAACACTCCAAGAAGGCAAAACAGACTTGTAAAATTAGGTCTCACCACAAGAATCACGAAAACTGAAATCACAGGAAGTGTGAGAAAGCTAAAAGGAATCAAAATTGGGATTAGAAAAGAGTTGGGAAACTAGGAAAAACCTAATACCACACCTTAAGGAGGCTAAAAAGATTCAAAGCAACAATTAAGGACAACAGACTAATAGTAAATAAAGAAGCTTACATGGTAAAACAGTTGCAACAAGCCAAGAAAGATAAGACTCAAAAAACCACAGGAAAAAAAGACCTAACAAAGAGTCATCAACATCAACAAGTACAAGAACCGAACAAGACATGAAGAAGATAAAAGATCAAAGCTTAGAAAAAACGAAAAACAGGAAACAACTAATCAAACACGATTAAATACAAAACTACATAAAGTAAACAAACAAGCAACAAAGCTAACAGATGACGACGACCACGCTAATCCCACGAACTTGAATACTACCGAAACAAATAAAAATATAACCCTCTCTATGTGGTTGGACAAGGAGCCAACCACCCCTTTCCAGAAAACAAAACCGACTGTGAAGGCTTGACAAAATCTAAACAATAGAAAAGAACTAAAAATATACTCATGGAACGTCAAAACACTGTATAAAACTGGAGCCCTACAAACACTTATTGGAATCCTAGATAATTATGAAATAAACATAATAGCAATACAAAAATTGAAATGGGAAGAAAATGGAATCTTAAGACACCAAAAACTCTACCATATTTTATACTGGCCATGAATCACAACATGTTAATGGAACTGGATTCCTAATAAAAAAAAACAACTAAAACATATAGTATTGAACTTCAAAGCAATAAATGATAGAATAAGTTAGTATAATCAGAATAAAAAGTATCTTTTTCAACTATAGCTTGATAAATTCATATGCACCGACTGAAGACAAACTTGATGTGACAAAAAAATAATTCTAGGAACTTATAGACAGTGTCCCCCAAATGATATAAATCATCCTAGGAGACCTATATGCTAAAATAGACCAAGAAAACATATATCACCCAACAATAGAAAAATACAGCCCACACCCTAAAAGCCTCGACAACGAGAGAGCACAAACACACCTAGCAACTTCACTGAATATGGTAATTGCCGATACACGATTTCAACATAAGCTTATTCATAAATTCATCTGGAGATCACCTGATGGAAAAACCCTAAACACAATAGACCATTTCGTTATAGATGCAAGGCATAACTCAAATGTACGGCATGTCAGAACGTTCAGAGGGTGCAACATTTACTCAGACCACTTTATGATCACAAAAGCAAAGTTCTCACTCATAAAAGAAGAACGGGGCCAACATAGCAAAAAATATAACGTCCAAAATTTGAAAACTACCACTGCATTTGTAGAAAACTTAGAAAATAATCTCACACAGATACCGATACAAGAAACAGTTGAAGAAAAATGGCAACACTGCACAAAAGCAATAGCAGAAACAGCAAAGAGCATACTGGGCTATGAAAAAAGCAAAAGAAATCAATGGTTTGATGAAGATTGTTGAGGACGCTACAAAAAATCAAAATGATGCTTATCTAAGAATGTTACAGGAACCCAACCAACACACAAGAGAAAAATACACAATATTACGAAAAGAAGAGAAAAAATTACTCAAAAAAAGAAAACCTACTATGAAAAATAATTTCAAAGAGTAGAAAAATACAACCAGAAAGCAAGTAGAAAACTATAACAAACGGTAAATCATATAAAAAAAGAATTCAAAACCAGAACCAGAATGTGCAGGGATAAAGAGGATAACATCATAAATGAAAAGAACAAGAACAGAAAAGGAGGAACAAATACTAAAAGAAGACATGGATGAAGAAAATTGTCATGTGCCATCAAGGAGTAAAGTAAGAAAATCAATCCAAAAACAAAAGAGCAACAAATCTCCGGGATCAGACAGTCTCCCAGCCGATCTATTTAGAAAAGGTAGAAAAGCTATAGAAGAACAGATACATCATATAATAAAACAAATATGGAAGCAAGCCAAAATCCCTAACGAATGGAACCTCGGTATGAACTGTCCCCTACATAAAAAGAGCACATAACTGGAATGCAGCAACTATAGACCGATAACCCTTCTTAACATAGCATATAAAATATTTACAAGCATCCTCGTAAGCAGAATACAACCATAAACAGAGGCGGAGATTGGAAACTAAAAATGTGGATTTCACAAAGGCAGATCAACGACGGATCAAATAAGTACTCTCCGACAAATTGCCCAAAAAACCTGGGAAATGAACATAGAAACCCACCACCTCTTTATAGACTTCAAAGGCACATATTCAGGCTCATGACGCTGTGCGAGTAAGTTGTGTGGCTACATTGCTCCGTATTAAGTGTATAGTAACCTACTAGTGTCAAGTTCCAAAATGGTTTTCATTCAAGCACAGCACAAGGACATATTTGATATAGCCTTCAAGGCTAATATGCAACGTTTTGAAGATGATAAGTTTTTAGAATTACTTACCACCAAATTATCCGTGAAGGTCATGGAGAAGATTGAAGAAAAACTCAATCACCTTGTGACAAAATGTTCTGATTTAGAAAAAAAAAAGTAGCATGATCAATGAATGAGCATGAAGAGCTAATTAATACCGTAGAGAATCTCGCACAATACTTGCGAAGAAATAGTGTCGAGGTCTTTGGAATTAAAGAAAGCAAGGGAGAAAGAACTGAAGATGTGAAGAAGGTGATCCTTGATTTGTTCAATAACTAGTTAGGAGTGATGATAACTGAAGATAACATCGACTGTTGTCATCGAGTCGGAGCTGAAAAGATAGGACTCAAAAGACCAAGAGCAATAAATGTTAAGTTTCGTAGTTACCGATACTGTGCTCTTTTTAAAATTTGTTTGCTTATATTCTTGCCTGGGGAGTTTCTGAATAATTTATTGTCAGTTACAAAATATTTGTATCAGGATAATATTTTTTTCAGGTGTTCCACAATACATAATAGGTTATTTGTATATATTTTTTTGTAAATGCTGATACGGGTTTCAGGGTGATGGTTGCTTAATAAGTTTTAAATTATTTAATTTATTGCAATGAAAACAAACAAATTTACTATATATTATCAAAACGCAAGAGGATTAAGGACAAAAACAAATACATTTCTAATTAATCTGGTGGCTGGTGAACATGATTGCATTGCGTTGACGGAGACCTGGCTTAGTGCAGATATATTTGATAGCAAAATGTTTTATGCTCGGCACGTACTGTAGAGATATGATGATGATGATAAATTAAATTAATAAATAATCTCACTACACATATCCTTTATGTTTTTATTTGAATCAAATTCTGACTGATCAAAAGTAATCAAATAATTGTATAAATGGGTTCAGTGTTTTGCCCTTTATAGTAATTCGCACAACTGCAAGTGAAATAATTTATGGCTAGCTTTCAGTAGGCATGTAGACTCAAAATCTGCAAGTTAGGTTCACCGATATGTTCATATTTAAACTCCCGTGTTACGCCACTGGGCTGTGAAATTGAAAAGCAACAACGCTCAAACTCACTGCGCTGTCAATTTTATCTATCAACAAATTGATCTTTCGTGCGGTTCGTTTCTGTGTGATTACAAGTTAATTCAAAAGCAAATCTATGAACAAATTATCAGGTTATTCAAATATCGCGCTTTATTAAGCGTCACTAGTCGTGTTTTGTTTTTAGATCGTTGTTTCGTGACGTAAACCGACGCTGCTTGGGTTAATTCATTTGTTATCCGCTCCACTAACCTCACAATTCTAATTTGGATAATTATTGGCAAAATAATTTATCTGGAGACTTGGATATGCCTGCTGCTTACTCGAAATGGTAACGTCTCGCTGGTACATAAATTTCCGGCTCCTCAAGCTGTCAATGAAGTTTTTACTGTACCTTAACTTTTTCAGGTGATGGTATGTTTATTCCGGACGAAGCCCTAAGCTGGATCTTCTCTGGAAATCGTTGCCTTCGATGTTGATGGTGCTGGCCTTGGTGCTTCAGCCCCACACGATACCTCGCAGATGTCAGCTCTGGTCTTGGACCCCTGGTTTAATCGCAGTCGACCCTCGTAAATTTGAGCTGGTCACCGATGCACGTTCGAAAGCTTGCTGTGGTGAAATTACTTATAGGTTGTGGAAAACGTTGCCCACACTCTCACTTATGCTCCACAATTTACTGATTACAATGGTATAATTTTTATTAATTTATTTTGATTGTAAATAGCTTAAAATGCAATATGGAGACACAAATTCGCCTGGCATCAAATAATTTTATTTCAATTGTTTCTCTCCTTGTTAGTTAACAACAATTGCCTATCTGGCTTCATAAATGTGGATGTTAACTAAGTACAAATCAAATACTTATAAACTAAATTTCAACTTATATTATAAAACTGTACAACATCTTAATTCTAAAATTATTGTTTGTTCATGTTCGTATTTAAACTGGGTTATAGCGCCACTCACTATGTTTTATTTGGATTGTCTGTTCACTTATGTTATTTCACTGACTCATTTTTATAAACACAAACCTCGTTCATTTCCTGTAGTGTGAATTTCTTGTATTTTATAAAACTTGTCTGCTTTTCACCATTCTTCAAATATTACTGCTCCATTTTCGATAGCCTTATTTGATCTAGTATTGTGCTCTCTTTGCACTGTATTGAGAACATTCTGTTCTTTCTACCTTTATTTAAAAAGTTCGTAGAACTGTACTTATTCAATTAAACTGACATGTAAATTTATTTAACACGCATGTAATAAACCCTTTGGTGATAGATTTGTTGAATTTTTGATTGGCTTTACTTTGCACCAACCTCTTAATTTATGCTAATTGATATTTCTGTGACTCTAATTTACGAATTGAGCTCTGCCTTATTGCCATTTATTCAGAAGTAATTCTATTTAATATCGGCAATGCATTACCAATGTAATTATGAATTAAAATTTCTGATGTAACTTCTTGCAGTTGCCTGCTTTACCCCAGCTCTGTGCTTTATTGACTTGCTTTAATTATCTATGTTGCAAGCAGAGTTGAGTAACGGGCTAAATACCATCTCAGTACTTACGTAGTATATCGTTGCGATAGAAATAAAAACACATTGAACAAAACGCGACGTAACGGAGTTGTTATTGCAGTTAAAGTTAAGTTCAAATCTACATCTGTAGAATTGGAAGTGGGGCTGGAAAATATAACAATTAAAATAAGTATTCATAGTAGGTACAAGTTTATTAATAAATTGAGTTTATTTTCCACCACGATCAGTTAACAATAGTTACATCTCTTATTTAATGCCATAGAAAATAAGGATGTATTTTATCAAACCGATAGTATATTAATTGGAGATTTCAATCTACCTAATATTAACGGTATCAATTATAATCTGGGAAGGGGTAATGAAACATGTAAAAGTCTAGAAAAGTTTATGAACGCCAATTACAAAAATGAATAAAAAACAAAAAAACCGTTTTTATGTTTTTTTTTCTAGGTTTTTTATTCGATAAAAAAAAACGTGTTTTTTTACATCACTAAAAATAGGTCAACCAAAACAAATTTGATAACAAATGCATTAGATAACGGTAGTCGAGTGGATGTGATATATACTGACTTTGCCAAAGCATTTGATACAGTCAATCACGACATTCTACTCAAAAATTACATCAGTACGGATTTTCATTAAATTTAATTATTTTCTTTATATCTTATTTACAAAACCGTTTTCAGTTTGAGTATGCATGAAAACCTGTCGCAACCTTTTCTTACTTTATCGGGAGTGCCTCAAGGAAGCAACCTAGGCCCGCTGCTATTGCTGTTGTTTATCAATGACCTCCCATTAGTTATTAAACACTCCGATAACTTATTGTTTGCCGATGACTTGAAGATATTTAAGGAAATTCACGATGTCAAGGATATACAATTACATCAGACAGTTTATTAAATCTCAACTTCAACTTTTTATGTCACATAAATCATGGCCTAGTATTATTTAAGTTAAAAATTAAAATCGTAACCAGAAACTTTGAGGTTTTTTAACCAGAACATGATGCTGTAAACGCCTGTTCATCTTGTTCAACCAGTTATGAATCACCCTGTATTTAACAGAAAGCCTAAATGCTTAAAAAAAAAGTTAATATGTATGTATTATTATAATAAAGTTTGATTGCAGTCATCTCGATGAAACCTGAACCAGTAGTAGAAATGTTTAGTTTTTAATTTGTAATTAGGTATTATTAGTTTCTAAATTTAAAATTGTAGTTATTAATAGTTTATACTTTTAATTTTGTATATTATACAAGTATATAGGGCCTGAATTGCCAATAATGTAATTGGGTATACCCTGTTTAATTGGTATTGGTGTAAATAATTAAATTAAATATCACAGTATAATCATACAAAAACTAAATGATGAACTCGGAATAAGAAAACACCTAATCAGACTAACCATGCTAACAATGCACAGGATAGAAAACACAGTGAAAATTCAAAACGACTTACGGTCACGTTTAGCACAGTGGACTTCGGCAACATAATGCACTGTCATGCATGTTATTTAACATAGCCCTAGAAAAAGCAGGAATCGAGACTATTTTCAACAAGTCAATCCAAATCCTTGCGTACGTAGACGACATTGATATAATCGGAAGATCAACAAAGGACCTTAAAGAAGCCTTCTCACGCCTTGTAACAGCAGCGAAAGAAATGGGATTAATATGAAATGTGCCCAAAACTAAATATACATACGTATCAATCGACAAAATAGTGAAAATAGCACGGACCTGTTTGTAAATATCGTTTTGAAAAAATGCGAGAATTTGTTTGTCTTGACAATTGGCAATTGGCTAATTACAAGCAATAACAATAATAGTGCCAAAATACACAGAAGAATGACTTTAGCCAACAAAACCTACTTTGGGCTGGCAAAACAACTACAAACAAACCGGATATCCAGAAAAACCAAGTTCAAAATGTATAAAACCCTCATCAGACCAGTATTACCGTATTGGGCCGAAACATGGACAATGTCTACCAGAGATGAAAACAACCTAAAAATATTTGAGAGGAAAATACTGTTGATGTTTTGAAACTTTCGTTTTTATTATGCCGCTAGTTGTAAGAAAACTCAACCTTGGGTTTATGACAGGGTGTTGGACTCGCTGCTTCTTGCCAAATGTTTGGGTTGCTGAATTTATTACTACCCTCATAAACAGCCGATATATACTAGATTCTAGGTAGCTTTTAAGCAGTCTCTTGTAACCATCCATCTAATACAGACATATTCCATTATTAATAAACTTGTACAACAAATGTTAAGTTACACCCGAGTGTTTTATTTCTAAAACCTTAACAGGTTATGGGCCCAGCACGCTTCCACTGCGCTTAGTTTGGAAGTTCCGGTTTCGTGTATAGTTCGCGGTAATTCGCGGTTTGATTCGGTGTAGACGGGGACTTTGTGTGTGTGCAGTTGTGGGACTGCCAAGTTTATTATGGATATGGAGAAAGTGCCTGTAGAGAAGCTCCGTGACCAAAGTAATTGGCCACAGTGGCAATTTGTAATTCGTACATTGCTAGACTGTAATAGTGCGTTAGAAGTGTGTGATGGCACTTTTAAAAAACCGACGGAGGCTGATGGAGAAGTTGGCGGTGCTGCTGCCACACAACTGGAGAAATGGCAGAAAGCAGATAGGTTTGCTAGAAAATTGTTCGTAACAACTGTTGAAGCAAAGCCCCTGCAATTTTTAATGAACTGCGAGGATGCGTCTGCAATGTGGTTAAAGCTGCACTCTATTTATGAACAGAAATCTGAAGAATCGCTGTCTTTACTACAGAAGCAGTTTTTCGATTTTCAATGGAATGGTGCTTGGTCTGTAGCGGAACATATATCTAAGTTGGAGCTATTAGTTAATAGGATGAAAAAGCTTGGTGGTACTTTACCGGAAAGTATGCTTTTAACGAGAGTATTGTCGGTTTTACCTCAAGAGTTCAATCATTTTCACAGTGCGTGGGACTCCACAGATTCAACTAGGAAGACTCTGGAAAATCTGACAACCAGATTGTTGACAGAGGAACAGCGATTAACAAAACGAAACGGTGAAAATGAAAGTGATGAAGTTCACAAAGCAGTCGCCTTATTTTCAAAAGTGAAAGTGGGCGAGGGATCCAGGCAGAAAGGCAAACAATGGAAGAATAGCGGTTGTTATACCTGCGGCAAGAAGGATCACCGGCGCAAGGACTGCCCTGGCTGTTTTATATGTAAATCAAAACACCATTTGGCAAAGGACTGTCCGAAAAAGTCAACTGCATCTGGAAGAAATCCGGTGGCATTTATTGGGCATTCTGTTCGGCCTGGAAGTGAGAATGAATGGATAATCGATTCAGGTGCTTCTGAGCATATGACTAATCGGAAAGATTTGTTCAGCAGCTTCGACGAATTTCATCAGTCATTGATGATCAACATCGGGAATGGAGAAAGGATTAACGCCCTAGGGAAGGGCACAATAAACATTGAGATGTCGGTCGACAACGAATGGCTACCTGGAGTGTCATGCATGATGTGCTATACATTCCGGGTTTGATGTGCAACCTGTTTTCAGTTAAAACAGTGGCGAAAAAGGGAATAAACTTTTTAATAAAGAACCGAGGGCGCGAATGTGTATTTGAGAAGGATCATGAAGTGGTTGCGACGGGATCAGAATTCGGAAATTTATACAAAATAAACTTAAGAGTGATTGTACCAGCAAAAGCGTGCTTAGCTAATAAAAGTGATCAGCTACAACTATGGCATGAGAGACTAGCACATCAGAATAAGAGACATGTGAAAAGTGTTCTAAAAGACATGCAAATAAGTGTCGAAGTGGACAACGAGTTTTGTGACGGCTGTGCATTCGGAAAAATGCATCGTCAAAGTTTCGGTCACCGTGTCGATCGCTCAGAAAAAGTGCGCGAACGAGTTCATTCTGATGTGTGCGGACCCATGCAGATCGAGTCAATGGGAAGAAAACGGTATTTCGTTATTTTTAAGGACGACGCTAGTGGTTTTCGAACAGTTTACTTTTTACGCGAGAAAAGTGAAGTATACGACAAATTTAAAGAATTTTGTAACGAAGTTCAAACTCGTTTCGGCGAAAACATAAAGGAGCTTAACACGGACGGTGGAAAAGAATACGACAACAATCAAATGAGATCATTGACAGCAAACTTGGGAATTAAACATGTGATGACACTCCCATATACGCCGGAGCATAATGGAGCGTCTGAGAGAGAAAACAGGACCATCGTAAAAGCGGCTAGATCAATGCTGCACTCGAAGGGACAGTTACCCAAGTATTTATGGGCAGAAGCAGTAAACACTGCCGTCTATGTAATAAACCGAACAGGCCCAACGAAAATTGCTGGCAAGACCCCGTATGATTTATGGTTTAACAAAAAACCACAGGGTCTCGAAAATTTTAAAGTATTTGGAAGCGAATGCTTTGTGCATGTCCCCAAACAATTAGATAAGAAGGCGATTCGAGGATATTTTCTGGGATATCATGATGGTATGGGCGGTTATCGCATTTATGTACCCGACAAGCACGAAGTGATAATTAGTCGTGATGTAATTTTTAAGGACGAACAGCACATTTCGGTAACGGTATCTTGCAATGCGGATACCTCGGTCCCATCTGGTAAGGAGGAAATTATTGCTGAAGGAACTTCAGAAAATAGTGAGCAAGAATCTCAAAGCGAATTTCCAGTTACCAGCGAAGAACCAACGGAATCTGAATATTTCTATGAAGTAGATTTATTTACAGAAGAATCTGAAGATGAACCTGAATGTCACAATAATCGACATGAAATGCAGCTACGCAATCGAAGCGAGATCAAAGCGCCTGAGCGATATGGCGTTTTTGCACTAGCAGCAGTTGATGATGGGGAACCAGGGAATTTTTATGAAGCTTGTGCATCCCCCGATGTCCAACACTGGAAACTTGCCATGGAGGACGAATTAAACTCCCTGTATGAAAACGAGACTTGGAGCCTGGTAGAAAAGCCATCAAATGCTAAAGTTATCGATAACAAGTGGGTTTTCAAATTGAAGAAAAATTCAGACGGTTCGGCGAGATATAAAGCAAGACTTGTCAGAGGGTTCTTGCAAGAAGAAGGCATCGACTACACAGAGACATTCAGCCCAGTAGTGCGGTTTGATACAGTGCGTGCAGTTTTAAGTGTCGCCTCAAGGGAAAATTTTATAATACGCCAATTTGACGTTAAAACGGCGTTCCTGTACGGACTGCTTGAAGATGCAAATGTGTATATGAAACAGCCGCGCGGTTTCGAAGACGGTACTAATCGTGTGTGCAAACTTAATAAAAGTTTGTATGGACTTCGTCAAGCGCCGCGATGTTGGAATACTCGTTTCAAAGACTTTCTGCAAGGGTTTGGGTTAAATGAATCAAAGTCAGACCCATGCTTATATGTGAGCCTACAAAATGGACAAAGACTTATTATTGTACTGTACGTGGACGATGGATTAGTGCTTGCATCCCGTCAAGAAGATGCCGATAAGTTTCTACATGCCTTGGAAAATGAATTCAAAGCTGTTATAAATTTGAATGTAAATTCATACCTTGGCATCGAATTTACGGTATTAGAAAGTGGGATATTTATTAAACAAAGTGCATACATTGACAAAGTGCTTGGACGTTTCAAAATGAGCGAATGTAAGCCAGTTTCTACACGGGCAGATTTAAACAAAAGTGTTGAGAATGTGCCATACAGGGAAGCTGTGGGAAATCTCATGTTTTTGCAAGTAACTACCCGTCCGGACATAGCGTTTGCAGTGAGTGTGTTATCCAGGTGTTTGGATAAACCAACAGAGGCGCATTGGCTGCTGGTAAAACGAGTGTTTCGCTACTTGAAAGGCACGAAAAATTTGGGACTTTTCTATGGGAAAAGCGGAACATTTAAAATCTACAGTGATTCGGATTATGCTGGCGATCCTGAATCCAGGAAATCAACATCCGGTATTCTCTGCAGTTTCAGCGGTACTGCAGTCACCTGGAGAAGTAGGAAACAACAGTGTGTGGCCCTTTCAACCACGGAGGCAGAATATATGAGTGCTGCGTGTGCCGTCAAGGAAGGTGTATGGTTATCGCGAGTTTTGCAAGATCTCGGTGTGAAAGGTAGTGCGCTCATATTATATATGGATAATCAGAGTGCCATTAGACTTATTAAAAACCCCGAATTACACGATAGATCCAAACACATAGACATAAAATATCATTATCTTAGAGATCTGTATGGAAAGGGTAAACTTAATGTTAATTATGTAACAACAGATGAACAAATAGCTGATATTTTTACGAAGCCTTTGTCAAATCAGAAATTTAGAGAAATTAGAGATAAGTTAGGTATACGTGAAATGTAGTTTTAAAAATGTAGTTTTAAAAATATTTCAGAGCTAGATTTAGTAGTCGGTCAAGTTTTAGGGAGAGTGTTGATGTTTTGAAACTTTCTTTTTTATTATGCCGCTAGTTGTAAGAAAACTCAACCTTGGGTTTATGACAGGGTGTTGGACTCGCTGCTTCTTGCCAAATGTTTGGGTTGCTGAATTTATTACTACCCTCATAAACAGCCGATATATACTAGATTCTAGGTAGCTTTTAAGCAGTCTCTTGTAACCATCCATCTAATACAGACATATTCCATTATTAATAAACTTGTACAACAAATGTTAAGTTACACCCGAGTGTTTTATTTCTAAAACCTTAACAAATACTGAGATGAATCATAGGACCTATACAGAAAAATGGAGATCCCAATACAAGCATGTACTACACAGTGTGTCCACTTAGTGCGCCGGTCTTCGATTATGCTTTCAGTTATTTTCCGATAAAAATGTTGATTGATATTCCTCTAATGCCTAATGGTATTAAAAGGGGCATATTTTAAAACTATTTTGACATATAGAGGGTGACCCAAAAAGGTGTGACTCAAAAAAGTTTTACTTTTTTAAATGGAACGCCCTGCATCTCTTTATGGCTATTTAAGCCTCGATAAGTTCTACGTTCAATTCTAACTTTTCTTTTAAATTGCTTTTACCGTTTCCAACTTATGAACGTTTTTAGGATTTTTTTGTCAATATCAAGCTTTCATTTAAAATGTCACATTTTCCCCACTTTCGAATATTTGTTCCCTGAAAATTGAGGCGGTGGTCATTTAGGATACAAAAATACTAATGTTTAATAAAAACAGGATATTTTAATAGTACAGGGTGTTCAAAATCCGGTTCAAATTGCAGTATCTTCAATCTTTTTTTCTCATTTCTTTTAAATGGAAAAAAAAAATATTTTTTTAATTTTTTACCATAGAAGGCCTTGACTTGGAAAAATCTATTCTAATTGACTCTAGCAACTCTTAACAATAGCTATTTTATTAATAAGGTCAATAACAAATCTTTAATAAATGAATATAATTTTCTAAACCCGTTTTTTAAGAAAAAGTCACTTTTTTTAAATGACACCTACTAAGGGCCATCTTGCCATTGGATAGAAAATGTAATTACCAATCTAACGATATGTATCATGCACTACTTTATCTTTATCTGAAACTGAAAATGAATTAATTAATTATTTGTTTAAATTTATTTAAAAAACCAATGTTAGTGTCACTTCCGGTGAAACCAGAGGTGACACTAACTTTGGTTCTTTAAATAGATCACTCTATGGGCCGGTTGCAGAAAGCTATGTTAAGTCCGGTGTTAGGTAACATCGCGTCAAAGTGAACAAAAACGCATCAAATCTCAAATGCTTATGGTAACTAATACATTAGTAAACAAAATTTGATGCAATTTTGTTCACTTTGACGCGATGTTAGCTAACACGAGACTTAACATTGCTTTCTGCAACCGGCCCTATATGTTTTATGTTTTCAGAATCTACGACTCAAATTACATACAACAGTGTTGCCAAATTTTGCTTTAATATTATTAGTTATTACATAAAAATATTTAAAAAAATAATTAATTAAATAATTTGCAGTTTCAGATAAAGATAAAGTAGTACATGATGTATATCGTTAGATTGGTAATTAAATTTGCTGTTTAATGGCAAGATGGCCCTTGGTAGGTGCCATTTAAAAAAAGTGACTTTTTCTTAAAAAACGAGTTTAGCAAATTACAGTAGAACTTGGTTATAACGAATTCCACGGGACCGCTATATTTGTTCGTAATAACCGTTATTCGTTATATCCAAGAAGGTCATAATTTGAGAAAATTTACAACTCCCGTATAATATCTACTTTTTCGGAAACCGATAAAATTTTCCGTTTGACTTCGGAAATTTTTTCCACAACCAGAAAATGCATAGATACCTACGGAATGTCAATAAATCAACGACTAAGATACATCCACTTGAATATTTTCGCAACTCTTTTTGTTGCACTATAGGCCAACGTCTTAGCTATTGTATTTTTAATCCTGTAAACGGTTTTGTTAAAAAAAATACAATAGCTAAGACGTGGCTATGATGCAACACTTTTGTTTTGCAGCATGCGATAACGGAACTGAGCCATAACATCGGGCGAAACTGATTATCACTTTTCCAAGAACTGGATCCTACAGGGCGCCGCTGGATTCTAAGAAAAACAGAGTTGCTTATAATGCTCACTAGCTGGCCCTTACTTCGGTACGTACGATGTAGTAATTCTAAAGAGTGCTAGAGAGAGCTAGAGAAAGCGACCTACTATGAAATTTAACTGACCACTATTTTCCTAGAAAACCTTAGTTATTATAACATTGTCACAACAAAATATATCTTTCAGTTACATTTTATTACGAGATGAAAAGGACCCGTCCTAAGAATAAATTCTTAAATTTTGGTTCGTTATTCCCGTGAAACGAATTCGTAATAAACATGAAATGCATGCATTAAATCAAATGTAATTCAAATATACCTTCAAAATTATTCGTTATAAACGTGAATTCGCTGTAACCGTGATCGTTAAAAGCGAGTTCTACTGTATATTCTTTTATTAAAGGTTTGTTATTGACCTTATTGATAAAATAGCTATTATTAAGAGTTGGTAGAGTCAATTAGAATAGATTTTTTCATGTCAAGGCCTACTATGGTAAAAAATAAAAATTGAAAAAAAATTTTTTTTGTTTAAAAAAAATTAAATTTGGCAAGACTATTATATGTAGTGTGACTCGTAGATTCAGAAAAACATAAAATATACAGGGTGTTCCATTTTAAAAATCAAACTTAGTATCATTTCCGGTAAAACCGGAAGTCAGTCATTTTGACTATATCTATCAGCCAATCAGAAATTATGTGTAGTATCTTGGTATCAAATTTTTACCAATTCTATTCATAAATAAAGAAGATATAAGCATGGCGCTAGTCTCATTGTCACCCGGTATATACCTATATAAAAGCTTTTGTTTTATAGTATACTCATATTAAGCATATTTAATTGCACTATCCTCAAATATCAACTGACGAATTAACAAAATCTTATTCATAAAATTAAAAAATAATAAAATTATAAAAAAACTATATTTCACAAAAATAAGAGTAATTACAAAAAAAGGTTAATTAATATTTCTATCTGTCTCTTCGGAACGTTTAAAAATGTTTGGCAACGATTTAGCATACTTTGTATGCAATGCACTATCAACATTTGGGCAAAATTCAAAATTTTAAAATGATAATATTTTATTAATGGACTTAGTTTTCTTTAAATCAAATTATGAAAACAAATGCTTTGTATAGTGACACAATCATGAAAGGTTACCAAAAATGCCATCACTGCCCTTTTGGAAAATATTTTTAAAAATTGCACCAATATATGAAAATGGCTCAGTTCATGTGTGGAGCAGTATATCTATTGCATTCGCGATCTTTTTGGATGAGGGTTGGCCATGGAATTTAGACAGTTTTGGCAGTGTGATTGGTGTTTAAGGAGTTGAATTGTGACTTTAATATTTGACGTTCGATAATTCTAAAATTAATTAAAGATACCCTAGAGTCCCTAGACCAAAATAAGATAATTTCTAATTATAATTTCCGAAAACGTCGAGTACCCGAATCAATGTAAATTTAAAAAAATTAATATTCTAAATTACGATCTAAATCTAAATTACAATGCTTTCCACTAATTTTGTCGTACCAAACTTGTTATTTCTTTATAAAATAATAGAAATACACTAACCTTCACGAAGACTCGCATGTACCTTGAGTGTATTTTCTATCAGCTCCTAACTGAATGGCAGTCGTCAAACACCTCCCTTGAGTTGTTCAAGACCAAAATAGCTCGTTGTAGCTCTCCTACCCCTTAATACCTCGATATACCGTAGTACAGCATGCCATAAGCACTCTCCCTCTAAATTTTTATTAAACTCGCCTCTGTTGCTTAAATATTCTGGTTACTTACGTCTAAATTACTGATGACTGCCTTTTTGGCTTGTTTGGCAGCCTTTTTTGTTTGCCACGTTTGCAATAACTGCGTTTTTGCTCTTGAATATTTACTGAAATTTTGAACCGAAATGATAGAATTTTTTATTCCACTTCCACGTACGCCAACGACAGAAGATTGCAACTCTTTAGGCTGTTATTTTATAATAATTTCTATTGTCGACCTCCCAAACTAAAAATTAATGAGTTATTAGGTAAATATACAAAACATGTACGTAATTATCTTTACCCCAAAAATATTGCAAACGCTGTTTACCAGACAATCATGGGTTAAATCGGGCCGCATATTTCGTAGGGTTTCAAAACATTTTTTAATGTGCACTTTGGTTTGTTTTTATATCGTTTTGGGCATCTTCTTGCTGCGTTAATTCAACTTGAATTCAAATTGACACGAGCTTGACATGTACAACCGAGATCTTTTTAAAATCGCTAAATTTAGATTTGGCAGCACCGTAAAACGTAGTTTTTAATAACAGAAAAACCTAAGGGAAACAAAAAGTACAATAAAGAAAGTAACTTGATAAAACAAAATCATGGCCAACCCTCATCAATTTTCAGAGAAGAAATATTCAAAAGTGGGGTAAAAATGATGTTTTCAATGAAAGCTTGATATTGACAAAAAAATCCTAAAAACGTTCATGCGTTGGAACCACTGCATGCAAATTAAAAGAAATGTTAGAGTTGAACATAGGACCTATGGGGGCTTGAATAGCTATAAAGAAATACAGTGTTCCATTTTTTTTTAAAATCTGGTGTGATACACGCACACAACTTCCTTCCCAAAAAAAATCCAAAAATTACAAATACTACAGAAACCGTAAAAAATAAGAGCATTAGTTGAAGAGACAAATTTTCTCTAATATCTTAAGCTGAATTAAAAAATGTAATAATATGGTAACAACTGATGTAATTACCAAATGTGCGCAAACAAATATGATTGTTGGTAAAAAAATATATAAGTAATAAATTTAAATATTAGCTTTCTGAATAATAAAATTACTATGATTATATAATTCATAATATACAATATCCCTATTCAGGCCTCGTATTAATAAGTGAAATCACCGTGGTGTTACCTATAGTATTGGTGTTTTCAATGTTGAGCTCTCAATGTACATTTCCAACAAGTTTTTTAGCATAGGCATTAAATACATTTTATAATTCCCTTATTGATATTCATGATCTACTATAATTGAATACTCACTCGACTCACCTTCGGCTCGTGTTGTTTCTAAGCAACCCGTTTCGTGAGAAAGTAAAAGTATTTTTGATAATTCACATTGTCTTGTGGTAATATCACCGATAACCACACAACCACCTTGTTTTCTCTAGCAAAACGTAACTCAAAAGCTTGTTCTACACTACACTAACCTAATTACCAACTGTTTTTAGAATACTGACATCCAGCTTACACCGAGCACAAAACATTTGTTTACAAACTCATTTGAGTTGTTCCTCTCCACGAAAATCTTTAGTAAAAGGCAAAAGATTTATTCGCAATGAAGAAAAATCAGAGTTCTTATAAACTCAGAGGATTGGAATATAACCGGTGAGGGATAATGCAGCAGGGCTTCAAACCAGAGGATTTTAACGTCGATTATATTGCTACAACATGAGCTATATCCTCTTAATATTACAAAATTTACAACATTTTTAACTATACTTCTAACAACCTTACACAGACTAAAGGCAGGTAGCGAGGAATAGTATTTAAATCAAATACTGTATTGTATGTTTATGTTACGAGAACTTGTTCCGATAATTAAAGGAATTTCTAATTACACTAACCGTTAAGCTATTACCGTAACACACTTACGTTAATATAATATAAAAGCGCTAATGCATAAAACAAAACTTGAAATTAGCTTTCGTTTCGCTACTTTTCAAACGATGTCAACTGCCGGCCAACCTGCAGAAAACTAAAATATGTTTATCCAACTTGACGGTTCAATATAATACTGCCATTTTAAACAATCCGTGGCCTTACATCGCATTAAAGCTGATAGCTATAGCTTAGCTGCCCAATTCTGCAAAAAATAACCTAAAATGTTTATATCACTCACAGCCAATATGCCATATACTTTTATTAATTTCTAGTTTCATACATAATTCGCTTTGTATAAATAACCCCAAGCAATGCTCAATGAATTCTTATCTTCAGCCGTAGTTTAAATTCGATAACTGGTGATAAGCAGACGTAATGACAATTGTAAAAATTGTACTACATTGTTGTTTGCACAAGTGATAACCCCGCACTCTTCTTATTAACACCTCGCATTGCAAACAAGCTGTAAAACTGTCAAATTCAAACAGGTCTCACAACGCCTAAACGGCCCACACACAAAGCAGCGCGACTCACCTCTTGCGGCGACAGCTTCGCCAGGCCAGCCCTGGGCTCCCTCGAAGTGTGGAAGCACTGGAAGACACATAACCTAACACTGGTGCTGCAGAGCAGGTGGTTCTCGGGGGCCCGGCCCGAGATGCACCTTCTACGCAACGGCGGCCGCCTCCTGAGCGCCAGCCCCAGGCCCGACTGCAATAACTGTTGCGTTCGGCATCCCGCGACCATTTTATCTCCACGCACTGCCTCGAGTTTTAGGTTAGGTAACACCTCATATGCTTTTGTTGTATTTATAGGCTATATGCAGCGAAGAGGTTATAAAAGAGTCCAGATTGATGATAGTCCACATTTTTAGTAGCCTCGGTCTATTTTTGACTTTTTGAAATGTGACATTTCGTACCAGCTGAGGTTTGCGCCGGTCCAACAGGTACCTGCTTTACCGGCCGTGGCTCGTTCGCAACGAATTGACTGTATTCCCTCAATTTGTGGAAATTGTTTCACAAATGTGATACTTTGAGATACTTTACTCATTGTATTACAAACTTATATGAAAACTTTCCAGCCAAGTTAGATTACTGGGTGTAATTTATTATTTTATACATATATAACGTTAAATTCAAATTAATTATTCTTAATAAAATATATAAACAAATTAAATATAGTTATTTTAACTCACAGATATGGCTAAATATTTTTACTCCAGCAAAAAAATTAACAGATGAAGAAAATCAATTAAATTATTGTAAAACAGCTACAATAATTGTCGGTTCAGTAGGCAACCCAATCGGCAGAACTATAGGAGCAACACTTTATGTAAAAAATTACTTGTAAAAATATCCTAGAGCCTAGACATAAAAAGTTTACAGAAACTATTAATCATTTTTTTTGCTCCTCAGAAATTTTGCTTAAAATTTTGTAATGTAAAATAGCAGACTTACCTAGTAGGATGCAATGTTAGCCAAATTTGGGATGTCAGGAGTATGCGCAATAAAGTTATATAATCCATTTAGTGTCAAATTCAAAATTTTGAGTAGGTATACTTGATAAGCATGTTACGTGCTAAAAGCATTTTGGCACTATACTAGTAGTTTACGTTATATAATTAATGAATAAAAGATCAAGTGGGATTAATGCGATAAAAGCTCATAAAAATTAATATCAGATTGGCAATGGTCCTTACTAAAGGGAAAATAAACAACGGTTTTTATTTTTGGAAAAAAACGTGTGACAGCATTTGAACGTGCAAGAAGTTTCGTGGGTTATTTGGTGATAATCTCGCCATTTCAAATGGTTTGGTTATAGTAGGAAATATTACTGGCCAACCGTCCTGGTAGGAGATTTTAGAAGCGAGAATCACTTTTCCGAGGAATATAGATTCGAGCTTAGAAGCGATTTAAGAAACCACGAATTAACGTTTGCATAGTTATTGCCTGTTAACAGGGTACGTATAGTTATTTTGGCGTCTGCCTCATTTTATCTTGAAATTCGAATTATAGCAACTAGTATTGGGCGGGAAAACCTACAGAAAGTTTAGTCTGCTGAGGGTCATCAGGCAGTTTTTGGGGCCTACTTGCCGCATATGACAGCTGACGATTTGGGCGAGTCAAGCTGACATTTAATAGGAGTCATTGGAGGCATTAAACGTCTACAAGTGTAACCACGAACAGATAAGTGATTTCTGATGATATTTTGCATATAAAACGCTGTGTAAACATCAAACATATTAGTGGTTTAAGTTAAGTGGGGTACGTATAAATAGTAGAGCCTAATTGAATAATGATCAACGTTTGAGTAACAATAAAGCTAGTTAAAGGTATTACTCTCTTTCATTTTAATTTCAATCATTGAGTTCGATAATTGTTTCATTAGATATAAAGTGAAGTTACAAGTTTCTTGACCTATATCAGTGTACCTGAGTATAACTTGTTGGCGCTCCCTTTAACATCTTAATCAAAGAATTCGCGACGTCTTCACTGTTGCTAGAAACGGGCCTCAAGTACACTTTTATGGTGATCAATTGTTGAGTTAAAAATATAGAACGCCGACCTAAAGGTAAGTAAAAAGCTAACAAGCACTAAGTTACAAAGTACCTACTATTTCAGCTGATTGTAAATTGTAATTAACGGCAGTAGCGTCAAATTTGTAAGTTAGGTTATGACAAATTATTTTTTATTTTGCTAAACTTAAATATGAATCGTAGTTTTAGCGAAACAAAGTAAAATAGTATTTTATTTAACAAGCATATAATGTAGGCTATATTACAAGTGGATAAAGTTTACACACGAGCCGAAGGCGAGTGTTGTAATAATCCAAGTGTAATACAGCCATTAGCGTGTCAAATACAATATTTTATCTACAACTATTTATATATCGAGATATCCAAAAAACTGTTCCTCAGCGGGCTGTGGAAATTCAACGTATGAATAATATGTTGGTGACACTGTACGTCAATGTCAAATTCGAGGTTAGCAGGTTAGGATTTGCGTCATTTTGTGTCATAACTGACGGAAAACCTAACCTGATAACCTCGAATTTGACAATGACGTACAGTGTCACCAACATATTATTCATACGTTCAATTTCCACAGCCCGCTGAGGAACAGTTTTTTTTTGGATCTCTCGATAGTTGGTGAAACTGTAAGTCTATGTCAATTTCGAGGTTAGCAGGTTAAGTTTTAAGTCAGTCTGTAGGGTTGCCAGCACTGTCATTTTGACCCGAAGACTTCGGGTTTGCGATCATTCTTTGGGCTTCGGGTTTGAAATAAAATTCTTCGGACTAACTAAAGCTTCATACGTACTTGAATTGCAAACAAATGTATTTCTAATTAAAACCTGAAGAGCAAGAGTCGTTTTTGGAAAGTGCGAAAAAAGTGACAAAAAATACAATTTCAGAGAATATTTTTACTTATTTTCATAAAAATTTAGTTTCTTATTAGTTCACTTAACTTCTCAAACATATTTTTTTAAATTTTGTGTTATGAAATGTGAAAAACATTAAGTTGTTCTATAAAATTGATAATTTACAAAGGCGGAGAATTATGCTAGCTATTTAAAAAATATAAAATATTTTTTGGAATTATGAATATCTTTATAACGTTAAAAACTATTTCAATTTGATATTTTTCAGTTATTTTATCCCCCCCCCCCCATTTTTTTTAACCAGGATCGGTGCAATGTTGGCAACCCTTAGTTTTTACCTGCTAAGCTAGACGTTAATGTCATTTATTGACAATGTAGCGCACTAATTAAAAAAATACCCTGTGGAATATGAAATTTCATATTCCACTAGTGTAATATGAGCCGCTTTTTGTATTTAGAGTTGAATATATAATGCACTTATTATTTGGCAGTTGTAGATAAACATAATTTATTAATAACTAGTAAGTAATCTTGTATTATACAGGGTGTCCCAATAAGAATGGGACACCGATTAGGCATAGATTCCTTACGTCATAATAAATCGATTAAACCTAATATACCTTAGTACAAAGTCCGTTCAGTAAGGAGTTATAGGGCCTTAAAGTTCAATTTTTATTTTTTATTTTTTTATCTAACTAAATTTGTGCACTGTTAAAAAAATCATTCTCACAGCCTGCTCTGAATCATATGAAAATCAGATAGACTATAATACATTCAGGAAACTTCCGTGACGTAAAAGTCACTATCAGTTGGTTAATATAAAAATCGCTGCATTTTATGTTGTAACAAAATAAACGCTTTTATCAACTTCAAATTTACATGTTCATGTCTGATTGTACGTATATACGGTTGCATATAAGATAAGATTCGTCTTTGTTGCATATACAATGTGTCCCAAAACGAATGGGACACCGATTAGTCATAGATTCCTGACGTTATAATAAATCGATTAAACCTAATATACCTTAGTACAAAGTCCCTTCGGTAAGAAATTATAGGGCCTTGAAGTTCATTTTTTTATTTCTTATTTTTTTGTTAATTTCCAAAAAACAAAAGTTTGATTTATAGCTAAAAATTGACAGCTCACAGCAGTCATCTGACTACGCCACTGGATTCTACGTAAAGAACTGTATAAGAGCCAGTTTTTAGCTTTGCGATATGTTAAAGGATAACAGAGATACGAGGGGGGTCCCAAAATGCAATATTTTCAATTTCGCCCTGTATCTTAGAAACGAAGCAGGCTATGAACATTTTGTTTTTACCATATTTCTTTTCACAAAAAAGTAGCACAGTATTGCGAAAACCGCAACTCTCTTATCTTTACTCGCAAGTGAGATACCCTGTAATATCATCGAAAATGGGACATCCTGTACGCGAATATCAGGTTTTACAACAAGAATTTTGACCGGAAACATTTTTTTTAAGCAAAAACGGTGTAAAAACGAGTTTATTTTTTAGTTTTTAAAAGTTATTTGACAACTTTCCAATTTCGTAAATGTTGAACCTACATGAAATGAAAGAGGACAAAATTTCCTACATTTTATGTACGTGAGGTTTTTTCTCCGATCAATCGTTCAGCCGCGAGAGCGCTGCGAAATTATAGTCCAGTCAAATGGTAGAAAATAGGGGAAAGTTTTGGAGTTTTGATATTTGGTTCCTATATGTTTGTGGGTCGCTGTACGCATATATCAGGTTTGCCAACATTTCATTTATGAAGATTTATTTCATATACCATTTTGATTTACGAAAAATGGATAGTTTTCTAGTTACTGTGTATTAAACTGAGATAATTCCCTTTTTTTGCTTTTAACACCTAACTTCGAGGCGCTCTCGCAGCTGAACGATTGATCCGAGAAAAAACCTCTCGTACATAAAATGTAGGAAATTTTATTCTCTTTCATTTGATGAAGGTTTAACATTTACGAAATTCGATAGTTTTCGAGTAATTTTAGAAAAACTAAAAAAGAAACGGTTTTAACAGCGGTTTTGCTTAAAAAAACGTGTTTCCGGTCAAAATTCTTGTTGGAAAACCTGATATTCGTGTGCAGCGACCCGAAAAACCAATAGAAACCAAATATCAAAACTCCACCAAAACTTTCCCCTATTTTCTACCATTTGACTGGAGTATAACTTCGCGGCCCCCTCACGGCTGAAAGATTGGTCCGAGAAAAAAACCTCAAGTATATAAAATGTAGGAAATTTTATCTTCTCTGATTTCATATAGGTTCAACATTTACGAAAAATGTATAGCTTTCGGGTAATTTTAGAAAAACTTAAAAAAATCGGTTTTTACACCGTTTTTGGTTAAAAAACATGTTTCCGGTCAAAATTTTTGTTGCCAAACCTGATATTCGTGTACAGCGACCCAAAAAACTTATAGGAACCAAATATCAAAACTTTACCAAAACTTTCCCCTATTTTCTACAATTTGACTGGACTAATTCGGCAATATCTACGTTCCCGTTAACCATACGATCAAAATACCTATTATTATTCTTACAAAGGACGTAATTCCAGCAACTTGTGTTTGAAACCTTTTTCTCTAATGTTTAATCTATTCACAATGTTCTAACCTCCCAGCTGATTGTTAGGGTGGCATATATGTTGGTACCCATGGGAAATAACTAAACATAAGAAAATTGGGTTATGTTGTTTTCAATTTGTGGTTATGATTTTTTGAATGGTTGCATTGTTGCCAGTTAATTTTTTTTCTCCTTCCGTAAAATGTTCGGCATTTTGACATTAAAATTGCAACAATGCCAATAAAACAATTATAAAAAGTCATAGTTTTTTATGTCACAGTTAGACTTCTATCATAATTCATGCATGCAACCTAATAAAAACATTTAAACAGCTAACTGGGAGAGGGAAATATCGTGAATGGATTATATTCACTTATAATACCACGAGTAGTAAAAGTTATGTTGAATATCTTTGCTGTGGTCTGTGGTATCACGAATGTCCATTGCGCTTAGGTTCGATTAGGACGAGTGCGCTAGGAAAATAGGGCTGAAAATATCGTAACGAGGCCAATAATATTGATACAATAAAACGAAACACTTGGTTATGCGAATTACATAGATTATCAATTTAAAAAATTACAGGCGGTGGGATTCGATCGACGTCACTTGCGTATGCGGTTCTAATTGCATTGATTTGTTACAGTGAGTCATGCAGCCCCAGTGGTACAAGTGCGACCTGCGGCTGTATTTAACAGAACGGTCTTATTGTTGAAACGTTTTGACTCTTTTGCGAAGTTATTCTGTATCTGTTGGGTCCTGTTTTTGTCAAGTGTAAAGCCTGACCTATGAGAAACTGATTACTTTAATCTATTTCTCAGTTTACGCAAAAATAAACAAAACTTAATTTTTTTAAGGTGCTCACCCTGTATATTGTAGTGACTGCTCTGACATTCTTTTAACTTGAATTATATAGTTTAAAATTCAATATTATTTTCTTATTAAGAACGATAGCGCCTTGAGACTCTTTTCAGGGTTGGCTCGATTATCTAGTTGCTTATTAATTGAAATTTTATTCTAATAATGACTTCAAATTGTTTAATGACATGAACTGTCCCCTTGTACGTCAAACAGTACTCCACTAATATTTTCAATCAAATATGACAAATATTAATTCTATTCACATCTTATTGACTCAATATTATACGGTAAGTACTTGATTCTAGTTAATTGCACTTTTTTAATTGTATTTTATTTACTATAGCTTTGATAGGACAAACTAAAACCCACCTTAAACTGCGTTAACTCTCCCTGCTTTAATGTCACTTCCAAGACAGTACTCCTCTTGATGTCCACAGCCCGGATCCCTAGATAGTCCTGCTGTGATGCACTGCTTATTGACAAACAGCTGTCAACTTGTCAAACCCTTGACTGCTAGCAGGAATGGTCCCGTTCTACTTCACCAACGCTGTCACCTTCCAGAGCTTCCCTCGTTTCGATGGCTTCACGGAAAGTTTGCTATCACAGATGATCGCTAATTAATATTCTTCTCCCTTAGCTCTTACGAGTACTTTAGCAATCTCTATCGTCAGTAAAAAACAGAATCGCCTGAGCCCAGTAGTTCCTCTGCTATCCTCCGTCGACAGACCCACACGTCCTCAGTACTCTCTCAACAAATCCAGCACTTGACAACTGTCTAACCAATGTAACTTCTTATCATTTCTATTATTCAAAATAAACTAATTCCATTCAAATCTTATTTTCTTCTTGCTTCTTCTGCTTGCTTGTATCTAGTTATACCACCTTCCAAATTCTCTTCAGTAACTGTTATAATAATCTTCTTAATATTTCATTTAATTTTCACCTCGTAAATTTGTTTTAACCCTTTTTAAAAATACTTTCACCAACTAGCATATAATAAATAGGGTAATTTCTAAGTATTTATTTAGACCGAAAAATTCTATTCAAAAGTACATTTTTATTTTATAATTTGTTATTTTCTAATAATCGTTACAAAATCCATTTAACTCCTATGTTACAATTATTCATGCCATCGACAAATTAAATTTATTTGACTTCTACCTACCTCATCATATTATTTTAATAGAAATTATATTTGTCATATGTAATATGAGCATGTATTTACCTTATAACTTTAAAAACCACTACAGAATACTCAAGTGCTATACCTATCATCTTAATTTGCATCAAATTCAAATTCTATTAATTACTTTCATTCAAACAGCCAATTCTTTTTAAACTTTTCTAAGTTGATTGTATTGATCTCCCAAATTTTATATTTACATTAATCTTCATCCAAAACTGCTCTTTATGTATCATAACAATATATTGGTTTGGGATTTTCTCGGTTTTATGCCAAGTTGAAACAATAAAGAAGCCAACCTGCAATCGATTACTAATAATAATCAATGGTAGTATAATCGCAGATCAACCCCCCTATCATTTATACACCACGGTAGCTCTGAAATGTTCTTAATGTTCTCAATGACCTAGCTAGCTCAATCTCGGTGGCCTTGGGTCGCAGATTTCTATCATCAGCTGAACTGCTGCAAGCTCTTATAATAATAAAAAAACACAGGGCGCCAGAGATCACAGATTTCAAGAAATAAATAAAATTATAGCAACAATTAGGTTTATTAATTAATAATTAATAGTTGCTCGCAACATCGTTATTAAGTCTGTAAATTGTTTATCACAATATTAAACGGTTTAAATACAGTATATTACTAATGCTGAAAATGCAGCACGCACAAAAAAATATGTGAACCTCTTTTGGGCTTTTGGAGTGAATATAATTACAACTCAATGAAGGAGTAAGCTTACCACTGTCATATATTTTAACCGTTATCTCGGTAATGATGATAAAATGGCGTGAGGGCCCTTTTTACAAAATTCTTAATACGTATTCATATGAGCATTTAGCAAAACTTTAAATTTGGGAATTGTAAATTTTTGAACAATTAATACATTATGTTTTGAATGTGTAAAGCGTAGATTTGTGATCAATTAATACCTTTCATGTTAACGGAGTTTAAATTTGTAAATTATAAATCTGAAGCGTCGTTAAAATCGATTCAGCCAACAATTCATGGGTGGACGGGGTTATCAACAAACGTTGAAACAAGACTAACCTGGGTTGTGATAAAAAAACGTCGCCGGCAGGCACTGAATTGGTCCAGGATTATCTTAGCGTACCAGCCAACAGCAGCATCAAACTCGTGGCCGAAATTGATAATGGAACGGACGCTCCTTGTTACAACTTGGCAAGCTCAAGATGACATTCCAGAAAGGAGTTGCGGGTCCAAGTTATTAATTATGGTGTTAAATAAGGAGACCCAAATAAGAAGACGTCTAAAAACGGCATCTAAGAATGGCGTTTAAGAATGACGTTGAAGAATGACGTCTAAGAGCTAATAAAAAAGGGAAATTACTAAACTGAATATTAAACAAGTAGCGTAGACATACCTAATTTTAGTCATCGGCTCACAAATGAAGTTAATTAATAATCGGTGCAATAGCACGCGGAAATGCCTTCGTAAAAGCAAGTTACTTCAACCGAATGCAAAAATCGAATGCCCGCTAAACGACGGAATAGCTGCTCGCTGGCACGGAAAGATAACAAGTGAATTTCGGAAAAACCAAAACCAGCACTTTTGCGCGAACAAGATTTGATATCGTTTGAAATACAGCGAATTATAACTCAAGTGAAAATATACAGGCTGGCCCGGAAATGAATAAATGACGAAACAAATAGCCGGAGCTAAAGATTTGTTTCAAAGTAAATATATAATCTGCGTGCAAAATATTGTCATCCCCCAACAAATAGTTTTTAAGTTATACCGCCAACAGACAGACAGAAGGAATTGAGAAAACCTATTTTTCGTCATCTAGAGACCCTGAAACGTGAAGATCTGAAGAAATCTCGGAAGGTGATGTATTGATTACAATACTTTCGTCTTTTAGACAAGGGAAGTAAAAATTCAATTTGAATAAAAATAAATACTGGTATGTGCCCAAGTGTTATACTAAGTGTAGTCACGAGAAGAGGAATTGGGTTAAAATAATGAAAATGTTAATGCTGTGTGCGTGAAGCATAACTAACAGGGGTTGCTGACGACGGTACGTCCAAGCAGTCGGTGGTAACAGGTGCAAAATTCATTTTGCCAAATTAGAGAAGAAGAAATTGCGCTAGAAGAAAAAAAAGTCCAGAATGTAAGTGAAAATTAAAGATCATCTCAACAAATACCAGATCTGAGTAAAAAGTAGAAAGTTAAAAGAACTAAACTGCTAATTTGAACAACGATAAAGTTGATTAAAACCAAATATTAATAAATTTAAAGACAAGCAATGTTAATAAAGCTAATCGTTTTCAAGAGAAAAGTTTAAAAACATTAATTATTGCATCATAAAAAAATCATGTTAACATACAGGATTAATTACGTAAAATCGAATTTAATACTAAATTTTTAACTAACCATATTTTGATAAAATGTATTAATATTGAAAATACAGATTTATAATAAATAAATATAAATTGCCTCATATTAAAGTGTTGTTTTTGTTGTGTATGTTCTAATTAAATTCTGCAGTAACCCAACGAGATTAAGAATCAATCAATCAATTTTTTTACAAGTACATGCTCTAGCTGTGGACATAGAAAAGTAAGATTAGAATATAACATGATATACAGTATATATTTCTGTGGTCTAATAGCATTTATTTTATTTAATTTAAAATAAATATTGTTTTCAGGTTTTATCAAAAATTGGACTCTAAATTTTATCTCTTTGATCCACAGTTTGAGTATGCAAATGTAATAACTTTTGTTATTAGACTCATATCTCTGGGTTACTGTTAAATACAATTAGGTCATAAACATTCAAAAACTATAATGGAAAATATGAAACAATTGTGTTTATTAAAAAAATATCTACCTTTATCATATGTTTATCAGCTTTTTTATAATATTTGACAAATACTTAATTTCATTCAAATCAATTTTAAAGTAACTATACTGTATGTTTACAATGGTAAATTATCAAATTTGTCCAATTGAATTCAATTTTATTATTTGTAAGTACGTAGCAGATAAATATTTCTTATTACTGTTTTCCTTTTATATTTGTCTTGTTTTTAAATTAAAGTTTAATACACTTACTTGGTCATCTTTTTTCTTCGAGCTCTTTTATCTTCTGTGTTTTCCAATTCGCTTGATCTCGGCAACAACTATCCTTCTCGTAGATGGCAGCAATTCCCTTTGTAGTGTAAGTTTATGCACTCACTTAGTTTTTTCGATGTCGCACTAATTTTTTCATTTATCACTATTTATGCGTATGACATTATTTAACTTGTTACAGGATAATTTACTCAAATCGGCATTGAGTATTCTACAAGACAAAATCGAAAATAAAGTACAGGGTCCGCCGGCTTTTACAAAAACACAGATCCTAAATGTGTCGGAGCAGATGAAGGAGCTCCTGTTACCCACGGTCTAGTTCAGTCGAGAAGGCGTGATTCGAAAGCTCAATTAAAACCGACGGCACTTGCCCTAGGACTTTTACTTAAAACGTTACCTAGAGCGCCACTCGTTTTTAAGGGATGAACAACTCTCGTGACCCAAAACGAGAAACATCACGAGAGCTAGACCAACAATGTACTGGGTTAGCTGCAGGCTGCCTCTTCGCCGTCACTCACCAAGCTCCACCAGGTCTGTAGGTATAAACGCAAGGTGGCCTTGAATCAAATGACTTACCTTGGAACCACCCTCCTAGAAAATTAGGATCTTAATGCAAGATAATATGCGGAAGGCTTGCACGGCAAACGAGACATGTTTTGGCTTTTACAATAAAATACACACGGCCTTTGCCAATAGGGGTTGAAGACCCAGAAAGGATTTCTCAAATACTACTATAAATAAACGTCTAGCTTAAAGAAAAATTAGCCTTTAATGATTTAAAAACACAAGAAATTTCAGGTTAAATACACCAGTGGTAAATCCTAACTGAATATTATCGGGGATCCCAAGCAAGAGTTACCTTAATGGCTAATTACAAAACAAAAAGTAAATTGTCACAAAAAAAGATAACAAGGATATTTCCCACAATTCACACATAATCAAATAAGGTTTCCTTTATAAAATTAGTCGGCGCAAAGTCCAAAACGAAATGCAGCGCACACTATGCATCCGGGCACTTTTGTAGTACACGACGAAATACAATAAACAATACACAGCGAGATACAATAAACAAAATCGGGCCTACCTCGAGTCAAAACATGCATCAGGTGGTCAGTGAACATTACAGGGCAGGAATTCTCAGGAGCTCAGCGGCGGCGATGCGGCGATGCAGATAGAAGGACGTAACTGAATTTGCAGATGCAAAACTCCCCAATGCGAGAAATTACTTCGGCACGATTTAAAGGCGTCTTAATTGGATTTGCACTAAGGCAAACTGTCCTCCCCAAAATCCAAAGGGGCAAGGACACAGTACAAGGAGGCGCCTGGCACCAAAATTTACGTCAGTTAATTCAACGCCCGCACTCGCCACTGGGACCTTAAGTTCTTTACTTTCGGCTATTGAACCTGGGGTCGAACTGCACGAAATTCGAAAATTCACAAGAGCACACACAGTTTGCTTGAAGCAGACGAAAGCGGAACCAGAATGTCTTTACGAAAAGCTTCCCCCCCCCCCCCCAACCACGACAGCGTGGCCAGGGGGCGACCAAAAACTCCACGTCTGTTGTACTCTATTACTCGCTACTGATTAATTCTCTAAATGTACGGGCTCGAAGATCGCCCACCGGAAGAAAGTTTGGAGTTCTAAAATTAATGATTCCATATGCATAGTCATCAAGCGCTTATCGAAACTTGCTTCCCTTTTCCAAAACTTGGAGCAAAACTCGGACGGCTGATGCAATGTCTGCGTCGACAAAAATTCGGGGGAAGCCCCGTTTAAGCGATACTGCATTTCGGAAAGTTCCACAAGGCTCAAATGTCTTGACCGATAAATAAGATTTCTAAGAAGAAGTCCCGAAGCTACGACTGCCGGAAGGCGAGATAGAGTTCTGATACAGTGTTCAAACATTACGTGACAACAAGGGATTCATCTAACCTTATTTTCAAAAGCTTAAATACATCGGGCAATAAGCAAGTTAAAAAGTTGAAATACAAAACGGTCTTATCTCGAACAAACGGAAATAACTGCAAGAAGCTACGCAGTCCCAAGAAAATGTTTATAAAGAAATTTTACAGGTTACGAGCATCTGAACGCTGGCTGAAATGAATTCGAAAGTCACTAGTACACGGCCGAATCCAGTAAAAATTCAGGTAGAACGAACGAGGTCGAAATAAAATTAAAGTTCCATTACAAACTGTACATACCAGTATATTATTAATTAAAATTGACAATTAAATTCCGTTTTAACTTGGACCTGTCAATCAAATTTTTATAAATTTTCCCACCCCATTTGTTCTGTTATTTTAAAATACCCGCCAAAACCATTGGTTATCACACAATCGATAATACAGATTTCTAGTCTTAATTGTTATGATTTTTCTTGTCATTAATAATAATTTTAGGTTAACAGTTTTCAATTGTGTATGTCTCCAACTACATGACATCAACCCTTTTATAAACCAAATATGTAATAATTAAATTTCTGTGTTACATTTTATTATAATAATTACTGCTTTCAAATAAATCTTGACTCATTTGTATTACAATTGCAATCATAACTGGACTATTTACAAATGAACTGCAAATACCGTTGTAGGAAATAGAAATCCGAATGATAAAACGAAGTTATTACAACCCGTATCCCTTTAGGAACATTATTTTTAAGCTGCTTTATCATTATGTAGTTATTAGAATGTTTTGTCATTTCATGATCATATCAATATATGTATTGTAATGATATACACAGGAGTATAAAAATCAATTTTAGAAAGGATTAAGGGAGTACAATAGTTGAATATAATCAAGATCTACCTATTTAAATATGAATTAGAAATATGAATAATTATTATACAATTAAGCCTGTATGACACGACGCTAAATTTTATTCAAAATTTACTTGTAAATTTTCATAAAAATATTAAGCACCGTTGCATACAGAAAATTGGCTGCTAAATTTTGCGCTAAATTTTCATGTAAATTATTGAGAACTTGTTCTAAATTTCCTGGTAAATATGCGTGTAAAAATGCGCAGAAGTATCGTAATCAGACTAAACTGCAGCGCATGACGCGGAATGTAAACATAAACATAACCTGCATTTTATTAGCATTGTTTAACCACATGTTTAATGTTGGCGCTCCTATCTAAGATACATATAAGGGTCTCTAAGATAAGTGCCTTAACCCAACCTCAGAAAAATAGCTAACAAACGACAAATAACATGAAAACAAACGCATACTTCAACCAATACCCTCTAGAGGGTACTGTTTCCACTTAACATATTTGCTACTACGCATGTGCGCATGCCAAATTTAACATCAAATTTAGCACACGTTGCAAACAGGAAATTATCAGTAAATTTGAAAATTTACAAGTAAATTTTGTACAAAATTTAGCGTCGTGTCATACAGGCTTTAGAAAACAATATAGAATTAATAATTGAGTGGAATATGGCTACTTCAGAAACAGATGGATTCAAAAATAATATAATATTTAAAAAGTAAGGTTTGAAGGGAATGACAAATACTTAATCAAAATAAATTATTATAAATAGTAGGTAGAAATCAAATATAAGGAGATAGAGTGTTAAAAGTAGAAAAATGATATCGTTAAGCACTTTGTTTTTAATTATGGAGATAACAAACTTGAAAAAATGCAGCTGTAATTAATTTTGGTGTAATTAAAAGTATTAAACTAAACCCTTTTTTTTAAAGTAATGTTTAGATAATAAAAAGGGTTAAGTGTAATACTCAATTGACGTTGTAATATGGAAATAAAATATAATCTAAAAACAAGAAGAGATATCAAACTAGGGAAGTTTGCAAGTATGTGGTAAAAAGCTAATGGAAAAGCAGAATTAATCTACAAATGTGAATAAATGGAGTAAAATACTAAGTGAAGTTTATTGGAGAATTACATTTGACATCATATATTAATTGAATTGGATTGCGTCAAACTGTTTGGTGCTAAGGGAGAGTTCCAAAGGAGGACCATTGGTGAAGGAAGCACGTTTCAGGAAATTGCGGTATTTGAGTTAGGTGGCTGCAGATATAGTCTATTTGGTTCCATGCTATGGAAGATTTTGCATTACTAATTCTGGTCAATTTGGACATCTTGTCTGTCATTAGAACCTTTCGTTGGGAAAAGGTACTGAAGAGGTTGGAGTCGTAGGTAGAGTGGAGCAGATTGATCGACATCCAGAACATTGTTTAGTCCAAGTGAAAGGTGGGTGATATTAAGTAGTAAGGTAATTACTGAAAAGAAATAAAGACTATAAAGGTGAATTTGTTATTAAAGAATTACTTACTGTTTGATATTGTCGTGTACCAGTGAAACGATCGGGTATTTGTCATTTAATTTTCAAAATTGTTTGACATATCATTTGACAAAAGTTAATTTTTGAATTATAATAAAATTAAAAATCAGAACATTTCAGAATAAGCAAACTAGATAAAAGAAATCCACCCCTGATTTTCAGGAGCTAGAATAAAGAATAATTATTGATATTCAAATCATAAACAGGGCAATTTAAATTTGATAAAAATAAAAATATAATTTATAAATAGATTAATAGAGCTATATGTAAAAGCATAGCAATATATACATGGATGTACATTCCTTAAGGAATTGTAGCCGCTCGTTCTCTTGTAACTCATTTCTTGTCGTGAGTTAGTCCACGTTCTTTCCTCCTTAACTTAGTATATCCTGTTGTTTGTCCTTGCTGCTTCTGTTATTTTCTTCCACACACCTCGGTCCTGTATCTTTTCCCTCCATTCGTGTATCTCCAACTTTGTTATATTTTCTACTACCTGATCTTCCCACCTGCTTTTCGGTCTTCCTCTTCCTCTGCTGGAGTCCGATCTCCACATTGTGATTTTCTTTACTTCCTTGTTGTTTCCCATTCTTCTTATGTGGCCGTACCAACGGAGTCTGCACTTTTATGAACTTCACTATATCATCTCATTTAGGATAGTTTTTATTTCAAAGTTCATTAACCATCTGTATTCCCTATCTACAACTTTCTTTAGTCCGTATATTCTTCTTATGACCTTTCTTTCGAATATTCTTAGTTTCGCCTGTTCCAGGCTTCTTAAATTCACCGTCTCAGCACTATAAGTCACTACCGGTCTAAGTTTTCTATTTTTACTTCTTTAGTTGTTACATTCGTATTTTCTCTGTTTATTTCGATATATTAATTTTCCATTGGTTTATTATTAGGCCCCGTTTCTTTGCTTCTTGCTCAATTTTCTGGATTGCTTTTTCCAGGCTTCTCCTATCTCTAGCTAGCACGGTAAGATCATCTTTGTACGCCACTACTTGTATTGCTTTGTTAATAACTGTTCCCTTTTAATTGCACTCTTTGACTATTGCATCCGTATTAAAATAAATAAAGTTGTCTTACACCTAAGTTAAATTCAAAATCTTCGGTTTCTCCTTCATCTGTCATGACCGCTGCTTTTGAATGTCTCATATTCATTTCTATCAATCTCATTAGCTTTCCTGGTATTTCCATGTCCTTCATGGCTTTTATCATCTGCTCCAATTTCAGACTATCGAATGCATGCTTGAAGTCTATATACACAATTTGCAGTCTTGTTCCACATTCATAGCACTTTTAGATTATTTGGTTCACTATGTGTGCTGTATCAATGGTAGATCTGCCTCTTCTCAAAACCATGTTGATAGTCTCCCATTTGCGTCTCCGTGTGCTTCATTAATTTTTTATTTATTAGAGTGGGCAGTATCTGTGATTCCCCTGTAGTTTTCACATACATTTGGATCTCCGTTCTTATATATTGGCATTATTAGCCCTTCTTTCCACTCGCTAGGCATCGTTTCGTTTTCCCAGATGTGAGTAAGAAGTTTAAATATTCTTTGTCTTAGAGCTTCTCCATATCTTATCAGCTCGTTGATGACGTGGTCATTTCCTCCTGTTTTGTTCATCTTAAGCTATGTTATTACTTTGGTGAGTTCTGTGGGTAAGTATGTCCAGTTCTTCCTTTTCTGTTGTTTTCTAAATTTCCTTCTTCCTGTCATCATTTTACGGTCTGTTAACGTTCCTTTAAAATGCTTTCTCCACTCTATGCTACTTATGTTTGTTGTATTTCTTTTCCTGTTTTGTCTTTTGATATATCTGTAGAGTTTTCTGTTGTTTTTGTTATTTTTTTCAATTGCGTCCATTAGTTCTTCAAGCCATCTTGTCTTCTTGGTTTTTATTAGTTTCGTGCCTGCTTTTCTAATTTCTTGGTATGTCTTATGGTCTAATCCACTTGATGTTTTTAGCCACTTTGTAACAATAGCATCTGCATAAATTTATAAAACAAACATTAAAAATGTATTAAACTTATGCCTCGCTTATTTAAGCGTTATCAGACGTTGCATCTATCCGGCGCAAGGTTTTCCGATAACGCGAAGGCTCCCGCTATGTGCAACGTAGCGCTAAAGGACCGATCACGTCGTTTCCCCACTCCATGTGAACCCAGAACCGCTGGACCGATAAAGCCGCCAGAAGGACATAAAAGAAGATTGCACTTCCATTTCACTTCACTTGAGATTCCTCCCCCTTGAGTCCACCAGTCCTGATCCTGTCACTTTCCCTTATCCTAGACTTCTCTCCTGAAGATAGATTGAGACGGTGACTGCCCGTCTCCTAACTTGCTTCACTATAACCTTAAAACCGCATTACAATCCACCGCTATAATAGTCCCAAAACTAGTTAATACCATTATTTCTATTAATCAAAATTACACATTCCGCCTAAATGTGTTTTGAGCCCTTTAGCCGCATGCATAAATCTACTTGAAGGGTCCTCCCTGAACGTTTAGAAATGTTCTCCAGAAGCCGGAACTCCGAGCCCATCTTTGGGATCGACCGCGAAGAAATTTTTCGAGAGCCACCGGGATGTTAATGCCTGGCGCCTGCTAAAAATTTGAGGAAAAAATTCGGGCCGAATTTCACATCGCCGTCACTCTGACGGATACGCTACGATCTCCTAGGACACCTGCAAGGCCCGCATGAACTCCTATCTCAACACTGATGTGCAGATATCACTTACATCTGCGTGATTTAAGCATTTAATTCCAGCACCGTAAACACAAGCAATACCAAGATTTGGAGGTTATCCGGCCGGAACATTCGCTCTACCTATAATCGGTCCGTCGACTCAGATGGCTGCACTCCGAAATTACCTGTAAAGCGTGCTACATCACCCATAGTAACCGTCTGCCGTACAGCTCTGTTAGGAGGGTTGCAGTTCACCAGGAAGTAACAAAACACCACCCCCAGAAGAAATTATTTTCATAATGTACAATTCAGTTAATTCTAAAACTACGGTTTAATTTGTATTATAGTTAGCTACAATATATCTATGACAATTATCTGGTGTTTTCCTGATTATATATATTTGAGTTGAGTGAACATATCTCTCCCAATTTGAGCTAACACGAGGTAGAAATTTAATAACGCCCTTAGTAAGGGGGTGAAATGTTAGAACTTTAGTCTAGCAGCCTTCTTCTCTTGTATTATCTCCTACGCATTCTTCGTCAAACCATTCATTCAATTTCCCTGTGGTTTTTTCTCCTATTACTTTGTATGCGGCAGATATGATACATCTTTTTATATTGCTCCATTCCTCTTCTGGCTTTTTTATTAGTTGTTTTCTGACTTCCTCTGCACATTGTGTTTTCTTTTCCGTTATCATTTCGATTTCCCACCTCTTTCTCTGTTTTTCCTTCCTCCTATCATTCTTAGCTTTACTTTCGCAATCACTAAGATATGGTCTATCCTCACATCTGCTCCTCTGTACGATCTTCTCCTATTTTATCATAAAACTCGTCCTTCTCCAGTTGCTGCCTCTGTTGGCGCATGGGCATTTATAAGTGTGATGTTGGCTATATCATTTTTTAATCTTATAAACGATATCCTTCAATTTATTCTCTTGAATTCCATTAAGAACATTTTTTCTCAATTTTTTGCTTATCATGAATCCTCTTCCGTTCTGTCCTTGTTTGTCTTCACCTCTGAATCACAGCATATATTTTTCTTTATCAATCCTACCTTCTCCCTTCCATCTTATTTCCTGCAGGGCTATTTCTATTTTGTATTCCATCATTTTGCTAGCAACTTCCTCTATTTTCCCTGTAGCTAGCATTGTTTTTATGTGCCATGTCCTCATCCTTACTGTTGCATTTTTCTTCTTACTTCTCCCTCTTATCGTTTTATTCATTTTCCTTTTCCTTGCCTTGTCATTATCTTCTTTTTCCGTCCCACTGCCTTCATTTATAGTATGTTTTTTGTTCCGATTTTCGTGATTTTCCTCTGTTAGCTGAGCGTCTCATTCTCTGGAGACCTTTCACTCACTGTGCGTTTCTTGTCACGCTGGTTTTCTTCTTCTATGTTTTTCCCTTTGTTTTCAGGACTTTTGAGGTCCTCTACTCCGTACCCCTCGCCATTCAGAATTAGCTTATTATTTCTGAGATAGGCTCTATATCCTTTGTTTAGCCTGTTTTAGGTTGAGTATCAGAAGTTTCCTGTCCTCCTGTTCCACGTTTGTAACTTGACCAGAATTGCTCTTTTTTTGTTTGGCTTGAAAGTTCCTAGTTTCGTGATTCCCTTTATGTCCACCAGCGGGTTAATTTCTACTTTCTAATTACTTCCTGCACATTCGCTTTCACTTCTTGTTGTTCCTCATCTGTGTCTGGCAGTCCTTGGATTATATTATTTCCCTTTATCTCCTTCTCCACCTGTTCTAGTCTTTCTTCCTGGTTCTTAATTGTCTTCATTACTATGTGGTTTTCTTGTTTTAGTTCACTTATTGTCTCCACATTCTGATCTAGTTTCTCTTCAACCGCTGTTAGTTTTATTTATTTGTATAAACATTCTCTTTATTTCTTCCATAGCCTCTTTTTCCGGCCCCATTTTTTTTACTTCGTCAGTTTCCCTCTGTGACGTAACACTAAGCAAAGAGGCTGACCCCGGTCAACTGGCCGTAGGCCCGCCTCTTATCAGTATTAAGTACTGTGAAAATACCGATTTGCTACTTATGTCCTAATCCTACCTTTAGTTTGTTGATATCTGAACTTATTTCCACTGCTTAAATTCACTGCACTACAACTTTGATTTATATTTCACTAATTGCTTGTGTATTCTTATTTTAAGTTAGGGAGTACTTTTACTAGTCTGATCTGTTGTCTACCAGGACCGTATAATAATCTCTGAAACCGAATAATGTTGCATGCAATCACCAACATGATAAAACCCTAAAATTAAAGAATTCATAATAATTCATTTCAATCAAATTAAACTAAAGTCATACGACCATGTTCTTGCTTTTGCTTAGCAAATTCTTCTCTTTCCAACACGATTTTATAAAGGGCTGGTTCGTGTCACCTTGGTATTTTAACAATTATTCTGCTAGGTGTAGGACTAAACTGTATTTCTTACATTGTAGTAATTAGATTAAATCGTATTATGAATTTAAAACCTAAGTGTCGCACGTGAGTTTGTGTGCGCAAACCAGCTGATTTAGTCGTTGAGTACGGTTATTAATAGAACAAAGCAAGTTATGCGCGGGCTTAGAGGAACGGGGCAGCAGTCGCTTGCCAATAAGTGAGCTGTGCTTGTGAAACAAAAGGGATTCCACGTGAAGTATTATAAGTGCCAGCTTGGGGAAACTTCCCCGAGACAGCAGTTCATAGCCAGAAGCTGGTATTCGAGCTAGGAGGAAGCCAGCCGACTTTGCTAACGCCACAAGCCTGTGGGAGCAACTACCTCGGAGCTGAATTCTTCGTTATCTTGCAACAAGGTAAAAACAAGTTTATCATAAATAAAACACACACTTGAATGCTCGGAACGTGAAACTGGGAGCCGAACCATAATAGCGTTTCACCAAGGAATTGCAGCAAATTACGCAATAGCAGCCAGAACAAAGCACTTGCATAATCTTGTTGACATTTCCCTTAGCTGCACTGGGGTAAGAGCGCGTCTTGTGCTTCTACGACTGAGTTAACTAGCAAACAAAGGGCAATCTAAATTTATAGTAAAGTAGAGTATAGGGCACGGGAAAAAGCCGCGTTACAATTTCAAGACATGCTTAATTTCTTTCCCATTTCAGGAAATTTCGACTGCAAAATAGGGTTACTACTTTTTCATCATTTTCTCATTATTTGCTTTTATATCTTCTGCTACCTCTCGGGTCATGTTTACCGCCACTTCTATTTGTAATTTTGCTTTGTTATTTGAAAGGACCGGTGTTGTGTAGGGGGCGATCTAATCACTAAATCACTCGATATTACCACTCAAACGACTAATGTTTTGTTACTGCACTTCTACTCGGTATAATCTTCATGCGCGATGTTACAGGTTTGCTACAGTTTAGAAATTTCATTGTAGCTAAGAACTGGACATTTTTATGTTAGGTAATGGTTGTTGCAGTTGACCACGGCATGGACAAAAATGTTTTACACGACACCCACGGACTAGTAGATATAACAATACAAAGCAGGTGGGCAAGCCAAATTTGAAGGAAAGTTAATGGGGTAAGGATTCTACACAAAACACTCATCTAAATAATATTTATGTACCAGAGTTAACAGAAGGTTCCAATATTTATCTGCAAGAAGTCTAACAATAGATTAACTTTACAATATATTGCAAAACGCTACCGAAGAAATCAAAGAAGCTATCAGCACATCTGAACACATTTTGGAAATTCCATTAAAATATCACCAGGAAATATCAATCTGACGTGAAAAAATACTCTTAAGGAGACACTAAAAGTCATGAAACACAAACAATATAAAAACATCTGTCTAGTTAAACATTGTATGTCCGCAGATCAATTGTTAAACAACGATTCCACCATTTATATAAAAACAATTTCGAAATCCAATCACATTAACGAGTAAAACTGTTAAGCCAAAACGTCAACACAGAACAAACTATAAAATTAAATTACAATAAAAAATCAACTAAAATTAACCGATAAGTTTTATAATCACTTTGTACCAGAATACAAAGCCTATGTATCTACGATGCCCTGCAGCCGGCCCGCGAGCACTTTCTCGAAGTGGCTGCCGTCCCAGTACACCTTGCCACAATGTTCACAAACATAGAACAAGTCCACTTTCTCCAGGATTGCGTAGGGCACTGCGTCCACCTGGATCCTTGCGCCTTGCCTCGTCGAGCACAGGCCGACGTCCACGTTCTCGTCAGGGCCTGCAAAATAACTGTGTAGTTTTAAGAGGACAACGTAGTGTGGGCACTTACACAACTCCCACTTCCTCGAGTGCGAAACAGGGGGAGGAGGCGCAGAGTCGTAGCAGTCCTCGTCGCTCGAGAAACCTGTGGCTTCGTCGGCCAGCTCGGAGTCGTCGTTGTAACACGATGGGGGGTAGTTGTAGCTCTTGGTCGATGCTAGAGCGCTCATCGTCGATTTTGATATCTTAATGAAGCTGTTGCTATTGCACGCCTGAAAGTCATATAATCTTGTGTTAATGCTTATAAATTTTGTTTTTGTTTCAGATTTGAATTCTTAATTTAGCTAGTCGTAAAAAGTGACAATTTAATGCGAAGCACTTTTATATAATACACCTCCTTAAGGAGAGGGGAGGAGAGGCAACAAAAATTGGCAAAAATTGATAGGTTTTAACTGAAAAAAAAAGAAGAAACTCATGGGCACACATTTTAAACAGAAAAACGTTTATAAAGAAACATGGGTGATACCAGGGAGTTATGCAAAGAACCAGAAATCTCAGAGGAGCTAATATGGCATCGGATTATTATTAAACGTACAATACTGGATATGACTGAGCTATTAAATGAGGATTAAGAAAACCCTGTACTGCCAGAAAATAATAGAGGAATAAATAAAAAAGAAGAAGCGATATATTACAAAGGCACAAATAACACTAAGTTAAGGAAACCAACATTGGAGGAATAATCCCAAATAAACCAAATACTGCTCTCTCCGACCATGCAGTTGATAATTATCATAATTTTAATTTTGACTCACCTAAAATATTGCAAAAAGAAAATATTCTACAAAAACGCCTTATATATTAAATGATTGAAATTAAAAAAATCCAAATTCTATTAATTACAAAACTGACATAGATAATCTTCATTCTATTTAGTATAACCTTTTCTAAATAATCTTATATAATTAATTAAAAAAAAAAATATTAATGTCAAGATATCCCATACAATAGAAATATTTTTTTTTTATCAAGATATCCTTCACAAATGTTTAGATTTCAAAATTGACACCTGACATTTTACAAATTTTAATTTCTTCTTCTTCTTCTTAATCATAAGCCTGGTTTACCGTTAGGTGTAAGGCGATTTTTTAATTTTTTTGCTCCTCTGAAATACTTGTGTTTCTTTTTTCCTTTTGTTTTTCTTGTAATCTTTTTCTTTTACTAAACAATTCTGTTTCCGACCCGACACTGTTACTTCTATTACGCTCCTCTAACATTTGTCTTACACTTTCTTCAGGCTAGATTCTTGTCCGCTTATTTACGTATCGCCGGCGCCGCTTGCGTATGTTATGCCACTGGTCCGAACTCGCGCTCCGCGACGAATTTATCACCGCGTTCGGCCGGTCCTAAAATGCACCAATCAGGTGCTTTTATTGCACCGTGCGTGCAAACACTGTCGTCCGCTGCCGTCGCCCGGCGACCCGGCGTTAATATTCGGCTTGAATCTAGTTTAGCGACCAACTCCAATCGACATGTGCTATACACCATTCGACGCGTCTCGTCGAGCTGAAAAATATTGCTGCTGGGGACATTCGGGGCAGACCAACGGTTACTGAGATACAGCTCAGTAAAGATTAAAATGTCTCACACTAAGTCTATGGCGCGTTCGCTTTAAAATGTCTTTATGTTAAATCATGTGTGTTGGGTTGGGTTGGGTGGGTGGGGTTAGGTTAGGTTAGGTTAGGTTAGGTTAGGTAAGGTAGGTTAGGTTAGGTGGCGCGCAGTGTAACTTGTTATTAGCCTTCTGTGAGGTACACTGCGCGGCGCCCCGCCGAAGTCCCCAGAGTGTTTTCCACGAAGAAAAATTTGTTTCACGCTTCGCAATTAATTTTCAGTCGGATGGTCCCTTATTTTCCTATATATTTTGCTTATGGCTGGGGGGCGTTTTTCAAAAACTTGATAGTGCTGTATCTCAGTAACCATTGTTTTAGGTTAAGTTAGGTAAGGTTAGGTTAGGTTAGGTTAGGTAAGGTTAGGTGGCGCGTTGTGTGATTTGTTATTAGCCTTCGGTAGGGTACGCTGCGCGGCGCCCCGCCGAAGGCCCCAGAGTGTTTTCCACGAAGAAAATTTTTTTTCACGCTTTGCAATTAATTTTCAGTAGGATGGTCCCTTATTTTCGTATATATTTTGCTTATGGCTGGGGGGGCGTTTTTCAAAAACTTGATAGTGCTGTATCTCAGTAACCATTGGTTTAGGTTAGGTTGGATTAAGTTAGGTAAGGTTAGGTGAGGTTAGGTTAGGTAAGGTTAGGTTAGGTTAGATAAGGTTAAGTGAGGTTAGGTTAGGTTAGGTAAGGTTAGGTTAGGATAGGTAAGGTTAGGTTAGAGTAGGTAAGGTAAGGTTAGGTTAGGTAAGGTTAGGTTGGGTAAAGTTAGGTTAGGGTAGGTTAGGTTAGGTTAGGTGAGGTGGCGCGCAGTGTGACTTGTTATTAGCCTTCAGTGAAGTACCTTGCGCGGCGCCCCGCCAAAGGCCCCAGAGTGTTTTCCACGAGAAAAATTTTATAACAAAAAACTTAATAGTGCTGTATTTCAGTAACCATTGGTCTGCCTCGAATGTCCCCAGCAGCGATATTGTTTAGCTCGACGAGACGAGTTGAATGGTGTATAGCACATGGCGATTGGAGTTGCGTCGCTAAACTAGATTCAAGCCAATATCGATTGGAAAGATATTTAAAATGAATGTAGAAATTAAAATTTGTAAAATGTCAGATGTCAATTTTGAAATCTAAACATTTGTGAAGGATATCTTGATAAAAAAAAATTATTTCTATTGTATGGGATATCTTGATATTAATTTTTTTTTTAAAATTAATTATATAAGATTATTTAGAGAAGGTTATAGTAAATAGAATAAAGATTACCTATGTCAGTTTTGTAATTAATAGAATTTGTATTTTCTTTAATTTCAATCGTTTCATATATAAGGCGTTTTTGTAGAATATTTTCTTTTTGCAATATCTTAGGTGAGTCAAAATTAAAATTATGATAATTATCAACTGCATGGTCAGAGAGCAGTATTTGGTTTATTTGGGCTTATTGAAATTGTTTAAACTATCTAACCTAAAACTCATTTTCGTTTTTAGCTTATTATACAGTAATATATTGTGTATTTCTGAAGAAGTCGCCTAAGCTGATGAAACGTTAAATAAATGTATAAAGAAGAAAAAAAAGTGGCTGCCTAATTTTCCTAAAGACATAGTTACTAAGATGTATATTTGGAGGTGTCAAACAGGGAAGCATATGAAGGCGAAGATATAACGCAGAGCTGACGGAAATATACAGTGAACCAAGTATAGTAAATCATGCCAAACGTAGCAGATTGAGGTGGCTGGGACACATATCAAGGCTAAATGAGAACCAGATGTCAAGGCGTATGTTTGATCAACAGTTAAGAGGTAATAACAGGAGGGGAAGACCCAGGAGAACGTGGTGGGAAGACGTACAGAGAGCTAAACGTCAGAAACTGGGAAGCATGTGTCAAAAACAGAAAAAGGTGGAAGGAAATAATTCAAGCCATAGGCCTTGAGGCCTGAAGTGCTGGACATACATACATTATTGAAATAGTAAACGTTAAAATGGAACTTAATACAGGGTTAGCCATTAGTGCAATTTAGGGATGTTCGATACACCGAAAAGTACCGGTACCATCGTATCGTATCGTATCGACTTAAAAGTACCGGTTCGGAACAGTATCGCATACAAAAGTATCGGTACATGAAATACCGGTACACAATCGATCCGGGATATTTTCTAAATTTATTTATGCCACACTTCAAGTCCTGGTATAGCAAATAGAAGTTTAGCAATAATAGTGGCGTAACAATCAAGAAATCAACAATTGAAAAATCGGTATTAGAAATACATTTATTAAATAGTAAACATATAAATTCTCAAAAACTTTAAAACTAACATAAATTTAATAACTGAAACATTAAAAGTATACAGGGTGTGTTTATTTGAATGTTTAGCATGGGGATCTCGCAAAGTATTGGAGATAGAGAGACGGTTAAATGGGGAAAGAATTGCAGTTTTACGAGCTCAATTTAATGAGCTTTGGAAAAAATGCAAGGCTAATTAGATATTTCGCAAAAATGATTTTTTTCTAATTTCGTTCGGTGCCTATAGCTCTGTTATTATTGACTTTAGAAAAATGTGAAAAGGAAAAAGTTGTAGACAATTATGAGCCTAATAACACAGTCCAACCAAATTTTTTATTTAAGCTATAATTTTTGAGTTATAACACAAACGTGTATTTTTTTCTAATGGAAACCATAGTCGGCCATGACTTTATTAAAAAGAAATTTTTTCAACGATTCTAGCGATATACCACTTGATATAGGTAGTTATTTTTATAAATAAATAAATTATGGCCATTTCTCTCTTTTCGTTTTCGAACTGTTCTTAAAATTGTAGTTCCGTCTGAACTTTTAACTTCATACTGACACAGTTTGCATTTTCCTCCAGAATCTGTCTTAATAAATACTTTCCAAACGTTACTGGTTGAAGGTGGCATATTTGTTTTAAAAAAACACAATATAAACCACAATTTCATTGAATAATAAAAGAAAACTGATAATAAAAACAGAACTGTTAATTAATTTACCCACGGCGACCGCGATGGAGTGACGAGTGACACAATTGGCTTATAGACACAATTTTTATAATCTCGGGTATAAAATTTTCCTCGGAGATTTACCGAATTTCGCTGCGATATCCTAGTGAGAAGTTGCTGTTGCTTTTATAAATAGTTAAGCTGAATAATGAAGTTCTCTTTGGATATTTAATCATCACCATAAAATTTGTTGGGATACATGAGAGCTCCAGTTCACCAGAATTAGTCATTATTTTACATATCATTAATTACAATTTTGTTGTACCAGTCGAAATCCGAAGCGTAATACGTACACAGATTAAACAGAAACATTTCGGCTCAGCAAAATCATTTTGTTTTGATTTTTGTTCTTGCGTTTGTAGAAGCTGAAAATGACTTATTGAAAGTTCGACCATTTAAGACTTCAAGAACTGTTAGTTCAATAAAAGTAATATTTGCACATGGCTTAGGTTTTTTACCCTTGAAGAAAAAGGGCATATTTGGACCTTTTCCCTTTGGTTTTTTCAAAATTTATAGTTTTAAAACTTTATATTAAAAATAAAAAATTTCATTATATAATCAAAAGATGAATTATTGCCGATCCGATACTGACCAAAAATAAATTGTATTGGATTGGATCGCTGACTGAAATACCGGTACAAAATATCGAGTATCGGAAGACAAAGTACCGGTACTTCAAAATATCGGATCGTACCGCACATCCCTAGTGCAATTTCAAAAAAATTTTATGAAAGAAAATTTAAAAATTTACCTTAATGAGCTCCGATTTAACGCTTAAAACATATACTCAGTAATTTGTTTTTACAAATAACACCAGAATTCTCTCCAGAATTCTCTCAGAGGTCAAAAAAAAAAAAAACTAACAGGACACCGATAAAGACAAAAGGAAAAATTGAAATAGAAATCGAAAATGAGGAAAAATTTAATAAAATTATGGGAATGATGGAGCAAATAATGAGCGATGTGAAATGATAAAGAGTATCCGAGTAGGAGTGAGTCGGCTAGAATGGTTAAGCGGCGGAGTTTATATATGCAGACGATCTAATAATTTTAGGCTGAAATGAAGAATCATTACAAACAAATATACAAATATGGAGCGAAGAGATACAAAATACCGAAATGAGAATCAATATAAAAAAAACATTAGTAATGTGTGCTGTTGTGCTATAATGGTGGGCCATGAAGACGTGGAAAATGACGCGAGTTAAATAAGTGTGAAAAAGTGGAAAAATTATGTGCATACTGTAAAAAAAGCTGTAGAGTGCCTAAAATGTGTTAAATGTGAAGAAGTATACCCCAAAAGCTGTACAAGGAGATTAAAAAACTTAAAAACAATAACACCAGAACTGGGGTTGTGTTGTTTTGATGAATACCACGTGCAAATTTAATGTTTATAATAATAATAATAATATCTCTTATTGTAGGAATTTCCTAATATAACACATAATTAACAAATTACATTTACAGTGTATGGAATAAAAACAATATTTAACAAAATTACATATTGAAATTAACAAACATCACCTTAAAAAGATATAAATACATAAGTACAATTAATACAAGTATGTTGTATCCAGATTCCACACTATTGATAATAACATCCGGTTATATTGTTATACTATCGTCAGTAATTTTCTTGTCTTAGTAAATTTTTCCAATGACAATTTATTACAGTGAAATAAATTACTGATTAACCGAGTTATCTGTTTATTTTAGGAGCGTCATGAACAGAAGCACTTACATTATCATACAATAACCCACCTGATAATCACTTTTTACTAGCAATTTTTACTTCAACAGATTGTATCCAGTAATTCATACCCAATGTAACCGACCGCTTCACTTTGAAATCTTCACCCTTACGTACACAACCACACCACCAGTATGCCTCGACTCACTATCACATCTCACAATATTGTAGTTATTTATCCTCAGCTCTGCATCGGTGATATCAGTAGTAGTTCTTGCTTCACTCGATATGATAACGAATGGATTATAAGTTGCAATGCTACTTATAAGCAATCAAAAAAACTACTGCCACAGAACGCCAAGATGTGTTAAATGTGCAGGTGAACATTTAACTACGGATTGTGAAAGAAAATCAAAAGCCAAGAAGTGAAATGCGTCAACTGTCAGGGTAACCACCCTGCGAATTACAGAGGCTGTATAATAGCCAAAGAAATCCAAAGAAGAAAATAGATTACAACTCCCAACTTACCCAGCCAGGAATATCATAAGCTCAAAGAGCAACTGAACATAGTTCAGACCATGGTGTAACGAATACAAAGTGTAATGTTCCGCAGAATGTGGGCGGACCTCAAATTCAACCAATAGGACATGGGCCCACAAATGGCACGATTGATAGTACTGAAGTGTATTGTTGAAGACGCTGTCGATGTCAAATTCAAGGTTAGGTTTTGCGTCAGTTGGTGTCAGATTGACGCAAAACATAACCTGCTAACCTCAAATTTGACATCGACTGACAGTGCCAGCAACAATATACGATCGCAACCATGGTTACAACATGATCGCAGCCGTGATGGATTTCCTGAGCAGGACCATCGGGGATTGGTTGACATCTCCCCTCTACTTTCTGAATGATTGCCCATCCCGGGAGCGTTTCACCTTGTATTCTTTACACCGTGGTTCAGACCACAATGGAACAAACAGTCAACAACAAACGGTTCAAAACGTACCCCACCAGCAAACAGTAAACAAACTAGAAGCACTAATAACTAAATTTATGGAAAGAATGGACACTATGCTCAACCTGCTTACACTCATGATAAATAAAACGAACCATAATGCCTAATATCCTAAAAGTAGCGCTCTGGAACGCCAATGGCCTAGCTCAACATAGCCAGGAGGTCAAAACATTCTTAACTCTACACGACATAGACATCATGTTAATCTCAGAAGCTCACCTCATATCCAACACTTACTTAAAAATACCAAGGTACTCAATATACGCAACACCTCACCCCGACGACACGGCTCATGCAGGTACAGCTGTTATTGTAAAAAGCAAAATCAAACATCACGAACTACAACAATTCCAAGCAGATTATCTCCAAGCTATAACCATTGCAGTTGAAGAAAAACACAGGGAAATTAGATTCTCTGCTGTTTACTGTCCTCGGCATACCATCAAAAAGCAACAATTTGTAACTTTTTTTAACACACTAGAACCCTGTTTTATAGCGGGCAAGGACTACAACGTGAAAAATCAAATATGAAGCTTGAGAATAACACTAACTCGTGGCAGAAAACTATCAAAAGCAGCGGATGATCAAAACCTACATTATCTGTCCACGTTTGAACCCACTTATTAGCCTACAGATCCCAACAAGGTCCCAGATCTTTTAGACTTCAGTATTATTTAAAAGCGGAATCTTGCTTAGATCTGTCCTCAGATCATACGCCAATACTTATCACATATAGCAATCAAGTACTAAAAGTCCAAAAACCACCGATACTGGAATCACTTTCAGGAACTGGTTACCGCAAAAATACAGTTAACTACATCACTAAAAACAAAAGATTTATTCAACGCCATCGAACATCTTAATCATTCCATACAACAGTCAGCATGGGACTCTACGCCAAATTCTGAAATACAGCAAGTTACAGAATATTGCCCTGTAGCCATCAAACAAAAAATAGCTGAGAAACGAAGATTAAGAAGAACATGGCAAACTACTAGAAATCCTAGAAACAAAACTAAACTGAATCAAGCTTGCTTCTCGAGAATTAAAGCACCTTCTAACCAATTTTAAAAATCAGGAAGTGCAAGAATACCTCACAAATTTCTCACTGTGGAAAGCAACCAGAAAGCATAAAGGGCCAAAATCATCAGTCCCACCAATTAGAAAACCCGACAGATCATGGGCAAGAACAAATTTAGAAAAAGCAAACACTTTCGCAGAACACTTAAGCACAGTATTTTATCCACATGAAAGAACATGCTCTGCAGAAGAAGAATCATTTATACACCAAGCCCTCGAAGAAAACGAAGAAACTGTTCAACCAATAAAACCAATAAAAGTTAGTCAAGTTAATCTTATAACGGCTAAAATTCTTAAGGAACTACCAGAAAAGGCAATCAAACTGATAACATATATAATCAATGCAGCTTTTCGACTCCACACGTATCCAGAGCAGTGGAAAGTGGCACAAATAGTTATGGTGCCAAAACCTGGTAAAAACCATAGAACAAGTACATAGACTAACCACTAAAATTAATCACGACTTATATCTAAAAAGATACTGCTCGTCCGTTTTCCTTGACATAAGCCAGGCCTTCGATAAGGTGTGGCACATGGGTTTGTTATATAAGATCAAAAAGGCTCTGCCAACAGAGTACTACGAGCTAATCAAGACATACTTAGCCAAGCGAAGCTTCCAAGTTAAATTCAAAGAGTCGCAATCAAGTATCCATCCAATAGAAGCAGGTGTGCCCCAGGGTAGCATCTTGGGACCTGTATTATGTCTATTATATACAGCAGATTTACCAACAACACCACAAACAATGGTAGATACATACGCAGACGATACCGCAATCTTGGCATCACATAGTGATCCAAACACAGCATCGGCAATACTACAACAAAACCTGAATAAAATTGAGGACTGGCTAAAGCTATGGCGCATTCATGTCAATGAAACAAAATCGACTCAAGTAACTTTTGTTTTAAGAAAGGAAACCTGCCCACCAGTACAACTAAACAACACACAAAAGGAGAGTGCAAAGTACTTAGGGATCCACCTAGATAGGCGGGCGGCTAACCTGGCAGAGCCACATAATGAAAAAGAGAATGCAACTAGGATTGAAACTTCGCCAGATGTATTGAATAATAGGAAGGAAGTCCCGGTTAACATCGGCAAATAAAGTGCTACTGTACAAAGTTATCATGAAACCAATCTGGACTTATGGAATTCAGATTTGGGGAACTTAGAGCAACTCGAATCTGGAGATATTACAGCGATTCCAAAATAAAATAATTAGAATGGTAACTAATGTTCCCAGATATGACCCTAACTAGCTTCTTCAGCACGATATTCCCATACCCACGGTTAAGCAAAAAATTGAACGTGTTAGTGCAAAATACCAAACCAAACTTAAGTGTGCATACCAATAATCTAGCTGTGACTTAAAAGACATGACCCGTTGGATTTAGTTAATAGGTTTAACTAAGACTTAGTTCTCAGTTTAGCTTCTTAGGAATTAATTAACTTTAAGTTTCTGTCATTATAAAGAAATATTGCTAAAGAGCACAATTTCCTCATGTATGTCAAAATTCATGTAACAAAAAATTTACTGAATGGTATCACAAAATAACAGATTGTAAATAATTCAAAGAAATTTGCAATTTATGTCTTGATTAAATACTTCTTCTTCGGCACTGCATCTCCCGATGCTCGACTGATTCATTTTGGACACCTTAAGGTGAATCACTCCTTATTACTTATTGTTATTTGAGTTAAAAAAACAATTATAATTTTGGGTGAGTTTTAGCACTTTTCACTGTTTCTCCACACACTGCGGTCTTGCACCAAGTTGCACCAGTTTGTTACCCCCAACTCGTGTAAGTCCTGTGTAACTTCATCTTTCCATCTTAACTTCAGTCTGCCTCTAGTCCTAGTAAGTTCTGGTAGCCATTGTGTTATCTTTTTTAGGGGATTTTGATCAGTTTGTCTCATAATGTGGCCAAACCATTTCAGACGCTGTGCTTTTATGAAGTTTATGATGTCTTCATTTGCCATTTCTTTCTTCAGTTCAAAGTTCATTCTCTGCCTGTATTGGTTGTCCTCTACCTTAATCGGGCCTAATATTATTCTTAACATTTTTCGTTCGAATTTTCTTAGGGCTTCCTCTTCTATCTTGGTAAATGATAAGGTCTCTGCTGCGTATGTTATTATTGGTCTGATCATGGTTTTATAGATTCTAATTTTGGTTTTTTTACTCAACCTTTTAGTAAGAAGTAGGCTTCTGTTACTAAAATATGCTCTATTTGCTTTCTGTAATCTTTGATTAATTTGTTGTTTGTGTTCACTTTTGCTTGTAATAATACAGCCTAAATAGTTAAAGCAGCGTACTCGCTGAAATACATAGTTTTCAGTTTCTAGGTCCCTGTTATTATCTAATTTGGTTTTATTTTCGTTAATTTGTAGCCCATATTCTTTTGCTTCTTGGCTTAAGCTTTCCACCGACCGTATTAATGCTTCTTTTGTTCTACTGACAATAACTATATCATCGGCGTACGCTATGATTTGTGTCATTTTGTGGGTAATAGTACCGTCCATTCCGAGCTTCCTAACTACTGCTTCTAGTACAAGGTTAAATAACATAGTAGAGAACGGATCTCCCTGCTTGACTCCTTTATTTACACTGAGAAATTCCGTAGTTAGGTTTTGCAATCGGACTGCTATTTTATTATCTATTAAAGTTAGTTGTATGAGATGTATTAATTTTAGGGGTATTCCAAAGTTTACTAGTTCTGAGACCAATTTACTTTTTTTGATTGAATCGAATGCTTGTTTGAAATCGATAGATATTATGTGAAGATTTATTCCATGTTCATAACTTTTTTCGACGATTCTCTGTAGTATGTGGATTGCATCGACAGTACTTCTACCTGGTCTAAAGCCTTGCTGGTATTCCCCTAAAATGATTTCTGAGTACGGCTGTAATCTATTTTTTATTATAATTGCAAGGATTTTATATGCAGTGTTGAGTAGTGTAATACCCCTATAATTACTGCAATTTGTTTGGTCACCTTTCTTGTACAGTGGAATGATATGTGCATGCATTACTTCTATTTTCCATATTTCTACAATCAGGTTTGTTAATTGTTCGTACATTTCTTTGCCTCCATAGATTATAAGCTCTGAAACTATTTTGTCTGGACCTGCTGTTTTGTTTTTCTTTAGTTTTAGAATCACATTTTCTACCTCATTATATGTAGGCTGAGTTACCTTTTCGTGATTTCCCCTGTGTGTTTGTTGGTTCCTAATTATTTGTAGCCCCTGTTCACTATCCTTATGCAGCAGTTCCCGAAAATAATCTACCCAGATCATTTTGACCTTCTCTTCTTCACATTCTATTTTCCCCTCTTTGCTTTTAACCCTCCAGTACCCGTTCAAAATTGTAAGACATCAGTACCCGCACCGGTCTCGCAGACCGACACCCTCTGCCACCTCCATAAAAATAAAGAGATATCTTATGGCATTAGTTTCTTGTTCACTAACGTCTTCATAATCAGATATTTCATGTTCAGTGTCAGTGTTCATTTCCCTAGTTTTCAATAAATTATCTTCGTCAGACGATGGCAGATCATCATAAAATGCGTTATCGACATCCTCCTCCGCTATTATATCTCGCATCGTCTGTTCTAGTCGCGCCTGCATTTGCGCCTCTGTAAGTTCTTGCATTGGTAACATATCTTATGTATTTTTTTGTTACTAATATGTGGTCGATCTGATTTGCATGTTCCCCGTCCGGATGATTCCATGTTACCTTACGATATTTTGGGTGAATGAATTTTGTTGTTACTGTATATAAGTTATAGGCCGATGCAATCTGACACAGTCTGTGACCATTGTCATTTGTTTCTGTATGGACGGAGTATTTCCCGGTAACATCTTGAAGGTATTCTTCCATGCCTAATTGTGCATTAAAATCTCCTAATATTGTAATAACGTCTTGCTTAGGAATTTCATTCATTAACCTTTGTAGAGCTTCGTAAAACTCCTCTTTTTCTCGTCATTTGCCGTTTCCGTTGGCGCGTATACATTTATGATAGTTTGGGTCCCGGTTTTTAATTTTATTCTGAGCATTGCCATCCTCCCATTAAGTGGCTTCAAAGTACATTATTCTTTCTCTGCTATTTTTTGATACAAAGAAGCCGACACCTTTCTGCCCCCGTTTTTCTTCCCCACTATACAGAAAACTGTAGTCATCTTTTTCAATTTCCCCTTCTCCGTACCATCTATGTTCTTGCACCCCTAATATATCTACTTTGTATCTTTGCATTTCTAGGGCAATTTCCTGCATCTTTCTGGGCTGTAACAAAGTTTTGATGTTCCAAGTTGCTACCCTCAATGTTTTTTGTTTCTTTTTTCCTTGTTTTCTTGTTTTGCTCCTTTTTTCTTTGTCCGTTTCCATCGCGATTTTCGTAATTAGTAGTTCATCTGGCCTTTTGTTTTTCAATAGTTTTTTGGTGTTCCTGTCTTTATTAGTTTATTGCTTGTTGTCGGCTGTGGAAGCTCTTTCAACAAGGTTTGTACCCATGTCTTGTTTCTGGGGTTTTCTCCTGTCTTTTCTTTTGCTGGTGTAATAGTATTGGGTTTCTTGTTTTTATTTTCTTCCATTTCTTTCTGCTCCGGTGATCGTTGCTCAGTTTTTCTTTTGTTTAGTCTTTCCAATTCGGTCTCTGCTCTATTCTCACTCACTTCTATATAGAGGGATGGGTTTTCCATTTCCTCTGGCTCTTCTACTTGATTGGCCTTCTCGTCTACTCCCTTCAACTTATCTATATCATAAATTTCACCGTTGACTAATAGCTTGTTTCTTGTAATTGTAGCATTCAATCCTTTTGCCCTTGCTTCTTTCACATATTGCCGTAGGAGTCTGTTATCTACTAGTTCTTTTTCGGTCAAGTCCTCCTGGATCCAAAATGTGGTTCCTCTTAGCTTCCTGGAATTATACATGATTTTTTGTTTCTTGAGATTAGATATCATTGACGTTAGGATCGGCCTATGTGTTCCCTCTGCTCTTTTACCAATTCTTCTTGCTCCGTCTATATCCTTTTCCATATCAACCTCGATTTCCATTTTATTAAATATTTCACTTATGCTTAGTAATAAACTCTCCTGTGTTTCTTCCGGTACTTCTTTGACACCTTTAATAATAATGTTGTTTTTTTTATTTTCTCCAATTTTTCAATTTTCCCTTCTTGTTTAGCAATTTTCTCCTTCAATAACCTATTTTCAGTTCTTAGTTCCTGAGTAGCCAAGGTCACATTCTCCATTTTGATTGCATTATTATGCAATTTAACATCTATCCCAGCTAATTTCCCTTGAATATCCGTGAGCATTTTCACCACCTGGTCTATTTTTTGTGGTTGTTCCTCGGCATTTTTCTCTTCGGTGTCTCCCATTTCTAAGTGTGAATGTTGCTGTGTACGTGTTTTGCACTGTATATTAAATGCTCAATTCTAAGTTGCTCTTATCTCTTTTGACACAACCTCACTTTATGTTTGCAATTTTTCACTATCGTATTGGTTATAAGTTCAAATACAAATTTGTTGGTCTCTATACTCTTTACATGCATGCATATAATTTCTAGATGTACTTGCGGTTTGGTTGTATTTAAACCCTCTTCTTTTGACAATATATCACTATTTAAATACTACACTCTTATCACCCATCCACTCTGATAAACTTCCCTTGATTAAATATTAGCCTATGAAAAGTTTTTATTGCACTATTTAGTTGTATATTAGCATAAACTAGTAGTTTTTTCTTCCTCTGTTTGATGGGTTGAGTATTTCATCTTTCTTGATTATTGTGGGTACCGAGTTTACGTATTTTATTGTGTGCAAGTCATCACCATCTGCCACGAGTTTATTTAATTTATTGTTTACTTCTTTAAATAATTCACGCTGCTTTACAGTCTGCTCTCCAAATATAGTAACATTAGGGATGTTTTTCCTATTTCTTAGCACTTCTTTTGCATCATCTAAGTTTGTAAATATAACTTTAAGCGGTCTACATCGATTGTTATCAAATTTACCTAGTCTTTGTGTTTGTATGTTGTTATCGTTTATGTTGATTGTTTCCTGGATCTTTAACACAGTTTCTTTTTCTTCATTTTTTCTTTCATTCCAGTTTTGCTTTAATGGCTCATTCACATTCAAGAGTATGATATTTTTTGCCATAGTTCTTCTTTCTTCTATTTCGATTATAATTTTTTCAAAAGCAGTATTTGTGTTTGCCGCTTTGGGCATAACTCCAAAACTCTTTTTTGCAACTGATCTGTTGTTTTTGCAACTGCGCTAAGATCTTGTTTTGCAGTCTCTAATTCACTTTTTAGGTTTTTAACCTCCTTGACCAAGTTTGGGATTCTTTTGAAAGCATCTCGACACTCCATACAAAACAATATTAGTGATCGACTTTTTAAAATAACCTGCTCTTACTTCCGAGCTTGCCAGACCTAAGCATATCTCCGTTGAATGAAAACAAGACATGCAGCTATCACAAAGTACATACTTTTGTTCTTCTATTATATCCACGGAACAGGTACCACATGTTTTTGCCATGTCTAACCTCACCTTTTAAATATATCAAGATAATTAATTTAAACAAAGCTTTTTATCTAAATTACGTTTAGAAGAGATATAATCTCTCCTTTTACTGCAGTTTTATCAATATTTAGTTTATTTATGCCCAATGATGCTTCACAAATTCACAGATTTTTATACACTGTAAAATGTAACACACTTTCTCTTTCTCACTGCACTAACTGCAATAATAAAGGAAAATGAAGCAAAAAAACATCAAAATCAGATCATTGACTAAACTAAATAAAGAAATGGAAGATAAAAACAAATTACTAATTAAACATAACCTAGAGAATAATGCATGGTCGGAGAAAACGTACGCAAATATCTTGGCAAACACTTCAGGAAATACAAATATAACAAGTAATAAAAAGATCAGTAATCTACCCAGCATTATTATAAAACCAAAAAAAGAGAAATTTCATAAAAAAAGTTACTACAAACTGTATACAAAGCTTTAGTTGAATCATTGTTACGATACGGTATACTGGTGTGGAGTGGCCGGTACAGTAATGCATTGGTTAGGTTGAATGTAATTCAAAATACTATATTAAAGATTATAAATAAAGCGAACAAATACTATCCAACCAATCATCTATACGATGCAGGTCTGTAATGTACGAGCACTATATATAATACACCCTCAAATAAAGGGCAATATAATTTCATAATACAGTAAAGTACAGGGCTCAGTAGAAACGTACCATTACAGTTACGGTGCCCAACGCACGGGTTAAGAAAAAGCCGCATTACACATTCCATTTTATCTTTACCAATTATAAGTAGACATATGATTCTGTATTCAGGAAACAGCTAATTAAAGTCATTCAAGACCTAGAAATCCCCAAATTGTGAAACTGACCCTTGACAATATATGGAATAGAGTAATAGTTTCAGAAAAATTTAGCATTAGTTGTGGGTTATGACAAGGGGAACAACTAATACCAATGAGCTACATGCAAGAGTGCTAATTAAATATATATATATATATATATATATATATATATAGTGATACCTGTTAAGTTGTCACTTCCTGGGCACAGATGTGACGGACTGACCTCCACCTTTTCTACTAATGTTATATACAAAATAAACCCATATTTGTGCTGAGGGGAACTTCCGCTAGAGATCCATCAAAAGAGGGGAAACAATTTTTGGAAATAAAATTTTCATATATAATGTTTATATGTGAGATAGAAAGTCACTTCCGCAGGTGATTAACATACGGAACCATATATAAGACATGAATCGCACGAAGTCACATCCGCCAGTGTTGTCAGTTTTTCATATTATAACGCTTAGAATGAAATAATCGCAGCCGTGTCGTCTGACACGAAATGTGGACTACTATCAAGCAAATATATTCTATTTTAAAAGAAGGTACGTTTCAGCACGTGAATGTGAAACGCATTAATTAATATGTGCCGTTAAATAGGAAACGCCAATCTGTAACGAAAGTATATTTTAAAATACAATTTTTTTGCACGTCCGAGAGTAGAAATCAGTTTCCAGGTTAAAAAAATCATGACAGAAATAAAGTGTTATGCCCTAGGGAAATAATAACTTTATTATTTCCCTAGGGAGTAAAAACGATTATTATATTTTCAGAAAATATAAGTTTTTTAACTGTCGCAGAAAAAAATAATTATCAAATTCCTACTAACTACAATTGAAGGCATTAGTAGAAAAAAAAATACTTGAAATGACGTTTTCAATAGTCACACGTACTTCAGTTAGTGTTCGGGGGGGAGGTGGTGCGTGGAACACCAATGGCTCACTAACTTCCAAAATTTCTGGTATACTAGTACAAGATGTTGAAGAACTTTCAGTATTTTTGTCCAAATAATCATAAATATCAAAATCCTTGTCTCTGTCATCATCACATTTCGATTCGGATATGTACATTGTATACGTACTACTGCCACTGAAACGGTCTTCAGGATTAAGGACAAACTTATGAATAGAATCTTTTTACTTTCCCATACGCATAGGTATACGGAAGTCTTGGAATCATGAAAATTTTGGAAATCGAGATTTTCACAGAAATATCCGTTTTGGGCCTCTAGAAACCCAAAAAAGTGGTTTTTAAAAAATGTCTGTCTGTGTGTGGGTGTGTGGGTGGGTGACGCTCCTACAGCCGAAAGTATTGCTCCGATTTTGATGCACTTTGGAATGCGGGGGTGTATCGAAAATTTATCGACAAAATAAGCTTTCCAAAAAAATCCGAAACCGGAAGCGGAAGTTACGCATGTTTTTTTGGTATCACTGTTTTCGTGATTAAAATTTTGAAAATTTTATCGGGGATAACGATAGAGGGTCATAAGACAAATCTGTTAGTTTTTTGCCGAACTCGCTAGATTTAAAATGAAGGGCGCTATGATTTTTTGAAAATTTTGAGTTTAACGCCCTATTACTCAAAAACGGATGAATCGATTCAATTGATTTTTTTTGCGAATAGTATATGAAGGCTAACATGAGGTGATATAAAAAGTGTTTTGAAAAATATTAAGGGGCCTAAATTACAAATTTTCAAAATTTTTGAAATTTTCTACAAATCATTTCTCAAAAACTGCCCACAGGAATTTGTTTAAACTTCATACACTGATAGACCCCGAAAAGGGCTATCGATCTGTTTTTAAAGAATCTCATGAATTATCTGTGGCGCCCTCTACGAAGCTTTGAAGTTTGAAGATTTAAACCCCTTTAATTAATAAACAAAACAAGATAGGTAGCTAGCTGGGGTTTTCACTGAATTGCTCAGTGCATAATGGAGCATATGAATATGCAAAAAAATATTACACTTGTGGATATATGTAAGCGCACCGGCCCCCTCCCCCCTCTATTTTTGAAAAATAATTTTTTAATTCTAACGGTTGTTATATTTTTGCGTCAAAGAATCTTTTCAGGCGAAAATAAAAAAATCGATTTTGTATGCCCTAGAAAATATAATTTCCAGGTACTTAGAAAATTTCACCTCGGTGCTACAGCCGTTTTCAGGAAAATAATACATAAACTAGCACAGTGGCGGCTTGTCCACTTGGCGCCATCTACAGAAGCTCGGTGGTCACGTTTTAAACTACACATTTTTTTATATTTACCCGCAATTTACGTGAAAGTGTAAACGCTTATCACGGTGAAGACGTGAGTCATCGAGTTGAAATTTTGATATGTTGGAAAGACTGTTGAATAAAGACGATATGAACAGTTGCCAGTATGGGAAAGTCCAGGGAGGTAGTCACGTCCACTTTTTTATCGTTAGCATGAGAACCACCCAAGAGGGTAATATCAGTATTAGTATTTCGATTATCATTGTCAGGTTCATCTACGAAATTGTAAATGCAACTAGTTTTGTTTTTGTTGTTTTCATTTTTGGAAATGCACGCGTTATTATTTTCACTTAAAAGTTCAGTTTTAGAATATTCCAGAAAGTCCTGGTCATCAATCCATTTCTACAACAGCAAATTGTGTGTAATTAATTATAAACCTAACCGCATGGGTTAAAATTCAGGTAACCCAAAAATTAATCAATTAATCATTACAACAACTGAGAAACTACAAATGAAAGTTTTGCGTATTTAAAAGCCTCCTTTAAGCCATTAGAGATGTTAAATTATTGTTCACGTAGATACTACAAGCCGGTGGCCAACAGAGGCGCGTTAATTGTCCATTTTAGAATATGCGATAAAGATGATGCCAGAATAGTACAATTTATGATAATTTTGTTAAATGTATAGTAAGACGTAATGATATATTACTTATACGTGCTCACAAAATAAATAATTTATTATTATAATCATTGATTATAAATATGAGAACTTTTGAGAAAACGTACATAATTAAAATATAGCCGAATTCTTAAACTGCTTTTTAGCTCGATTCTCGAATATCTGCCCCCGTACCTTACAGCCACATGTCCTTAAATAGGGTTCTTTATGGTGTCCGTTAAGGTAGCTTCGTTCCAAAGACAGGGAAGTCCCCGAATGGTTTGGTCATAAGCGTGCAGCATACAGGATTTCATTGCATAACTGATACTTTTTGTTAAAATATTTCGAGAACCGAATGATCTCAGAAATACAAGTTTCTCATATCAAAACATACAATAAAAATAAACCGATGAATTAACGTTTCGTCTTTTACTAGGCAAAGAAAGGAAAACATTAATGCTTAATAATTAGTGATGGGAAGAGTAGAACACTTTTGAGAAGCGGAATATAATTAATTTGAATGCAGAACAAGCGAATGTAACTAATTATTCCAAATGTATGTCACACCAGTAGTATGTATTCAACTCAATTCGGACCCATCGTAAATCGTAATGTTACGACTCGATTGTATCGCTTAGTCAACACTAGTGGATCCGCACAATGCAATATAAAAAATCCTTGTGGGTCTTATTTATTCTCGACTATTAATATGCTGCATACGGCATACTCCAATGACATAAGGGCGCCTTGGCAATTTTTTACGTTAACACACAACGGAAATACCGGCCCTTATTGCAGAATAATCTGAATTAACTTCTGTTGAAACACCAATCAAAGTACATAGGTACTTACACGAGTCTTTTCAAAATTCGTTCGTCGTAATCCTTCCGTAGCTAAAGAAGTGTTTTTTGATAATTCCATTTCTGTAATTTAAAAAATAGGCTTCAAAGTTTTAAAACGTTTAGAAACGGACGGGCATAGAATGTACATTAAGTTAAAAATGTGAAATAATTTTAACACATTTACTTTGGCAATTGGTATTATAAGCGCAAAGATTGATAAAAACTTAGTTTAGTGCCATTTTCACCAACAAATGACCCCTGATTCCCTGCATTATTAAACGACAAATCGGACTGACTCGATGTGGGCGATTCCAACCAGTTCAGCCCATGTGAAATTCACGACTAAAGCAACTATTCACGCCGTTTACAACGTTGTCATATTTTGGAAGTGACTTGTGCGAGTTTATTCATAAAAACTTTGGCAAATACATCGGAAGTCGCTTCGTACTAGGAGTAACTGAGCGCTGAAGTGATGGCAGCGCCAACGGTTATACGCCGAACTAATTGACGAACTCACTTTGATTAGGGGGTCAAAGTCACCTCCAGAACAAAATTGGGATTTGAGCTCTGGACGACATCTACAATCGAATGGCTTAAAAATCTTAGCAAAACGTTGTCACTTCCGAAATCGGAAGTGACAGCGTTATATATGAAGTCACAGCGTGTGTGCGGTACCTATTTCGGAAGTGACTTAGTATACTTTATCAATATATATATATATGTTACGACTAGAATATTTTACAACTTTTTGCCACTTCTTGTAACTGATTTAGCATTAAAATGCATCAGGGCTATTTACGCATCTTAACAGTCACTGTGGGTAGCAATGCAGATAGTCACTAAAATATTTTTGTGTATTTTACTGCAGTTGATGAAATTCTAGTAAAACAATTGCCACTCAGATCAGTAGCTAATAAACGATCAATACGATCACGACAACGCTTTTATATTAAACCTAACCTTAAAATAAATGTAAATCATAAGTTACGCACCTGACATCTACTGAACACATCATCTTTGGTCACAACTATTTTGTAATAGTCCAGCACTTGCCTCAACTGCTCGTCACAATCATCAGTCGTGATTTTAAAACAGTACCCGGCGGGAACGCATCCGCACAGCTACAAAAAAACCAATCAGTTCAATTGAGTCTCAAATACAAACGCGCATTTACCATATCGAATGTCGTTCCCCTAGTCAAGATGTACCTATGCTCGTCGATAGCGAGCCGGACGCACTGCATATGGTCTTCAAAGTTCTCCAGGATCGCCGTGTCCACTCCGCACCGCCTCAACGACTTTCCCAGGCCTTGCAGCATGGTGTCGCAGACCACCCGCACCGTGCTGGAGGGCACAGACTCTGCGTGGGGGCTGGGGGGCTGCGGGACCACCTCTTTTTCCTCCCGTTTCTGAATTAAAACAAGTGAAGCCAGGCAGAATTATGCATGGCTTGAGTGTACTTACATGCCTGTTAGGGTGCTTCCTGCCCCTCTTCTTCGGCTGCCTGGACGACATGAGGTGGTAGCAAGTGTCGTGGAAGGGGAATCCCTGTGCTTCGCAGCACTGCTTGAGAATGTCGTAGACTTCTATAAGGCAGTAGGCGTCTAAGGCAGCATAGAGTAATTGACTATGGCGAAGTGGTCGATTTTCCCAGTTGGAGAACTGATCGGACTTGTCTAGGGGGCTGCCGCAACAGAGCTGGACCAATGTGTTGAGGCTAAGCCCGCCAGATTCGGCTGCAAGGACGGGGTAAAATGTCCGTCTACTTTAGTGCAACACTAAAAATACTAACCCGAATAAGGGTAAGTGACTTTGTTGCTCTTGTCGATATGCTTCCACAAGGAGAGCAGGTCCAAAAATCCTTGGTCCTGGACGAATCCTAGGTGAGGTAACGATTGTTTTATCATTGCTACGTCGCTAGACAAATTAAAACCTGAAAGGGATCGTTGTGAAAAGCGCCAATGCATTGCAGCTGCTCATACCTAATTTCAAAATATCACAGTTATTGAACAAAACGTCGTTAAGCTGCTGCCACAGGTGGGCCAGACTGGAGCCGAGCCTGATCACGTCGAGGATGAAAACGGCCTGGCGTGTCGCGATCTGCATCAGCGCCAGTTCGCTGCTGTGGATGCCGAAGCTCGGTTTCCATTCGCAGTCTATGCCGACTATACTCACGTCCTGAAAAAATGCAGCGTTGATATTGTAAGAGTAACTCTAGCGATCAAGACGTTACCCACCTGTAAGCCAGAGTAAAGGAAATATTCAAAAATTGATATATTGTCCACAAGGTAAATGTTACTGAGCGGCAATGTAAACTGGTGATATTTAATAGGCTCAGAGGTCGTCTGACGGTCATCCCAACACTCCTCTGCATTGGATTTCAATTGCTTCTGTTGATGCCTGGAAAAAACGTGTTTGTACCTTACTGCTTTTTTAAGTTCAGGGAATACCCTAAACTCAGGAATTAGAAAAATGACTGTCCTATAATTTCACTTATTTTATCCCTAGATTGGGATTTAGGGGCTCACCATTGGAATTTAGACAAGCGTTAGCAATACAAATATGGTTAAATCAGGGCAAATTTGTAATTTTTTTTAATTGCTGTGGAGGTGGAAGTTTGATTACATAGGTTCCATGTGGAGACAAAAGTGGTTAAACAAAGAGTCCAGAAAACTTAACAACAGGAAAGTGACAAGTGCCAAAAAGCAGGCACCAACTAGAAATCATAGAAGTTAGAAAAAATGCAGTGCACAAAATTAGCAGTAATAACGACTCAATCATTAACTGGAGGCGATAACAGATGGTTGATACTTCAATAACACCAAAAAAATAAAGGAAGAAAGCAAAGCTAACAATAAAGAAATAAAGCAATTGAAAAACGGGAAGAAAAATAGAAATGCAAGGAAAGAAAATTCAAAACGAAACTTAAATACCAAAAAAGAACGTTTAGAAAGAGAAATTAAGAAAAATAACATGCTAGGGGTGATACATGAATGTGCAGAAAGAAGAGAAGTACTGATGGAAAATTAGTATAAATAATAAAGATAACGGGAGTAGAAATAGACTTCAAGGCAGAAGTAGAAGAATTTTGTTAAGCCGGTTTTGATTGCTCTGAATAACTGGAGCAAACCAACTAAAAGAAACTAAATTTTGGTTGAACAAGAATGAGAGATCTGAAGAGAGCCGAACTAGTAGAAATGGCCTATAGCAAGAACAACCCAAATAAGAGATTTCTAAAGGAACAGTCACCATACAGTAAAAAGAATCAATAACTTAATAGAACCAGCAGTAAAACTAACAACAAAGCAATACCAAATAAAAAGAAAAAGAATATACACAAAGAAAACAGACGATGAAGCTAAGAAGAAGAGTGGAAATATGAAAATAGCAATGTGGAATATCAAAACAATGATGGAAACGGTAAAAGTGCTAAGCATAGCTAATCAGTTAGAAGTGCACAAATAAGAGTGTAAGTGCAGTGACGAAAAAAAGAAACAGAAATGGTGTAAACTTAATTGTAGCAAATAAAAGTAGAGAAAATACTCAAGTTTATGTCAATAAATGGGCGAAGGGTGAAATTTAAAAAAGGCAACAAAGACAAGAGGATGATTTCAATGCTTTAATAGGGAAGGAAGATGATCTAAAGCATGTATGGGAGAAGCATACATTATACAAGATTACAGGCTGTGTCAAATGAATCTGCACATAGCAACAACATTTCAGCATTTTATACAATTAAAAGTAACATGAAGACACCCAAATATGAACTATATTTATAACAAAACAGCAATCAGTACCTGGTAGTAACAACAATAACCTAGGAGGAATGGGAAAATATATCAAGGGAGAAGGTGAAGAAAAGAAAATGGCAAATAAAAAAACTACAAGAAGGATAAATAATTACACATAAAGGCTATTTCGTTTAAAACAAGATAGAAATACATTGGACTTATGAAAAGCTCAAGTTAAAAGTGTAATGGGCCGATTCGTGTCACCCTTTGGTATTTAACCATTATCCTGCTAGTAATAAAACTGAACCGTATTTTTCATGATGTATCAAGTAGCTTAAAACGCATTGTGAATTCCTCGAGTACAAGTGAACACGTGAAGAAAACTGATCGCAGGTGTGGCATGGAGAACAGCGGGGGGACAGTCGCGCTTGAGTAAGCGACCGAAGAGTTGCGCCAAAAACCCATAGGACGCTACACCTGTGAATTAAGTGCATAAAAAGTGCCTGTGTAGATCTGCAAGCAGCCTACACCTAGTGCATCTCAAGCTGCGGCGCAGTTTTCGAAAGTGAACCATCACCTTGGAAGCAACCCTGAGGTTTTCCAGTCGACACAGCAAGAAACTGCTATTTCGGCTTCAAAGGAGCGCACAGAGCCGACATCCGACTAAGTTTGCAGAAATACTAAAGCCTAAAGATCTTGATTGCTCTGAATAACTTGAATAAACCAACTAAAAGAAACTAAGTTTTGGTTGAACAAGAATAAAAGATCTGGAGAGAGCCGAGCTACTAGAAATGGACTATAGCAAGAACAACCTAAATAAAAAGCACAGCAAGAAACTACTATTTCGACTTCAAAGGAGCGCACGGAGCTGATATCCGGTTCATTCGCCAAAAATACTAAAGCCAGGTTAGTTACTATAATTAACTACCTCCATTTACTGTACGAACCGGTAAAATTGAGGAAACTAGAAGCTTAATAGCGAATGACGCAATCTTGTGACACCTGTGAAAGGGCGCAGAGCAGCTACACCGCGGTGTTAAACATTCTTAGTGCGCACGAAAACGACTGCATCAGCAAATAGCTAAACGTACGGGCTGAAAATAACCAGGTCTGGCTGAAGGGATTTGCGGTTGAGACTTAAAAACATTTTCACGCGGTTTGTGTTGCGACTCGCGTCACTAATTAAATGTAAACCACACACATATATTTAATAGATACATCCTGTATGTATTGTCACTGTTCATTCTTTTCTTGTTTTATGTGAATGTACTTGCCTGTATTCGTGTTTCTTTTATAGATTATATTTCTTTTCATGTAAACTGTTGGGTTTTTATTGCTGGTAGTTTTTGCATGCACAATTTCAGCATTCTAGATGACAACGAGCAAGCCAGCCAGAGCAATATATTGACTTCCCCATAGCCACTTTGAGATATTATCGAGTTTTAAGAAAGAAAAGCTGAAGCAGCAGTAGCTCCAAGAGGAAAAGATTCATATGAAATAAGCACTTCTACTTATTAAATTAAAGAAACACACTAGCAACCAATGGGAAAGCAGTTATGAAAAGAGCAATGAAAGAGGAAGGAGCAGAAAGAATGGAAGCTCTAATATTACAAGAGGTGAAAGAGACAATATGCTCAGCAAACAAAACAAAGTAGCATGGAGTGATAGCATAATAATAGAGTTATTGGTGAAGATAAACTTCAATAAAATATACATCAACTGATAAGGGAAAAATTATCATTCTATATGGAAGAAGGGTGACAGTGAAATTTATAAAATTATAGTGGCTACTTCTAATGTATATAATAATAATATGGTGACCAAGTGATAACCAACAGCACTCGATTCTGTTTCACTGCAAAGCTTGGAGAATGTACAGTATTGTACAATAGTAAAAACCGTGTGAAGCGGTTAAAAGTGACACTAGAAGCGAAGGGAATAAATAGTAGTGATGTAGTTTTGTTTCAGACTAAAAACCAGATGTGACATCTAGGGATCAATTTGGGAAAATCTTAATGCCTGTAAGTTAGACAACACACAATACAGTACAGTACTTAGGCACACCTATACTCATATATTTAATACGACTATATTGCTAGCGCCTGTAAGTGGGGAGGTCACAGCGTAAGTGAGACAGACAACAACTCGTCTACGAACTTGGTCAGCTGTGCGCAAGCGTCGTCCGTGAACGAAGCTGTGCAGTTCAAATTCCAGGCATGCGCACGAGATCGTAGTTCTCAGAAAGAGACTGACATACTATATGTCAGTGCCGTAATGTTTTTGCCCGTTCCCAGACCCTACTAGCAATATAGTAGTATTAAATATATGCCTATACACTATTTTTTAATGCCGCGGAGAGAGTTATACAACCCAAAATACTACTTCCGATGAAACCTAGATTTTGTCTTTAGACTGCAGTCTGCAACAGCATGAAAAAATATGTCATAAAGTTAGGTTATTTTATGTGACAGCTCGATTAATATAGATTTGTTTAATGTTAATTATAACGTAAGAAAACAGAACCAAGTTAGAATTTACAACTTTTGACACTTACATTTGCTTGAAGACATTTCTTGTCTCATAAATTTGAAAAGTACGGAAAGTAAGTAACAAGTTGACACTGTCAAGTTGAACCCACGTTAGGAGTCTTGATTCAAAAAATTAAATTTTAGAAAATATTATCAAGTTGATTGGTATAAGTGAATGATGGGTTGCATAACTATGTCCACCGCAAAAAAAAATAGAGTATAGATTAATTTCTCAGGTAATTACGCACCATAAGTGTCTCGCGAGTGCGGAGTGAATATGGAACACAGCAAATTTCAGGTAGCGAAGTTATAAATAGAATGAAACCCGCGTAGGCAACTGAGCGCGAAGTAGTCGCACCCAAGCTAGCAACGTGCTTGTGGCGTCCTAAAATCACAAGGATGGGACGCCTGATTTAAAAGTGCCTTTATCTGTGTAGACCTGCATTAGCAAGGAGCCGACGCACGTTGCATCTCAAGGCAAGGTGCAGTCTTCGAGAGCGAATCATCATCTTTAAAGCAACCCTGAGATGTCTTACTCAGCACAGAGACAGAAGCTGCAAAGAAGCACACAGCACTGGCCGCGGCTTCTCTGGCGGAAATATTAAAGCCAGGTTGTTACTATAATTAACTACCTACATTTACTGTACGAACCGGTGAAATTGAGGAAACTGGAAGTTTGATAGTAAATGACGCAATCTTGCGGTATCTGGAAAAACGCGCAGCTGGGAGTCTTTGTTAAGTCACGCATCTTCATACGCCCTCAATTCAAGAATTGCAAGAAGCTCGTTTAAAGAATTTTTTTTTTTTTTTTTATTTAACATCCATGAAAATTTTACAATCTGTTCAGATACAAACAATCAGTAAAAAGTTTAACAAATTGACAATGTTGACATAGTAGGAGATGGCCCAGTGGCTTACTCCTATAAGATCTTAATATAACGAGTATGAACATAGGTATACTCATTGTATTAAAGTTGAACTACATGGAAAATAATTAGACCCGTATTTATGCTCTATTTGGGAGGTCCAACGGATCGAACCTTTTTAGTCTTTTAATAGTGGGCACATTAAGTAGCGCTCTAGCTAGCACGTTAGGATGCTCTTGAAGCCGATCTTTGTATTTTGCACTAAGACCGTTAATTTCACTTTTCACTGTATTAACAAGGAGATCTTGATGTATTACTGTGTTTGGCACAAACCACGGGGCGTCAACAATTAAACGCAGCACTTTTGATTGGAACCTTTGGAGTATGGCGATATTCGATTCACTGGCCGATCCCCACAGTTGTAATCCGTAGGTCCATACTGGCTTCAGGATTGCTTTGTATAGTAACAATTTGTTTTCTAATGACATCTGGGATTTGCAACCTATTAACCAGTACATTTTCGACAGTTGGAGACCAAGTTGTTTGCGTTTGGTGAAGATATGCGTTCGCCATGTAAGACGCCTGTCTAGGTGCATGCCCAGATATTTTACTACGTCTTTTTGGGGAAGAACACAGTTGTTTAGTTGAACGGTTGGGCAATTGTTCTTTTTTAATGTGAAAGTAACATGGGTTGACTTTGTTTCGTTCACTTTTATGCGCCAGTGTTTAAACCAATTTTGGATTTCGTTTAAAGAATGGACAGCTTTGCTTTTAGGGTATTTGTAAGCGGAATTTAAATGTATCGGTGTTTCACTTTGCGTCGACAGTTGAACATTAACACACTATTTAAGATGCTTTAATGCATGGAGCGTACAGTCTTTTTATATGACTAGGGTGTATTTTTACATGTATTTTTATGTAATAACGCGAGTAGAAACAGCTTCCGCTTGTGGATAATTAAAGTATTGTTAACAGCTTCACTGAATGTTTGGACGTTGGATCATTCTTGTTAATTTATGCACATGTATTTTCTTGTATTTATGTTTTTCTTACAGATTATATATCTCTTTATATAAACTGTTGGGTTTTTATAGCTGGTAGTGTTTGCATGCATAATTTCAGCATTCCAGGTGACTACGAGAAAACCCAAAACAATATTAGCTTTCCCCTAGCCACACTGACGATGTTAATAGAGTTTTATGTCTACGACTGTTTAAGTTAGCAAACCCAGGGCAATATAAATTAATAGTACAGTAGCTTATTGGGTACAGCAAATCTATTGTTACATGGTGAAATTAAAAACATTCAAACAAAAAAGAGAAGTTCTAAAACAAAAAAAGAAACTAGGACAGATAAAAAGAAAAAGGGCAAAAATAAGATACAAAAAAATATAAATAAACGACCCTAAATATGACTGGCCCGACAAAGGAGGTAGCCTGATAAGAAAAGAGAACCAGGCTTGATGACAAAAGTGGCTATGGACAAGGAAATGAGCAGGAAAAATAATAAAGAAAAAACAACGAAAATTGGTACATGAAGTTTAAATGAAAAAGAAGAAATAATAAAACAAATAAATAGAAATTCATAGATTGAATTCATAAGGGACATTGGTTAATTTGTTCTGGGAGAGATGGAAAACAAAGAGCGAAGGAAGGAGTAGGAGTAGTAATAGCACCAAATAGAATGACAGATATAACCACGAAAAAATACGTAAATGAAAGGGGAAATAAAACAAATACATGAAGATATATGGACATTAATAACAGCAAATGATGTAAAGAACGAAAAGAAAAGTTCTTCAAACCCCTGCAAGAAGAAATCGATGAAGGGGGAGAAACTGCAATAATCTTAGGGGACCTAAATGAACAAGTGGGAAAACTAAACACAGAAATGGAAAACATGGGAAGAGAAGGAGAAATACCAGAAATAATAATGGAAGGATAATAGAAATACATGCAAAAAACGAATTAGTCATTACAAATACAAAATTCAGCCACAAAGAAATACATAAATATACAAGAGAAGAAATAGGGGGGGGGGGGGGGGGATCAATAATTGATTACAGGCTAATAAAACACAAATTTAGAATGAAAAAAGAAGTGAAAGTTAAAAGACAAGTGGAAATTGAAAGCAACCATTATATGTTAACAATGGATATAAGAATTCAAAAAGATAAAAATACGGAAAAACAAAGAATGATAGTAAAGGAAAAAAAAGAAGCTATAAATTGAACGAGTAGGAGTGTAAGAAGAAATACCAAGAGATTGCAGATAGGAAATGCAAAGAACAAAAAGAAAAAAAGGAATAGAAGTGAGATGGGAAAATTTCAAACATACTATATTAGAGGTAGCAAACGAATAATACCAACATAAAAAGAACAAAATGGTAAACTGAAGAACTGAAAGGAAAAATAAAAGAGAAAAAAAAACAACATGGAACAAATACTGTAATGGACCGATTCGTGTCACTCTATATATATTGCATAATTTTGGTATTACCCATATCCTGCTAGTAATAAAACTGAACCGTATTCCTCATTATGTATTAATTAATTTAATACGCATTGATCGAGGACATGTAGTTATAAATAGAACAAAGCAAGTGACGCACGGGAAAAAACGAAAAGTAGACAGTCGCTCCCGATTAAGCGACCGGAGCGTATGCCCGTTACCCAAGGGAAGTTGCGGATATAAATTAGGTGCACAAAGAAAGTGACGGTGTGGATCTATGTTAACAAGCCACCTACACTTATTACATCGCAAGCTGAAGTGCAGTTTTCAAGCAACCCTGAGCTGTTCCAGTCGACACAGCTAGCAGTCGTACTTTTGGCTTCAAAGGAGCAGACAGCGCGATCCCCAGGTTCCTCTGGTAGAAATATTAAATCCAGGTTAGTTACTATAATTAACAACTTCTATTTACTGCACGAACCAGTGAAATTGAGGAAACCGGAAGCTTAATAGCGAATGACGCAATCTTGCGATATCTGGGAAAGCGCAAAGTGAATACAGCTTGGCGTCACTGCTGAATCAAACTTTCTTAGTACGCCCTCAAACGTATACATCAGCAAATAGCTGAGCGTTCTGCAAATAATAACTAGTTGAGACTTACACATTTTCACGCGGTTTCTGTTTGAACTGTAGTCTTTAATTAAATATAAGACTCACCTATCTTTAATAGGTATCAATGCAAGTAGAAACAGCTTTAGCCTGTAGATATTTACAGTAAGAAGTTTATATTGTTGACAGCGTAAACGGTATATGCATTGGCAATGTTTATTCTTGGTGTGTTTTATGTAAATATATTTTCCTGTATTTGTGTTTCTCTTACAGATTATATATCTTTTTATGTAAACTGTTGGGTTTTTATTGCTGGCAGTGTTTGCATGCACAATTTCCGGATTGTAGGTGACAACGAGCAGGACAGCCAGAGCAATATTGACTTCCGTAAGCTATTCTAAGAGTTAAATCGAGTTTTATGTTTCTAAGACTGTTTAAACTAGCAAAGAAAGAGCAATATAAATTAATGAGAGAAGAGGGAATCAAAAAGCTGAGGAAAATATTTAATGAAGCAATTAAATGTCTAGACTTACCAAACGATTGAAATATAGGAATAATTCTATTAATCTACAAAAATTGAAATAAACGAAACTGCAATACCTACAGCGGGATAACACTGTCGAGCATTCCAGGCAAGAATAATAGAGATAAGTTCACATTCCCTACGGTTTTCAAAATCCAGTGTTCTGTATTCGACTTACCTCTGCTCATTGGGGTTATCGTGCAGCATACGCACAGAGTAGGGCCAGTAAGCACGGTCAACAGTGTAGAAGTGGGCCCATCGCAGAGCCTCGGCCGTATCGCCATAGAGAGCGACCTGCACCACCAGTTCCTGCTGCAGGCGCTCGTCGTCCTTCACCGCCTCGCGCACCATCTCCTTCCAGCTCTCGTCGCCTAGTGGACTGAATTAGAACAGGTTTAGCAGCCGTGGCCACACTCACCAAAGCCGTTTTCGACGTATCTCTTGTGCAGGAGAAACTGCAGGGCCCCCTCATTGCGCTTCTTGTTGAGGTTGGGCGTCACGTCCGACGACAGGTTGAACATTTTGACGAACCGGGCGATGAGCTTCCTCCACGGCTTGTTGTGGAGCTTGTTCCATTTCACTTCCGAGATTTCTAGTTTTCTGAAAGCCGACTGTTCAAATTATTGCATAGTAGCTTTAGTGGACTTACATAATCATTGGGTCGAGTACTGCCCGGACAGTACCGTGCTGGCCGAGAATGGAGTCCAAAAATGTGATCAATTCAATGCGATGGTGCGAGCTCTCGGCCAGAAATTCGTCGACACACACGAGCTTATCCTGCAGTAGCAAAGGGAGCAGGAATTCTTCGATGCTGAACTTGTTTTGAAGCCCTAACAGAGTGGCACACTGGCTTGCCTAAAAAATGATTTAAAACTTGTTAGTCAAGTTCACTTAAATGGGTAAATCCGGCTAGCTGGCTGTTTTATATTAAATTATATCCGGCTAATCACGTTTAGCCATTATCCTATTCTGGTTAATCACATAACAACACCTGCTTTTGGCTAATCGATAACTTTAATTGTGGTTACTTGGTAGTCACGGATAAATATTAACCGTGGTTATATACACTGCGATGTATTCACACGAATATGTTCTGTTAACAAGATAAAAATCAATGGTTAAAGAAAAACCAGAAATAATATAGAATCACAAGGATTAACAGAAAAGAAAGAGCCATTGGCATTACTTAAAAAAGGAAATGGAAGGGTTTCACGGACTACTAGAAATCAAAGTAGATGTAAAATCAGCCAAAAAATTTGATAGAAAAACGTACCTCATAGAATGCGAAGGTTATGAAAAACAAAATATAACGAAAAATGAGAAAGAAATACAGGAAAAAATTAGAAAAGCTGCTCAAGAAGAAAATAAAAAAAGGGGAAAATCATTACAGTTGGTTTCCAGAAAAGCTGGAAATATCTAAGCAGACCACAGATGTATGTATGTATGTATTGTCGGTAGGTAACCTCATTTTACCTTGCGGTGTAGAGGCTCGTGCTTTACAAGCTTGCGCTTGGCGGTACAATGCTCAACTTGCCCCGGATTCATGTTACAAAGTTGAACCGTGCCTATTGTGCTTGTGCAGCAACCATTGTATGAATGAGGTGTGTGTCTTGGTGAAGTGTTGACCTTGTTACTCTATCTCTTATGACTGTGGTTCTGAGTAGAGCAAAATTAATTTGGTGCCGAACTGTGAATGGTCTCACAGAGCCCAATTCCAATCAGATTATTTCAAACAAGATTGATCTTTTAGCTACGGTGAATTGATATAGAGTAATTTTTTAAAACTGAATTGCAGCAGGCCTTGGATAGCCTGAATCAGTTGGCAGTACTGCAGTGCATTGTCAGTCTATGTCAAATTCGAGGTTAGTAGGCATATATTTAATACTACTATATTGCTAACACCTGTAAGTGAGGAGGTCACAGCGTAAGTGAGCTGTGCGCAAGCGTTGTCCGCGCGGTGGGTAAGTGAACCTCACGGTCAAGTTTAAAATTCGCTTCTAAAGGCGGAGTTCGAATTCTCAGGCATGCGCAAGAGACGCGAAATACTCAGAGTGAGACTATGTCGGCGCCGTAATGTTTTCGCCCGTTCCCAGACCCTGCTAGCAATATAGAAGTAATAAATATGTTAGTAGGTTAAGTTTTGTTTGTCATTTGACACACATTGACGCAAAACTTAACCTGCAAATCTCGAATTTGAGATAGACTGACAATACACTTCAGTACTGCCAACTGATTCGGGCTATCCAAAACCTGCTGCAATTGAGTTTTAAAAAAATCACTCTGTACATTTTAATTACAGTTCCGTAATTAGGAGTGGACTGCCTGAGGGCAAGGAAGCAGAGCCCACTGGGTCCTCATATTCCAAGCATGATGGCCTCGGCGGGCTTCCAGTTAAAAAACTCAAACCAATAAAACAATAGTATATTACATACCGAGGTGGAAAGCGTTTCATTCCTGTCGAGAGTTTAAGTAAAGGGAGTCTCAGAATGTTTTTCGTTTTTGATAATTAAAAATAAAACACCAGAATTAGTTCAAACTTGTTTTAATTATTGTTAAATTACACAGCAGTTTTTGAATTTTTATTTATGAAAAACAACCATTTGTAAATGCGCACCATCCGCCTCATCACACTCATTTAGCCTTGAACTGAAATTTTCAATCACTCGCTGGAGCATCATTCTTGGAATAGCGTTGATTTCGTCTGTGATTCTTTGCTTTAAAACATTCACGTTAGGTGTTAATGGGTTGAAAACTTTACTTTTTAAGTAGCCCCATAAGAAAAAGTCAGCAGGCGTTAAATCTGGACTTCTCGGTGGCCAGTTGATGTCTCCTCGACGATTTTTCATTGTCTTGCAGAATTCAACTCGTTTAGCAGGATCATCGGGCTTCATCTCTTGCACAACAACAATTTTGTACGGGTGAAAATGTAAATCTTTGTGAATAATGCGATGAACCGTGAATTTGTTCAAATTTAGAGAAGCTGCGCGCAACCGTAGTGACTGTCGTGGATCGTCCATAACAGACTGGCGAACGCGCTCGACATTCATGTTCGTTCTTGATGTCCTTTTTCGCCCAGTTGATTTATCTGGCATTGTGTATCCAGTCTCTTCAAACTTGCGCACCCAGTGCTTGATTAAATTCGCATCTGGCACATTTCTCATGGTCGTTAAATTAAAATGTGTCCTGTAAAGGCGTCGAACAACAGTGTAAGAATCGTTGTTTTTGTAAAACGCTCGTACGCAAAATGCACGCTGCGGTCCCGTGAAACGATCCATTCCAGGGTGTCTAGCAGATATGGCATTCAAAATTCCCGTATAATTCCCGGTCATTTTATTAGGATTCCGGGATACTTTCTGGTCTTCCGGTCTGACTTTTGGGGTAATCATTAAAAAAAAAAAAAACAACAACAACGACCTGTCTTTGCGCGTCCCGTACATTTTTGCAATTATTCCGGATAATCCGAAAATGTTTACGGAAATATCGCTTATTATTTCCGTAAAATGGCAAAAATTACTGCAAATTCCATTTGATAAAAAAAAATCCCGGTTGCCTAAGAAATTCCCGCATATTTCCCGCATTTTCAAGGGCACTTTCAAATTCCCGTATAATTTCCGGTTTTCCAGGAATTCCCGGTCGCTAGACACTGCATTCCTACTGAAACTAAACCATCCCGCCAAGCGTTTGACACCACTCCCCTCACCCTGCTACATATGTTTGGCGCGTAACGGTAAAAGCAAAAACGAAAAACATTCTGAGACACCCTTTACGTAACCGAGACGCGTAGCGTCGAGGGCAACTTTATCTCGAGACAGGAATGAAACTTTTCACGGTGGTATGTATATTATTTTATTTGCAATCACTTTATTCTAAACAATAATTGGAAAAATTATTATATTATGATACGACAGGTTGTAACGCGCATGAATGGATCAATGAGATTTCCAGTGTCCCTACCTACTCAGCGGTCGGGAATAGATCGCGCATGAATGGATCAACGAGATTTCCATTGTCCCTACCTACACAGCGGTCGGGAATGGATTCATTTCCAACCGGCAAACCCTTTTCCGACCGGTTGGAAAGTTAAGTTGGGAATAGCTCATTTTCCAACTTTTTAAAAGTCAGTAATGATCTTATTACATATATGGTTGCGAATAAACATTTTAACAATCTTGGTAATCATTACAAATAGGTGTAACTTTTCCTTTGGAGATGCAACTAGATGACCTGTAGATGGTCATACAACATTACCCGGGCAATTAGGATTTGGGTTACTAAACTGCTTAATAACTTCTTTAGAATTTTATAAGCGGATGGATATTTGGTGTGACATAGTAGCTCAAGTTTCCAAGTCCAATTAAAAATGGGTGGCTTTAGTAAAAGCCCACTAGTGGATTTTTTCAGGTGATTTATGTCCTGTTGTATTATTTGCAGTAGGGGACATAATGGTAGACAAGTGTACTAACCTCCTGTTTTGCCTAGTAGCTATGTCGCTTGGCATATGTACTTCAATATTCGTTTATTGCCTTAGGGCAGATTGTAAAGAAATAAAATCTGTTTTAAAAATTACGTAGACTAGCAAGAAACTAAGTAAAAAAAGTAAAAATACATTTTTCTAAAATCATAATTTTTGTAACTTTGCAAGTTCTACCAACAATTTCTACTCTGGAGCTTTTAAATAGGAGTAAATTTTTTGGCAATCCATATATGAATGTAAGAATCTTTAGTTAACACGAAGAATGTTATGAAACCCGAAATCTTCACGTCAAAATGACCGTGTTGGCAATCCTAAGTATACCAACAAATGCAGTAGGCTTGAATGGCATCAATATCACAATGTTAAAACTATGCTTTCCATACTGTAAAAACAAAATATGTCATATTAACCGCGAATGTGCCAGTGACTTTGAAAGCCTCAAACTTCGTCTCACTATAGAAGAAAGAAAATTCCATGGATTTAACCGAGGGGTCAATCACCAAGGACTTCAGTGTACCGGAGATATCCTTGTATAAAAGAGCTCACTCAGATATCCTCCGACCTCCCTAGATTACTAAGATTTTCACGAGATCTCCCCAAAACCTTTTGAGATTTTCCTTATATCGTCCAAGAGTTCCCACTATTCTCACAAACATCCCAAAATTTTATCCAGATCCTTAAAATATTTTCAGATATGAATTCAAATTTAGTAGTACGAAGAAGTTACTCTTCGTAACATTGCATGTCACTTCCTTATTTCTTACAAGCATCGATTTTTACTGGGGATGCAAGCAGTAGCTGCTTGCATAATGGTTTTTAGTTTTAAGTATTTATAATTTCTTCATTGGTAAGCCTATCTTGCAGCAAGACTCCCAACATTCTTCACTCCATTGCCTTCTGGGCAATTTTCATTTTTTGATTTCTTTGTTTAGTTGTTGTAGTACACATTGATCGAATGTTCGTGCTTTCAGGACGTTGGGTATATTAGAGATGAAGATATTTTTAAGCCTACTGAAAACTGACCAGGCCATTGATATTCTCTAGATCAAATTAAAATGAAGCAGCCCTCTAACACAGGTTCCCTGCACTATAGAAGACGAGGCATTTAGTTTGTCTGAACATGTCTTACGTCCATATTCCAAAAGAAACCTGACTATTCAGAAACGTTTTTTCAATTAGCGGTTAACCAGGACTCAGTGAATGGTCGAATGTGCATTAGGAATACTCGCTAACAAGTGGAGAATCTTTCATAGACGAATTGATGTAGATGTAGATCTACATGAGCAGCCAACCGTAACGGCTCCTCGGTATATAACCAGGAGCAAAAGGCACCAACATCAGTCTTTAGAAAACTTCTGAAGAAGTTGACAGCATGAGCAGCGAAACGTCAAGTTCAAATCGACGACCACGGCATAACCAGGAAGAACCTACCATATTTTGTACTGTAAAAAGTATTTTCTTTTGTTCATAAGTTTAATAGATTATAACATATTGTAACGACCTTGGGATCAGGCCGTTGCAGACGCGTGAGTCAGTGGCCTGAATATTCGAGAAACGACCTTTGGGCCAGGTGCAACGGATGACTCACGCTTTCGAGAACGCGCTCGAGGTCAACACATGCGAATGCGTCACGCATTTGTCGAAAAAGCGAGTCAAGCCTCGACTGTTCTAGAATGACTCATTCGTAATATATAAATACGCAGGAATAGACACTTCAGTTCTCATCAAACTCGAAGCGCGTAATATAAATGAACCCGTGTGGTATATAACTCTAGTGAAATAAATAACAAATAAATATAACCATATAAATCATTACTGTTAAGTGCTGCAATATAAATAAATAAATGTATCCTTGTTAGACATAGTTCGTTAGTTTAAGTAATTTGTGTTCTGCCTTGATAATTCTTGTGTTTGTAAATAATCATAATTAATCGTTGTAAATAAATGTTTAATACAAGAAGCGTCGTATAATTTTTAATAGCCCGAACGTAAAAACGTAACAATATGAATATATGATACAACTTTATTTCTGATGTTCACAGAGATTTTCAAACAACTGAAAAAGTGTGTACGGGAGAAGTTTTGGGGCAGTTTTAGTCGTCTAGTGCGTGCAGAGCAATTCAAATCGTATGTTGCAGGTGTGTCAGCCAACAGTTTAGTCATATTCTGGTTTGTGACAAGACCCAACAGAAAAGTTCAGTAAACTGTTTTGTCGGTAATGCGCGCATCCTCATATGTTGCAACATACCTCACTCGGCCGACAAAAAGTTCATAGTGCGCGCTAGCCCTAAAGCTTTCACACTGACAGGTAGGTATTATGGAAAAAAATAAACTAAATCTAGGGGAGGCTTATGTGCCATGAAGGACCATGTAGCTGATGATGATGATTTATAATTATCTATCAAAAAATCTGTTAGAACGAGGAGAAAATCCATTGCAATGGTAGCAACAAAACATAAAAAATTTAAAAAAATTCAGGTTTAGCAAGTATTCTGCAGCACCTGAAAGTAATGTTTATAGCAAAAGGCTATTTTTAAAGCTGGTAATCATTACTAAACTCTATTCACTATAGTCCCGGATTGTTAAAAATGACGTTTTATGGTAGCACTGTTCAATTTCTAATGGTTTTTTGTTACTACTAGGTTGGACAACTCAAAATCGTAATTTTTAAAATTTGCGTTTTTGTTACCTGGCAACTTTTATTTATTTTTGCTTAAGTCATAACCTATAATTTATAGTTTTGACATTAGTAACTTAATTAATTGTTTCTAGTTACCCATAGCTAAAGTATTAACCATGATGTAAAGGATTGTTTTTAATTAATTAGATTTTGACATTGACAATTCGGAACTATAGTGAATAGTTTACCAAAAATTAACAAACTCTCAATCATTGTAAACAAATATCTACCTACATTTATCTTGTTAACTGAAACCTGGCTCCATCAAGACATCACCAACAAAATCCTGGCATTACCCAACTGTATCTTGTATAAAAGTGACAGATCTAGATGCAAAGGGAGTGGAGTATGCGTGGAGTATACGGTGCTATAAAAATATTGTGGTGTTAGATGGGAAAATTACACCGTTAAACACGATTAAAGGTGAAAAATGTCCAAATTTAGCAACTTCATCTAGTAGCCATCAAACAAAACAGTGAAAAATGTTGATAAACAGCATATCTGGTCGATGAACGTTTGGACAGGAATAATCGACGATCATGTGATAAGGCTACATTTTTTTTATGGAGCTTTAATAGATCAGACCTATTTTAATTTCCTTGAAGAAATCCTTCCTAAGTTAATAGAGGATGTGCCTTTAAATATACGGCAAGGAAGTTATTATCAGCACGATGGTGCGCCACCCCACTACAGCAGAATGGTTCAAAATTTTTTAAATCGCGAGTTTGGTGCATATGGATTGGCAGAAGGCCCTGTAGCTTGGTCCCCAAGGTCTCCTGATTTAATGCCACTAGATTTTTTTCTGTGGGGTCACGTAAAAATTATTGTGTACAATACAGCACCTACTACTCCTGACGACATGAAAATGCTGAAATGTGTTTGACACAATCATATTATGCGTTTACAAGCTTGTATTGACCAGAATGGGGGTAATTTTGAACATTTAGCAAATTAGAATAGATTTTAGGTGTTTTCATTTTGGTTATGTCTTTCGATACTTTCTTTTGTATTTATAGAATAAATTGTTTATAATAAAAACTTGCTGCTTTCGATACATTATTATTTTACCACCTTAACAGTGTTATTTTTGTCATTTGACTCCATAACAAAAAATGTTACAACAAATTTTTTACTGTTACTGCCACGAAACAAGGTTACTAGATGAAGTTGATAAATTTGGACATTTTTCAACTTTAATCGTGTTTAACGGTGTAATTTTCCCACCTAACACCATATTTTTATAGCACCGTATAGAGAAAAGCTAGTTCTTCCGAAAACATTTAAAAAATATACAGAGTGTCATTTAAAATAAAAAAGTTGAATGTCACTGCTCAAACCTCAATAGGCCATGAAATAAAATAAATGTACAATAATATAGAGCATATAATTCTGAACATCTTTTGTTAACGAATTATTTTTCTAATATTAATATTAAATGAACTATCTTAACTCACCCTGTATAATTACGGCCCTATCGATATTTTGTGCAGTAAATGTTTTCAGTGCCGCTATTTTATTCTACATTTATATAAAATTCGAATAACGCACCTTCACTTACCAATAAATCATACTAGTTAGATTAGCTTTATATTTGTAAATCAGGCTATAAATACCCGTGTAAATACCCATTTTGGATATTTACCCCTTAAAATGAATACCTGAGTAATTTACATCGCTAACCTCAGACACCGTCTGTTTTAGATCTAGTTTTGACGACCGACGAAAATTTCACGAAAACTCCATTAAGTATGAGCAACCGATCAGTTCCAGTGACCACATTATGCCTCATCGAGAAAAAACTATTACAAAGCAGATTACGGTGCTATAAATTTGTTTTTAGAGAGCTTAAACTTTGTCTCAAAAGATATCGTGGAAAAATAACGGTCACCAACACGACAAACACACTTGTTTCTTTAACTACGAAAAGAAACCCTTGAGATAATCCTTGGGTAAACTACTCAATAAAAATCTGGTGTGATACACTCACACAACTTCCTTTTACAGTGATCTTATAATTAGTCAAAAATTTCATTTTTAATTTTTAAGTATTTGTTAAAAATTTTCAAAAATTACAAATTCTACAAAAACGGTACAAAATCGAGTGTTAGTTGAAGAGACAAATTTTCTCTAGAATTTTAAGGTGAATTCAAAAATGTAATAATATACCGGGTGTTTTATTTAAAATAGGAGTTAATAAAAAAAATAGAAAAAAAAACAAAAGAAACCCACTTTAGAAGTATTCAACTGGAAAATCACCTATCTCACATCAATACACATTAAAAATGTAAGAAAAATGTAAAGTTTAAAAAAAATCGTTAGAGCCGTTTTTGAAAAAATCGAAAAAAACTGAAAAATCACAAGAGTAAACACCTACTTCCGGTTATGCGATTTTCTTCAAAAGCTTGCTGTCTCATCTAAATGGTACACAAAACTTATATATGAAGTTTCAACACCATACCTCTTTTCGTTTTTGAGATATTCTGTTCACAGACAGACAGACAGACAGACAGACCAATGAAAAAAAATATGTTTTTTGGGATCAGGGGACTCTAAAACGTGAAGATCCGTTGAAAACTCAATTTCGAATTTTTGGGGTGAATCCAATACTTCCTTTATAGTAAAAGGAAGTAAAAAAGAAAATAAAGAAAAAGCGTTCCCTATGGGATACTTATTGTTTCAACCGAAAGCCCCAAGACTATCTCACCTACAGAATTGCCTCAAACAACCTCAAATTCCGCTTAAGAAATGCTAGAATTACATACGAATTCAACTAAGTTTATTTGTTTTATTAACATTAAATAGAATGTTTTGTGATTTAAATCGTAATTAAAATCAATTAATTTAAATCAGGCAAACTCTGACTACTACGGTACTGATAACAATTAATGAAGAAATAATTTCAGCCCATGATCAAAGTCTCGCTACACTGATGGTTCTGCTGGGTATGTCAAAAGCATTTGTCAATTTTTTGTCATCAGTTACTACTTTTGCAGCTCTATTCTTATGACTAGTGATGGTAACGAATGAATGAAAACTATCGAATAGTTTGTAAGTCACTGATTATTCGAATTATTCAATTTACACTATCGAGAAACAATCGAAATGGCAAAAAAAAATTTTCATCTTTTGGGTTTGTGTTTTCCAACATGCAAAACAAACTATACTCCATTCACTATGGTCCCGGATTGTCAAAAATGACGTTTTATGGTAGCACTGTTGAATTTTGATTGGTTTTTTTGTTACTACTAGGTTGGACAACGCAAAAGCGTAATTTTGAAAATTTGCGTTTTTGTTACCTAGCAACTTTTATTTATTTTTGCTTAAGTCAGTGCAAAATATAACCTATAATTTATAGTTTTGACATTAGTAGCTCAATTAATTGTTTCTAGTTACCCATAGCTTGACTTAAAAGTATTAACCATAATATAAAGGATTGTTTTTAATTGGATTTTGACATTGACAATCCGGGACTATAGTGAATAGAGTATAGTAAGGTGGAAAATCAGGAAAATTGTGGCGATTTTGCATTCAATGGAAGTTTTTAGAATTATAGATTGATATCAACAGGACCGTGATTAAAAATTATCTTATTATCCGACCACAGATAAAATCGATTAACCGGATATTTTTCTGCAACCAGCAAACCGAATAAAAAATATCAATAACCACAGCTCCACCACAAACACTTACCTCCTTGTACTGTTTATCCTGAATCATACAATTAATACACTCTAAGAAAATATCACAGTCTTTGGCCATTTGATATATGGATGCCACTAACTTCATTAAGACAAACGAGCGCTGCTGGCGAACTACGTTGAAAGCCGATATTTTGATATGGATGGTGAGCTGGTGGGACATCTGCCCGCTGGACTTGGCGCACCACTCACCAAACTCTTCCATGATTAGATACGCGAGGGACTTGGGCTTGGCATCTTTAAAGTCTAGGCAGTTGTAGGTCAGACGCAGAGCTTGCTCGTACGGGTTATCACATACTTCGAAGTGTTGGTGCAACATATTGGACACCGCAGGACTTTTCTTCACTGCAAGAATGATTGTTAAACTATGCTAAAATATCTATTATGACAAAGGACACTCACACAGGGTCCAATAGTTTCTCAAATGTGAAAACCATAAAGTGGCGGTTTCATCCAGATCCAAATTTACGGTTATAATACTTGGGTGAATCTTGAGTTCGTTCAGTTTCAGGCTGCTGTGGGTTTTGCTGCTGTTCGATCTGGTTGTATTGTTCGGACGCGGGGCGTTGGCGTTCATCCCTTGGTAGTAGAAGCCTCGGCCACGGCCGGTCGTCCTACAACGACCAACAAGTAAATTTGTTACTTATTTCGGACAAGTCCGATTTAAGAAATTTCCCGGTCATGTCCATAACGTTTGACGAGTATTTAAAATTTTGACTGCAGCGTCATAAAAGTTGACAAATAATAAATGTTGTAACCTCAGTTTTGGCTGTGCTTACCTGCTACGGTTAACTGAACTTGGGAGGCTCATGTTTTTTGCTTGGATGCTACGAGTCTATGGAATTATTTTCGATAACAACTCACACAACCATGATAATGATCCGCGTATTGCGGAAACAGAAATTCAAAATATTAGCAAACGTGTAAACCTCGAAAACCACAACATTTGACATTACACATTATTGGCAAATGGCTGTGTCTCTATTAGCGCTAACGTGTTTTCAGCGCCATGCTTGCAATAATGATGTCATTTCTAAATATGGAATTACGTACCCCTTTTCGAAAGATCGAGTATAGGCAACGAACGCGCTTTGTTACGTCAATTTCAATTAATAAATCAAATATGTTGCTTAACATTGCCGTTAGTATAGTATTCCAACCAAAAATTGGAAAGCTATTTAAAATCCAGTACACCATGAAAAGTGTAAGTCATGTCTAAGTTGGTTTCATACAATCAGTAAATAATATTTTAATGTCAATCAGCTTTCAAGTAATGGCAGTTCATCTGCAAATTGTATATGTAACTGTTATGTTAAAGCATTTTTATTGAACAATACACGTTTGCTTATGGCACACAACGAAACTCGTTTGATTGCCGCAAAACTCGGCTCACCGCCTCGTTTTGGCAATCAAACTCGTTTCGTTAAGATGCTCATAATCAAACTTGTATCGTTAATATCTATTAACATTGTGCATCATTTAAGTAGGTACTATAGTCTGTTTTTTTGCTTTATGATTCAGAGCAGGCTTTGCTTTTGCATTTTTGTAACAGTGTAGGTAGTTGGTTACAAAGAAAAAACACTAGTAATGTCAAAAACGTATTACAAACGTCAATGTGTTATAAGCACTATTATACATAATGAAAGCTACAATTATTACTGAACCACTGACATTAAATAAGGTATTGCATTATTTTAAGAAATTTTATTTAAACATGGTTGTTATCTAACTGTACAGAAACGCCATAAAATTTCTATATGTTCTAATGTGGAAATATATTATTAAAAACTTGCTGATGACTTTTGTTTGCAAATCTGTGTTGTAGAAGTTATTATTTATGCTAAACGTATAAGAGGGATTAACTGTTTTTTTAACATTGCCTAAATATGCCACCGTTCATACACTTATGATAGTACCATTGTCCGTGTCAAACAGTGTCACACCCTGGTAAAAATCCTGATGTGCATCCTGCATGCAAAATAGTATATCTCTTTCCCTCTGCCTTAACTTTAGATGGATTACTTTTCAAGTCTGTGTCGTGGGTCTACCTATGCAGACTGGTTCCATTGCGAAATATCCAGTTTCATCCAAAAATCGGAACATACATTTTTCACTAGAATTTCGAAATTGTAAATATTTCTTTAAAGAAGTAATCTTCGCCGAAATTAAATGATTCTTCTCACAAACCAATTTTCTTCCATTCACAATTTTGTATTTATATCCCATATTTTTTAATGTGTAGTATAATTTTGAACGAGTCCTAATATAATTTAGTTCCTCTCTTGCACATCGCAATAAATTATCCAAAGTAAAAAATCCAAAGTTTCTTAATATCCTCCCTGAAACTATAGTCCTCCCAAGTTAAATTTTTTTTTCCTTTTTCATATTGTCATTAGGTTGCTGCTGGGTTGTGATTTTGCTTAATTTAGAATATTAAACAAAATTGCATTCAAAATCTAGCATAATAACAAATTGTAAGAAATTTCATAATGGTTTAACACTTACATCAAAGATTTGATCAACTCTTCCAATGATGGCTGTTTTACTTAATTTACCATTGATATCTTTTATATTAGTAAAACAGCGTTTTATAGCCACTTTAGTTTTACTATTAATACTGCTTTGTCATGGCATTTTATTAAACGTTATTGAAGTGTCATCGTGACAATCTCTGGGCCCTTGATTTTGACGTTAGGTATATTTTGTAACTAAACTATTGTACACTGCTAAAATAATATAAATACAAGGCCTGCTCTGAATCATAAAGCAAAAAAACAGACTATAGTTGAGTTTTTGAAACCGTATAGTAGCATAGAAAATGTTGAAAAACGTATGTCTTCCAAACTTCCCAATGTATCTGTCAAATTTGTAGTTTATTATTGAAGTGTCACTGAATGACAAACAGTAATTTTATGAATTAAATTACGAAGTGACTTACTGTTCTCAATGCTGGCCTGATTTTAAGTAGCTTTCCAATTTCTGGTTGGAATACTATAACATAGTGAATTAATATGTTCTTGATTAATATACAGATTTATACAAATAAATTTAAAATGCTTAAAATAGAGAAAAATTAAGTTTATTAACAGTTTGTTATAGAAAAAACTGTTTCAAAATGCTACCTGTTCTAGAAATGTTTATAAAAATGTAGTTTTGGAGACTATTCAACTCACCCCCTTCATGTTAACTATTAACCAATCATAATTTAGTATTTTTGTTATTTGCACCAATTAGCGTGAACTATACGACAATTTTCACTAGTGAAAATAATCGACAATTTACACTAGTGGTATAGTGAATATTTTATGACAATTTTACTAGTGAAAATAATCGACTAGTGGTATAGTGAATATTTTAAACAAATGTTATTTTTATTAGGAAAAGTCAATATTAGTGTTCTGTTACTATATAAATTGAGTAGTTTGTTGTTAGATTTATTGAAAACTAATTTGTAAAAATTTGGTTCATTGAATAGTCCCTCGAATACTATTTTTAGTCAAAGTTAAGTAGAATATTTTTGCGGTGGTATCAGTACTCATGTCCATTGCACTTGGGATTAGGACTCGTGCTAGCGCACTCGTCGTAATCGAACCTAAGCGCAATGGACATTCGTGATACCACAGCAAATATTCGACATAACTTTGACTACTCATGGTATTATAAGTGAAAATTCGTTACCTATCCTATAACTAGAGGATCTAGATGCCACCTGTAATTGAATTTTTAACAAGGGGAAGGATACAAAAATGTAGTCACTTTCTTTTTATGTTGTTGTCAGCCAATAATTTGACGTTAACGCCAAATTTATCAGAGGCGTAGAACCAACAACCAAAAATATTGTCAAATGTTATGTTTGAAATTGTAAAATACGCCAATGTATTGCCATCCTAGTCTAACCCAAAAATTGATTTTGACGTGTTTACTACTAGACACCAGATTTTCGGGAAATGGCAACGTAGATTTTTGCAATTTGGCAAAAATACACGTTGCCATTCAGCGTAGTGTTACCACTCTCCAAAAAGCTTTTATGTCAGAAATTTCATCTAGTTACTCTACCTATAGCCAACCAAACCCCAATGCGCCTAGTCAGGAAATCCATCATGGCCGCGAACGTATATTGTTGCTGGCGCTGTCAGTCGATGTCAAATTCGAGGAAAAATACATGAGTTTCTCATGTTAAATTTCTAAAATAATTCATAATTGTTATACATTCTTTTTGTATATTTACAGTTACACTGTTGATAACACAGGCATGCGGGAAAATACTTTTTTGAAATAGTTTTAACTTTAGTCACTTTTTTTATGTGTTTTTCAGTGCTGAATTAAAAAACGAAACCCGTTTTTTTCTATCAGGTAGGGTTTTTCACAAAAAACGGATGTATTTTATAAACAGTAAGGTAAATACAAAAAAAAATATGGAATGTATATTTTATTTTACATTTTATTAAAATCATAAGTAACCAAACATTTTTCATTAAAACACAAAATTAGTAAAACAGAATGATCTTTATGTTTAAAAGTCTTTGTAGTATCGTTTTCTTAATCGTGTGAAAACACTAATATTAGATTAGGTGTTTTCAAATGCAGTCAATTTTGATTGGTCGTTTCTGACAAATTGACAAATTCCTATTCTCGACGATACAGGCAGTTTATCTGAAACTAAAATGTACGTTTTTTGGCTACCACCGTCATCCTGAATGTCAAAAAGCTGAAATTACGTCCAATGGGGGATTCTAATCATGCAGGACCAGCCAGAAGAGCAGGAGGGAAAAGATGAAGAAGAAATGTTTAGTTCCTCTCGTTGCAAAAATCGTGACATAAACAGTGCAAAAACTTAACGAGACTATTATTTTGACGCCACAAAGGTTGTGTTGATAAACCCTTAATTAAATTTTCTCAACAGCTCTCAAATATGCGGATATAGGCGAATCTCGATCAAAGCATATTTTGCAAATATAAGATGTTAGTCTAGCACGATTACCGCTCTAAATTCTACATTTAAAGCAAGCGCCATTTATGTATGAGTTACAATACCGTTTCAAATTGAAGCAGGCAATGCAGCAACATAGACCATCGGAAATGGTTGCCATTTAACAAAAAGTAAGGTTATGTAACTTTCGAACAAAGACCTCTCTGAAACCCACTACTAATAAATGTGTAACTAACCTGAGTATTAACTGAAACAGAGAATTAGGAAGCTCCTCTTCTCCGGTCCTCTTCGCCTCCATTGTCTTCTCTGGGCTGATCTCTTACCTCGACACCTCGTATTTAAACTACAGCCACAGTCTATAGACTGTGCTACAGCTAATTACTTCTATAAGTTCCAAAACAGCCTGCGATTGGCTCATCGCTACCCCTACTCTTATGCATCTGTGCGTCCAGTACAGTTAGATGCCCGCCATTTGTATGGTATTTCATGCCTTATTAGAATATAAGGTTACATAAGTATTAAATGAGTGGATTGATTATGCCTAATTAATACATAGGTATATATTGTAACTTCTTTTCTTAAATACCTTTGTACTTTCCGTAGTTAGGTTATCAAAAATTGACTAATAAATTGTTATTTGCAAATGCTAGGAAGTATTCTCAAACTAAGAGACTATGGATAATTTTATATTATATTGAAGCAGCCAAGCAGCACTAACATGGCTATGAATAAAATTTAAGCACAATCAAACTTACTAGTAAAACTAGCTTATTTCTTAAGATCATTACATGCCCAGTAAAATATTTTATCTAACTACACAGGGGTGGCAATAGGATGTCTCATTGCTTACCAAAGTGTTTTTATGATTATTTTAAGTTGAAAAGTTCTCAAGCCTGTAAGCACTTCATTACGGAGGTAATACCCCTTGAAGAAAGTCAGAAATACTCACTTTTTCACCCATACGAAATTAATTACTTATGATATCAAAACGAAATTTTGAAAATAATTGCTGCCAATGAAGTGTAATATTTTAGAAGAGTTGCAGTTATCAAGTCCTTAGGGGTGATGTCCCAGGAGTAGTCACTGTTAATCTCTTAATATTTTTTTAAATTGATATATTTGTGGATTTAATGGTAGTTTCGGTGTAGGATCGCTGGAGATCGTCCCTTTTCAGAATCCAGCAACTTATATTTTTTTAGATTTAAGCAATAAAAAGATCATAATATGGTCAGATATTAATAAAACAATAAAATCTGTGGATATATGCACAAATGTCGATGGAATGTCATAACAACTGTTATTTAATTTTAGTTTTTTGGATTGAATTACAAAAAAAAACTTTTTCCTTTGACATTTTAATAGTAAAATAAAACATTTTCTCTTTTGTAAACTCAATCGAAAAAACTAAAATCATATGACTATTCAAATGACATCCCACCAACAATTACGCATACCTCCACAGTTTTTGTTTTGTTAATATCTGACCGAATTATAATTTTTTCATTACTTAAATCTAATAAGATATAAGTTGCTAGTATGAAGCTGATATTTTGTATTTAGACTTATTCTTTCATTACAAACAATTTCTTCTTACATCCTCCTCTGCAGTCAAAGTTAGGTACCTACTTCTATCTTTAGCTGTTGTATTTTCTTAATTTCCATCATATCATATTTTAAATTTTTTCATGGCACAGTGGTTTTTCTACGAAGCAAAAACTTTTATAAAGAATGACTTCTACAAAAAATAAAAAAGTTTTCCCTCCTCTAAACTCAATCCAGAGAGATATTGTATATAAAAGTTTTTATCTACGACCACTACTAAAAGTATGCCTTTTAGCGCTAGCTTGTTTCACTAAAAGTGACGTTTTATAGTTTACCGTGTTTAAAGAAATCAGCTGTTTACTTTTAGCACATGTGCTAAAAGTGAAGCGAGGTTCAAAACTACAATTTCGAACTGCAAGTGAAGTTGTAAAGCTATTCTAGTTGCTTCTTGCGTTACAGGTAAAGCGTTTTTGAAATAATTAAAGCGTTATGTAATGAATACAGTCATATGTGGAGTATCAATAATTACATTTCGTAACTCACCTTGACAGCACGGGCGTGGCCAAACAATCGCCCGCGCGGCGTAGCCTACTGTTCATTATGACGCAGCGTCGCAGATGCGAACCTTTCTTAAATCGATATTTATGGATTAATAACGGTAAAATTAAGGTCGTAGATAAAATATTGTATGCAACGCGTGCTAAAAGTCGTTTATGCACGAGACATGTTACGAAACTCAGCCTTTGGCTTCGTTTCATAATTTTCATGTCTCCTGCATAAACGTCGACTTTTAGCACTTGTTGCATAAATAGCTATTGTTTTATAGTATACTCATAACTCATATTAAGCATATTTAATTGCACTGTCCTCAAATATCAACTGAAGCATTAGCAGATTAATAAAAGAAAAAATAATAAAAAAACTATATTTAACAAAAATAAGCAGAACAAAAAAAGAAGGGAACAGTTTTTTAGTATTCTCGGAACGTTTAAAATGTTTTGACAACGATTTAGCATTCTCTGTACAATGTGCTATCAATATTTGGGCAAAATTCAAAATTTTTAAATGATAATATTTTATTAATGGACTTTGTTTTATTTAAACCAAATTATGAAAAGAAATGGTTTTTATAGTGACACACTCCTGAAAGGTTACCAAAAATGCCATGACTGTCCTTTTGGAAAATATTTTTAAAAATTGCACCAATATATGCAAATGGTCCAGTTCATTTGTTAAGCAGTAGATATGGTAGTAATCATAGTGTATAACAAAGAAAAACAAATAGAATCTGCAAAGATGAGATTTCTAAGATATGCAGCGAAACGAGACAATTCAAATTAGATGCGACCAACAACCACCGATCAAAGAAGAAGTACAAAAGCAACGACTATGATGGTTTGGCCACGTCTGCAGAATGAATGACAGTCAGATATCGCAAAAACTTCTATGGCGAGAACGGCTAATGGCACCGAAGAAGATATGGAAGAAGCACGTGGAAGACGACCTTAAGAATCAAAGACTGATCCTCGAGAAGGCCAGGACGTCGCCATCGTTCAGAAAGAGTGGAAACGAATCGTGGATGAAGCTAATAAACCAGAGGCACCAATAGCAGCGTATTGGTTGCGAGAAAGACGTCCTCAGTCGTCAGTTAAGGATTAAAGAAGAAGATATACAGCAGGCTACTGGCTCAGCAATAGAATGCGTAATACAGACATTAGAAAAGAATTAGAAATATATAACATCAATGAAGAGATACGCAATTATCGAGAAAAATGGTCAACACACTTAGAAAGAATGAGAAACAAAAGAATTCCTAAGCAAATGTATAGATATAGACCAAAGGGCAATAAGAAGTACAAGAAAGCCCAGAAAACATTGGAAAGATCAGCTATGATGTCGCAACGAATTACAAATCAATAGCTTGCAGAAGAAGAAGCAACTAAAAATTTCGATTGGTTGAAAAATTATTGATCTACCAAAACAAAACAGTCTTATTGCGTTGATGAGAATGCTGGAGATTCCAGCGTTAATAACAATGAATGAGATGAAGATATGAAAGGTGAAGATTCGGATTATTAATCTTTGTGGTTGCTTTGTTTGCATGTTTTAACATTTTAGAAGCATATAATTGGCATTCCGTGACATACCTAAGCTCAATATTGCTAACAAGTATCGTATAACTTTATGATGCACTCATTGGTCTCTTGTGAGAGGGTTTTTAGCAAAACAAAAATAATTCTCAACAGACTGAGGTCTTTATTAGACCAGGAAAGACGGAAAACATTTGCATTAATTTATGTTGAATCAAACTTATTAGAAGATTTAAACTATTAAGAAATTATTGACAATTAGAAAAAATACACTGTGCATTTGGAAGAAAACTCTTGATATAGCCATGTTCTTAACTAGTTCCTGTAATAATGACTATATTATAAGTAGCAATATAGAATCAGATTTAATTTTATTTCATTTTGTGTTTATCTATTCATCTGTTATATTTTATTAATGTTAAACAAATATTTATGTTCTAAGTTTACCAATGAATGAACATTATTTTTAATTTTTTTATTGTTATATTATTAGCTTCTAGTGTCTTTGTAAAATCTTGTTACTGTGATTATTATAATGTGAGATCTGAGACCATTAGTTTGTGTTTGTTGTTGATCCTAGTAATAGGGATGGGTGCGTGACGTGAAAACAGTCGTGTCACGTCATGAACGTGACTAATATTTGAAAATCGTGACGTGAACGTGAGTGAAAATTTCCAAGGCGTGATTCACGTTTCACGTTAATTTCACGTTAAATATTTAGTAATAAATAAAAAACTGTAAGGTGCAGCAACTTTTAAATTAATTAAATCACAAATTGTGCCAAATAAGTTACATTATGTGTCTTTATTTTTGGACCTTAATTATAAATCCTTAAAGTTCATACCTTCACATAAAAGAGAAGATTATAATGCAAATAAAACTATAGATGATAATGATGAAATACATAGCAAACGACTCAAAACTGGTACATCAGCATCAGATTCTTATCTTTCTACACTTAGAGATAGCTCTGACGATGACACATGTAATTAGGATGATGTCGAAACAAAACTAAATTAGTATGTTAAATTAAAATTCGGAAGGTAAATGACATTTTAGGATTTTGGAAAAACAGTGTAAATACGCCACTGTTAAAAAAACTTGAGAAATTTTAAACATACCGGCAAGTTCCGCTACAAGCGAAAGAGTATTTTCTACAGCTGGGCGAATTTTAGAAGAGCGCAGAATTCGACGTAACGCTGAAAATGTTGATTACATATTATTTTTAAATCAACATTTTAATGTGTAGATTTGTAGATGAACTTATTACTTCCTTTTACTATAAAAGAAGTATTGGTTTCACCCTAAAAATTCGAAATTGAGTTTTCAACGGATCTTCACGTTTTAGAGTCCCCTGATCCCAAAAAACATATTTTTTTTCATTGGTCTGTCTGTGTGTCTGCCTGTCTGTCTGTCTGTCTGTGAACAGAATATCTCAAAAACGAAAAGAGGTATGGCGTTGAAACTTCATATATAAGTTTTATGTACTATGTAGATGAGACAGCAAGCTTTTGAAGAAAATCGCATAACCGGAAGTAGGTGTTTACTCTTGTGATTTTTCAGTTTTTTTCGATTTTTTCAAAAACGGCTCTAACGATTTTTTTTAAACTTTACATTTTTCTTACATTTTTAATGTGTATTGATGTGAGATAGGTGATTTTCCAGTTAAATTCTTCTAAAGTGGGTTTCTTTTGTTTTTTTTTCTATTTTTTTTATTAACTCCTATTTTAAATAAAACACCCGGTATATTATTACATTTTTGAATTCAGCTTAAAATTCTAGAGAAAATTTGTCTCTTCAACTAACACTCGATTTTGTACCGTTTTTGTAGAATTTGTAATTTTTGAAATTTTTTAACAAATGGTTAAAAATTAAAAATAAAATTTTTGACTAATTATAAGATCACTGTAAAAGGAAGTTGTGTGAGTGTATCACACCAAATTTTTATTCTAATAAAAGCAATGGTTTGTTTTTTATACTTGGCTAACGCTGAAACTGTTAATTACGTTTTATTATTAAACCAAAAATGTATTGTGTAGATGTGTAGATGATATTTTTAAACCAATTTATTGTGTACTTGTGTAGATAAACTTATTATTCTAATAAAAGTAATGTTTTTTTTTGTTTACTCGCTTTAACGCTGAAAATGTTGATCCTTGTACGTAAAAGTACTTTCAAACCTACGAATTAAAAGTGTTGCCTAGCAACATATACCTTCTGTACTCATACCAATAAGGGAAACGTCAATTCTAATGACAGCTTTTAGTATTAAAAGTAATGTCTTTGAAGACAGCTGCAAGAAATATATTTTCGAGAAATCAGTATTTATTTATTCCTTGTCGAAGTTATTGTAGTCAATTTTCATTTTTTACTTCCTTTTACTACTATAAAGGAAGTATTGGATTCACCCCAAAAATTCGAAATTGAGTTTTCAACAGATCTTCACGTTTTAGAGTCCCCTGATCCCAAAAAACATATTTTTTTTCATTGGTCTGTCTGTGTGTCTGGCTGTGTGTGTGTCTGTGAACAGAATATCTCAAAAACGAAAAGAGGTATGGCATTGAAACTTCATATATAAGTTTTGTGTACTATGTAGATGAGACAGCAAGCTTTTTAAAAAAATCGCATAACCGGAAGTAGGTGTTTACTCTTGTGATTTTTCAGTTTTTTTCGATTTTTTCAAAAACGGCACTAACGATTTTTTTTAATTTTACATTTTTCTTACATTTTTAATGTGTATTGATGTGAGATAGGTGATTTTCCAGTTGAATACTTCTAAAGTGGGTTTCTTTTGTTTTTTTTCTATTTTTTTATTAACTCCTATTTTAAATAAAACACCCGGTATATTATTACATTTTTGAATTCACCTTAAAATTGTAGAGAAAATTTGTCTCTTCAACTAACACTCGATTTTGTACCGTTTTTGTAGAATTTGTAATTTTTGAAAATTTTTAACAAATGGTTAAAAAATAAAAATGAAATTTTTGACTAATTATAAGATCACTGTAAAAGGAAGTTGTGTGAGTGTATCACACCAGATTTTTTCTTTTTATGTCAACTATTCTGATTGCAACATATCACGTAAATTATGTCAGGTGCAAAACATATTTTTAGTTCTCTTTAGGGTTTTTTCATTGGTTTTAAATTTGAACATTCTGTTCTATCTAAATTTAAATTTTGAAATAAAAGCTGCGTGTCACGTCGTGAGTGGCGTGTCACGCCGTGAACGTGAGCGTGAACGGTACTGTTTAAAGCAAGCGTGAAACGTACGTGACGTGAGCGAAAATTCACTCACGCGCCCATCTCTACCTAGTAATAGTTCATAAATAGATTAGGTACCGAAGGTCAAACATGTTAGACTACATCATAATGAATTCCCTTTATTGGAGCCCCCTTGGGTAAGTTACCTGGTGGATTGTTGACAAGAGTGCCAACAATCCGACACTGTATACACGAGTGTTATTCACTTCTTCTGTGCGATACCCAATCACTAATCTTTTTAATTTTACATGCTTGTGCTGATAGTCATTTAAGGATTTAGTGAATTTAATGTCGTATATACCGGGTGACAATAAATGGTTGTGATTTTTTTTCTTAGGTTGGCACTGTTTATGTTGGTGGCACTGTAAGTCTATGTGAAATTCGAGGTTAGCAGGTTAGGTAGAAGTTTGTGTGATATTTGACTGTCATTCATTGTGCAGACGTGGCCAAACCATCGTAGTCGTTGCTTTTGTACTTGTTCGTCGATCGGTGGCTGTTGGTCACATCTGATTCAAATTGTCTCATTTCACTGTATATCTTAGAAATCTCATCTCTGCAGATTCTATTTGTTTTTCTTTGTTATACACCATGATTACTACCATATATACTGCTTAACAAATGAACTGGACCATTTGCATATATTGGTGCAATTTTTAAAAATATTTTCCAAAAGGAGGGTTGTGGCATTTTTGGTAACCTTTCAAGAGTGTGTCACTATAAAAAGCATTTCTTTTCATAATTTGGTTTAAATAAAACAAAGTCCATTAATAAAATATTCTCTCTCTCTAGGTTATCAGTCTTGCGACTGGTTTGTCGCAGCTTTCCATATTTGTCTGTCCAAATGTTGATAGCACACTGTACACAAAGATTGGCAAATCGTTGCCAAAACATTTTAAATGTTCCAAGAAGACTAAGAAAACTGTTATTTTCTTTTTTGTTCTACCTTTTATTTTTGTTAAATATAGTTTTATTATTTTTTATTTTATTAATCTGCTAATGCTTCAGTGCAATTAAATATGCTTAATATGACTATACTATAAAACAAAAACTTTTATATACAGTGTGTCCCTGGATTGAGTTTACAAGAGGAAAAACTTTTTAATTTTTTGTAGAAGTCAATCTTTATAAAAGTTTTTGCTTGACGCAAAACCTAACCTGCTAACCTCAAATTTGACATAGACTTACAGTGCCACCAACATAAACAGTGCCAACCTAAGAAAAAAAATCACAACCATATATGGTCACCCAATACAACATGTTCATTTAAAAAGTTCATAAGAGGCGGCTGTGGGAATTCAAACGTATGAGTAATATGCTGGGGACACTGTAAGTCTATGTGAAATTCGAGGTTAGCAGGTTAGGTTTTGCATCAGTCTGTGTCCAAACTGACCCAAAACATAGTGTATTTGACGTCATTGTTCGACTAATGATGTTAATATCGATTTTCATGGGGATTGGTGCTATTTCCTGGGTAATGACAAAATGGTGCGTTAAGAATGGGCAATACTGTAAATATTTTTATCTGATTTTAATATTTACGTCCTTTTCTGGTCATTAACGATACTAGCCAAAACAGACTGGGCAGTGTTGATATAGCAAACTAACAAAATGTTCTTTTTTATATAATTTTGAGTAAAGATGTTACATTGTAAAATTTTTCTAAGTTGTTGATATAACTAAAAAATACAATAACATAAACAAAATAAGCATTTTAATATATAGATTTTCTATATTTCATGGTGGCTAAGTATAATATATAAAGTAGTTAAAAATGATCATTTTTATTGTGACATGAAAGTGATCCATGGCACTTCAAATTGCAAATTATTTTGTTGGCGCGACATGCACACTTATTGTTTTTACATCCGCCTTTACAGTGGCAACACTTGTAACTCTGTCGCTCTAAAATACTACTTTCAGCTGCAGCTTGACTAAGAGTAATCTCTCTTGCTTTGACTGCATCGCTAACATTTTCCAATGAAATAAGCCTTTCAGTACAGGGGTTAAACTCAGATCTGGCAAAAGTATGCTTTAAAACGCCATTTTCTGTACCTAAAACGATTATTTTGCAATAATTTTAACCACGCATGTAAAAGAACTTACAAAGTTTATAACGACCATCCTCTACGTAAATAACTACAGCCAGTACATCAGAGGGAGAACCACGAGCTTTGTCGACGTCTGGTATACGCACACAAACCGTAGTTCCAATTTGAACATCAGACAACTTCAGCATTTTGGCGACTTGTTCATCTAACGATTCTCTGGATCTTTTACACTCATTACTAATGTTTGCTTGTTCACAATTGACGCATATCCCACCATCCTTAACTTCATTGCCAAAATGTAAGAGTGTAAAGCACTGATTGCAAACGATTTCATCTTGGTAACCTACAAGAAAGACTTGATAGAATTGTTATAGAGAAAAATATAAAGTCTTACTGGGATCAATGTAATTTTCAGATTTTATCACAACATTTTCTAGAAATATATTTTCTTTGTAATCAATATTCTCTGAAAATTTACGTTCTTCAATACCATCTCCATATTCATCTTGATTATCCTTAAGTTCTTTACACTCTCCGTTCATTTCTTTTAGCAAGCTTGCAGCATCTTCTTCAGTGGACAAATTGTTAATGTCGTTATAGGGAATATCAGTTGATACTAGTCCTGCTCTAGCTGCACATCCAAACATAGCTTCATATGGGGATTTTCCAATACCTTGCGCAACAAAAATTGTTTTAAACTTCAACTGTTAATATAAAGAGCTTTTACCAGGATGCAGTGTGCGGTTTTTCTTAAACTGAATAAACTTGATTCCCAAGGGCCAGTCTCTGGTATGATTTTCAACCATCCACGCCCCTACGGTTTCCTGAATATCGTTTGGCTCAAGAGCTTCTTGACTAGGTGGAGGGTCCCCGTGAACAATTTTTACCTCAGGCCACACAGCATGCAGGTCTACCAGAACTGAACTGACAAATTCTCGCCCATTGTTAGACTGTAAAATAATAGGTGCCCCAAAGGTAGTGTAAATTTCTAGCAAATGATGTGCGACTTCTTCTGCGCTTTTGGATTTTAAAGCTTTCAGTAACGCAAATTTAGTTAGATGATCTTGATATACCATAATAAAGCGAAAGCCGTCGTAGCTTTGTGACTGCATGTCAATCAAATCAATCTGAGCACATGAATTAAATATTGAATGCGGAATGGGCCTCGAAACTAATCCTTTCTTTGGAGTGCTAGATTTTTTCTGGCAGTGGGTGCACAGACGTAGGTATACCATTATTGTTTCCTTGGTAACGTTGCAGTAGGCTTTATTTATTTCGACAACCATGCGATTTCTTCCACCGTGTCTGATTGCCAAGTGAGAATTGTGGATAATATCAAATAATTCTTCGTTTCTTGCATAATACACGACCTTCGATTGTGCAGAACCAGCAACAGGTTTAATTAACCATTCCTCCCCCTTTAATGTAATTACGTCGTACTTACGTACCAGCCTATAATGCTTCGTTGTCTTCTTAGACCCCGGTGTTAATAGCATAGTCTTCGCCTCCTTCACCTCGCAAATTCGCTTCTTATATTCATCAACGTTTAAAAACGATTTATTATCATCACGTTTTGTTTGTAGCATTAAGTTTATATTTTCATTAAATTGACTGCGCATTTCAGTGAGTACCATGATGATTTTTAATGTTCACACAATAAGCAATGGACATAACCCAACTTTTAATTCAGTCTCCCCACAGAACAACGTGTCAACAGCGCCCAAAATACAGGGGCATTAACGATAATGACCAGTCATTATCGATGCTGCCCGATTTACCAGGACGATATCGACATTGGCCGGCCAGCATATTAACATTCCCTATAAGCCTACGGCGCCGGACGCATATTAACATTCCTTAGAGCCTTACGGCGTTACGGCACCGACCATTACACTTGCTTCTCATTGGTCAAATCAAGCCACAGAGCGATCTGTGATTTTGTAGTGCTTTGGATATATCCTTTGGTGCTGTTGATGTTATTCATGGTCACCTGCTTATAACATTAACCACTCTAATATAAGTGAGGAGTTATTGCCATGCACAAACCAAACATGCAATAAATTGACAGTGCGCCGTCCCAGTGTCGTAAGGCTGTAAGCAATGTTAACATGCCACCGGTCAATAACGTAATTAGCCACATTAATGTGGTCATTGCCCGTAAGGTAATACCGGATAATCATTTTCAAATTGAGATACAGTGCCGGATCTAGGAATTTTGGCGCCCGGTGCAAGACAATATTTTGACATCTCCTACACTTAACCTGTTTCCGCCTCATCCAGTTAAATAATAAATTATTAAAAAATATAGTGTACGAATACATAACAATATCAATATACATTTGCACAATGAGTATAGTTTGAGCGGTTTAAACGCTCCAAATATTTTAAGTTCTGAAAAATAGTTATTCCTTAGTTGAACAAATGAGAGAATTAAAAAACATGAATATACATATAGTTGATATATTCTTTTGCTTTCGAGATACCTAACACGTAACACTTTTTTATTGGACATTGTTATTGGCAGTTGCTCAATTGAATATGTTCTTTTTAAGTTTTCAAAAATATATAGTGTGTCTATTTAGTGCGCCGGCCTTCGATTATGCTTTCCGTTATTCTACGATAACAGTTTTGATTGAATTACCCATAATGAGGTTGAAAGAGTCATATTTTAAAATTATTTTGACATATACAAAGTGTTCAAAAAAATGACTAAAACAGAATGAATTTTTTAATAAAACACCGTGTATCTCTTTATAATTATTTATAAGTACTACATTTAAATTACGAACATTTTCAGTATTTTTTGTCAATATCAAGCTTTTATTTAAAACGTCACATTTTTCCCACTTATGACTATTTCTTCTCTGAAAATTACCGATACCGTCATCTAGGATACAAAAATACCAAATTTTCAAAAATTTTTAATATTTTAATACAGGGTGTTCAAAATACCGGTTAAAATTCCAATATATTCAATCTTTATTTTCTTAAGTTTTTTAAATGGAAACCCTATATTTTATTACGAATAAACAGAGCCTTACATTTCTTGTATTTTAACACCAACATATTATACTTTATTTTAAAGAGTATATGAAAAATTAAACTTTTAATAAAAAATTACGATAAACGTATGCTATTTGGCGCATGGTCTACAACAGGGCTGTCCAACTTCAAGGGGCTCAAGGGCCACTGTAAAAAATTTAGGGTTATGAGGGCAGCATCATAAAATGTGTAGTATGCGACTTTATGAGTGATTTGTAATAAATATAAAACGTGTGTATTTAGATACTAATTTTTATTTATTCAAGAAGCTTAGGTTACATTACAAAAAGCATTGAAACATAAAAGAAATATACAGGGTGTTCACCATGTGTTGTAAAGGTAGTTCTAAAAAAAATCATATTCACTTTAGGTTAACTCCTTTCCGTTCTTGAGATACCAACAAAAGAAAAAATTTACATCAATTAATATAAATTTACGTATAGAGATAAGTAAGCTAGATAAAATGACATTTGTTGATAAGTAAAAAATGTCAAATTAATTATTAATTAACAACAATGTTGCCAGGTAAAGTGAAAATTCTTTTACTAATGATATATTTTTATACCTTTGTCCTATGTACCTATTTTATATTGTTTTCAATTATTTATAATGTATATTCCAGATTCATGTTTTCTGAAAGTATAGTATCTATCGATCCATGGGCCGCAAAAATATCGTAGCGGGCCGCATGCGGCCCGCGGACCACGTGTTGGACAGCCCTGGTCTATAATACTGCTGGTAAAAACTGATTTCACCGTTAAAGGGCTATCGGTTAACCACGGATTTTTCATAAATAGAAAACCGGTAAACTGGTCAACCGAAAACCTGAATATAATCGGTTCATAAATCGTTTTGTAAACATGTTTATAAACCGGTTTAAAATCGATCTATAAATCACTATAACAAACGTAAATTGGTTATACGTAAAAAAATTTAAGCTATAGAGTAGCATTTTTATTATTAAGAACAGACTTTTAAATCAAGGTTATTAAACCGGTCAATAAATTGGTTTTAAAGCTGTTTATAAATAGGTTTTCAAACCGCTACGCCATTAGCTTGCAGCATTTCTGTGATTATCTCAATTTCCCATTTAAGGTCTGCTTCCTCTGAGCATATGGTCTTGGCTCGGCTCGAAATTTGAACCAGTATTTTGAACACCCTGTGTTAATTAAAAATTTTCATAATTTGACTTGGGTAAAATTTGAAAAATAATTTAGGAGAATATTAGTCAACAATTATTTAGAATGTATGATTTTTGATGATAAATAAAAATCATATAGTCGTGAAATATACTTTAATTTAAATTACAAGTAAATTTAAAAAAAATATTAAACGTTTCGCCACTTTTGATGACTTCATCAGTAATTTAAAAGTTCATTACAATATAATAGTTTAATACATTCTGAAAATAGAAAAAATAGGATTAGCCAACAATTTAATTTTTCCTTTAACATGTGTACTTACATGATTAGTAAAAGATTTTTGGAAAATTCCTTCACGACATTTTTCAAGGTTTAAACAACAAAATTATTAATTAATAAAAGCAATCATTCTTTAAGTATAATTTATACTTGGATATAGTTAAGAAACAGATAGCATTAGCTGTTCTGAAGACAGAATGCAAATGAAATTAGTTTTAAAGATATAGCATGAATATGAGAGTAAAATATTTGGTTCAAGTATATAAAATTGTTATTTAAACAAATTATGATAGATAGAACTGAGGTTGTCGATATCAGTTCTATAGTTAATAGCATGGGGCTTTTTTGTATTTCAATCATCTCCAAGCATAGACGTCTTTTTAGATTATTCTCTTTATGTAAGATCTTAGGTGTATTAAAATTGAATTTATGTAGCTATTCATTGGCGTGGTCAGTAAGTGCAGTTTTTTTAATTGAGTACTTGTCTTTTAAATTCGTGAAAAATTTATTAGCTAAAGTATTGTGGTTCTTAAATGTTGTTATGAAATTGTATTTATTAAGTTCTTTTTCAATTTTTTTAGAAAGTTTTGGGATATAGTTAATGGAAATATATTTCTTTTGGTTAGAAATGTTTGAATTATTAAATTCTTTGCCCAAGCAATTTGGTTGTAGATATATTGATTGATTAATTTTATTGCAATTGTTAATTATATTAATTCGATTTTTAATTTGTTTTTTAATAAAATAAATTGGATATTTATTTATGATTAAGATGTTTGTAATGATTTCTAGGTGTTTTTTATGAAATTGTTTTGAAGACAGTTTAATAGCTCGGTCGATTAAATTGTTAATGACACTTTTTTTGTATTTTTTGGAAACCGATTCGTTAATATATTTCCATTAGCCTGTCTGATTAATGTTAAGTCAAGAAAGTTTATGGAGGCATTATTGTTTTCATTTTCTAGTGTAAATTTTAACCTTGCGTGTACATTGTTGAAAAGGTTAAAGAATTTTTGTTTATTAACTGAATCAGTAGCCATTATGATGTCGTCTAGGTATCTTAAATAAAGAGAGAAATCGTTGTTTTGATTTAAAATTTTGGTTTCTATTTTAAATAGGGGAACCCATAGCACAACCAAATGTTTGGGTGTAAATTGTATTATTGTAAGTAAAATAGGTAGATTTGAGAACGAAATCAACTGCTAGTATAAACTCATTAAGTGGAATGTTTGTGTATTTTTTAATTCGATTCCAGTTGTTTTTAATAGTATTTAAAGCAAGATCAATTGGTATGTTGGTATATAATAAAACAACATCCAGTGAAACTTAAAGAACACATTGATAACATAAAGCTTAATAAAAACCACAAACTATTTTCACTGTACTACAGCACCATGGTCTGTTTAGCAAACAAAAATACTAAGTGGCCTTTGATTTCCAAAATTCTGTGAGCGTACTTCCAAAATTTATTTGTCTAGAAATGTACTTACAAAAAGTTACTAAAACAAATAGGTTAAGGGTGTGACATTTACTTAGCATCTGTCATAAACGTTAACAATAACTACTGTTAAGGATATTATACAAATATTGTGTTGGATACTATTGATGTACCGTTTATTAGCAGGTATTTTTATTGCATTTTATAAAAGTTCAGGCAAAAAATTCCAGTTTAACACCGAAATAATGAAAAATAGTAATTGTCGCTGATTTGTAATTTTTAAAATCAAATCTGCCTTTATGCAGGTGTAGAAACCTTTGTAAAATAATAACCACAATCCCTAGTAAAAAAATTGTACGCATATACCACTTTAAAAAAGTTTTTTTTATTTACCAAATGGTCCATATGTTATTTGCCTAGTAATTGTTTTTCTCTTAGTTGAATTGTTGCCAAGTAGATTTGTGTAGGTTTTCTCTGTGACTTCTTTGTGGCGCTTCAATAGTTATGCTATTTTTTGGGCATTTCGCGAAATACAAAAAAAATGCGTTATTAGATTTGTATCATGGCAAACAGAATAATTTAGATATACAGTGTGTCCAAGATAAAGAGGGCCAGTATGAGGATCTCGTTAATAGTAAGAGACAAATTTGCTCAAATGCAGAAAAAGTTGCATAATTAAAGGATTAACAAAATGACGCCTAGGAATCTTTGGTATGATTTTTCGTTTTTGAGTTTACAGTGTATAAAGTTTGCAGTACATTTAATATTTATTGTTAAAATCGTCGGACATGAAATGATTTTATTTCATTTTGGAACCATAATCTTGTTTATTGGCCCTTGACAGCGGGTGTAAATGGCATTTATGGCCCTAGAGTCTATAAACTTTCTAAGCAGTATAACAAGCACTAACAATGTAGTATAGCAAAATCAACAATCTGCATAGAAACCATAGTACACCAAAAATTCACAGCGCCAGTACAACGATGACGTAGTAGTCTGTAGCCAAAATACTGAAGGTCCATATATTCTTGGCCTAAGGTATGTTAGAACTGCGATAACATTAAAACGACTTCATTATTTTTCAATTTAATCTTCTGTAATATCAACACATTTTTCACAACGCTTAGTTAACATTTCTATACCCTTATAAAAATATTCTGGACGTTTGCCCTCAAAATGATTCAAAACTGCAGTTTGAACTTTTTCATCGTCCCTAAATTTTAAACCACGCAAATCTGACTTCAATTTTGAAAACAGAAAGTAGTCACTTGGTGCTAGGCTATAGGTTGGGTGGTTGAGTTCCAAAAACCCACAATATTCAGTAGCAGCCTTGGCAACTGCTGCAGAGTGTACTGGGGCATCGTCATGAATAGAAGCACACCTTTACTGAGCTTTCCTGTTCGCTAGCATAATATGTTCCATTTACGGTAGTATTTCGTTCTTTAACATCTATCAGCAAAATTCCTTTGCAATCTCATGTTTTTTTTGTTGATGGAGAGACTTTTTCTCTCGTCGGTGATCGTTCTCCTTGACGACGCAACTTTATAGATTCATTTTTAAAAGAGGATCATAATAAAAAACCATAGTTTCGTCCCCGGTAATAATGAAATAAATTACTGTGCTCTTGTTATCACGACAGAGCTCCAAAAATTCGACTCAACAGTCAACTCTTTGCTGTTAATAATAGGAGTGAGAAGTGTTGGTACCCACCTTGTACTAATCTTACTCGTGTGTAAATTGTCACGGAGAATTCGAAGGAAAGTTGTTTTAGAAAGATTGATTCTTGCTGCATTTTCTTTTGTTTTTAAACAGCGATCATTCATGACTTCTGCTTCAACTAATGTAACATTTTCTGGAGTAACCGTAGTTACGGAACGACCTTCACGAGGATCATCTTCAAGAGATTCTCTGTCCATGCGGAATAACTTAGACCATTCTTTTACTGTGGAAAATGAAGGTGAAGAGTTCCTATAAATATCATCAACTCGTTTTTTAATTTATGTCAGAGTAACATCTTCTTGTGTGAGAAACTTTATCACAGCACGATATTCAATTTTAAACATTTCGGAAAAATGCTTGTCAAGACTTTCATTCTTTAACTGTCAATAAAATATAAGCCGTTCACGATCTTTTTGGTTCAGGTGAGGCTATGACCATCTAGTAATTTTGTTGGCAGAACCTCTGTTGCAACAAAACTCCCTCATGGAAATTGACACTTTTTGTGTTAGGTTAGGTTGTTTTCAGTTTAAGGTTATATTTTCTGAATAGGTACAGTGTTGCCGGATCTCTGTTTAAATTAAGGATGAAAAATTTAAATGATTTGAGAATGGACGACAGAAACGAAAATGAGAAATAATGCATAACAAAAGCATTCAATATTAATGTTTATTGCAGTTTGTATAAGAATTGTGTACATGATATGAATATGCCACTTTATTTTACATGCTTGCTTGCTTGCTTGCTTGCTTGTTGTTGTCGAAGAATAAAGACATCACAAACTGATGTCAAATCAATTTAGTAGAGCAATTGAGCAATATTGGTCTTATAGAAATTAACACGTGAAAAATGTAAATATCTTGTCAAATGGATGGCTTGCTGATTTTACTTCATCTTGATTTGCACATCTGACACATAACATTTCAACACCAAAACAGTAATAAATAGGTAGATAGTAAATTACTATACATTATTACGCTGGATTATTGTATTTATGTACGCTGTTATTGTTTTTACAAATATAGCAATCCATTCTTGCAACTACTTCTTTTTATAACCACTACTCAAAGCACAACCACCAAATTCACAACAGCATAAATTAATTCAAAAACAACAAAATACTGAATCATCTGCGGTCAGCTATTCTGCTGAAATCGGCCATTAGCCCATTACTCAAACCATTTAAGCTGTACGCGATTGCGCATTACCAATGGGTTCGAGTTATCGGTTTATTCTTCGTATACTTGCGTACTATTCTATTTTCATCTCTGTTGATCTATGAACCATCGGTTTAACATGACGTTATTACAAGTATTTAACAATAATGCATCATTTTAACGTACAGCAAATACTCGTATATTCTCTAGTCTCGACATCAACTCGTGTTCTTTTAAATCTGGTCTGTCCTCTTTAAATTCGAAGTAGCATCGTTTAATGGAAATTTTTTGTTGTAACAAAATTATTTTGAGGAATTTGACTTTTCCTTTGAGGGAAATTAAAATTATTTTCACACAGTTGATAAATCATTTATTTTCTTACGAATATTAAAATAATAAATCTGGCAATGCGGTGACAAGAAGAAAATGTCGAACAGACACTGACAGAAAAATAAAGTTGTATTCGCTACATCACCGAATCAGTTAGTCCAACATGAAAAGAAAAAATCATAGCCAACTCTGTCCCAAAAAGGTCGTGAACGGCATTTTTTTATACTGTGCCACGTGAAGAATTCCCTTTTTTAGCATAGCCTACTAAAGTAATAAACTAAATAATGCACTTGACATTTTCACTATAGTGCCATTGCAAATAGGGGAGGCCGGGGATATATGGACCTTACCTCGTACCAAGTGCCTAATCACGATTATAGCTCTCGGGAAATTTAAAGCTCTCTGCTTCGCTTCGCCTTTTAAACATTTCCTCATGCTGTAATCTATTGATTATACCCTTACCGCATAAATAACTATTAGTAACAGCATATAACAACGACGTGAACTCTATGATGAATTTAAAATTCATTTATTTTCAACCAAAAGATGAAAAGCAAAAATTAAAATAGATTTGTTCGAAGATTTTTTTACAAATCAACAGTACAATAAATATTAAATTTGTTGCAAACTTTACACACATCCAGTATGTATGTATCTACATAGTAATTCTACATAATGGTAGTCTCCTAGTTTCTGAATTACAATTTATACTTTCTGAATTACGATTTACTAATCTGAATTACATGTTACACTTTCTGAATTACAAATGAAAAAGGTGTTGAACAGTACAAACTGCATTTTAGTATGCTATGCTTTTAAAGGCTAGCAAGATAATTAAAGTTACTTTCTGACAAGTATTACTTCTCGAAATTGTGAAAATGATTTGACTAGCATTTAATGGACATATGAACGACCTCTTGAAATTTGAGAATTAATGAATTATTTTTTTTACTACAATCGTAATGGTAATCATGTTTTAGATTTGAGTTAAGCAACACCGAATCGAATTTTTCGGCTCGAAGGGTAAAATAACATTCATATATTATGTGGAGCGGGATAAAAGTTAGAAAAAAATACGAAGTACGGGAAAGCTTTATGTTGACCATATGCAAATTCGACACAAATAAATAGAGCTTATAAACGCCGTCGTTTACTGGGGCTGTTTTCCGAACTTTGCTTTAATTTAATACAGCATCTAATAAGTACCTACTCTAAACAATAATTTACACTAAACTACTACAGAAATGGATGCTAGGGCACTTGTACAATTTATATTTGATACCAAATAAAATTTATCTAATGGCTCGACGTTGTAGTCTATTTTTTGCACTAATAGCATCTTAAATCCTAGCATTCATACTTGGCGGTAAATTAAAGTCTCAATTATTACCCACGAAAGCAAAATTAGCTAAATAACAAATTTGAGGAAGCTTTTGTTAATAATCGGCTCCATCATTGACAGTTGCTAAGAAAAGGGAGTTAACCACCACCAATAATAAATTATTATTTACATAGGTCAATAGTGGTCAAATTCTCAATACAAAAATCGGACGGCAATCTTATGTTTATGGGCTAGAGTGCAAAACATATTGCAACAAATTAGTACACAAAATCGCAATAGTCAGGATGGTATCTTAACTATAAACTTCATACGCCAAATAAATAGTTATGCGTAAGGGTGTTCAAGTAACTATTGAATCTGAGCACGATATGGTTTAATGTGTTATTGATATAGAGTCTCCTAAGCTAAATCCATTAATTGAAACCTTCCGAGACTTCGACAATTTTGATATAGATGTTTTTCAAATTGATTTAAGAGTACAAATTTTGCTTTTACAACAATTACATTATGTAAACGATGTAAATGACAAAATTGCTATATTCGATACAAATTTACTAAAATTATTTGATAAGCATGCTTCTTGGAAGACCGTTAAAGTAACTAAAAAACCGACCCCATTTGGTTGAACGACAATGTGAAATTGATAAGTTAAGAAATAATGCTAAGCACAAATATAAAAAATCTAAAATCCAGCTCATTGAGAATATTACAAGTTTCTTAGAAACTCAACAAATTAATGCATTCTTAACGAAAAACGCTTTTTGCTAAAGCACAAAGCACTATTAAGTTTGAGTCTCTCAAAATTTTAGATATCCGCAAATCATTAAATTGTTTAACACGCAATCGCTTCTTTCACCTCGAATGAGTAAATCATTGTTTTATTGATAATGTACCAACATCACAAACTGATGATTTAAACCAGTTTTACTTAAATTGCAATCACGAAAATAAAGAAAATAAACTTATATTTGAAACAGTCTCATAGAAACAGTTAGTAAGCTTATTCTAAAAATAAGAATTAAAGCAGTCGGTATTACACGATAGAACGAAATTACGACAATATTGGGTGACTACAAGCCCGTTTAAATATGAAACGAAATGAAAGAAAATTAAAATGTACAAAATTATTCTAAATGGTCTTGCAGTGTCTCCTACAGCTTGAAAATTATATAACAACGTATTAATAGCAGCTACAAACCCTATTTGACACGTTTGAATTAGTTTGAATATGAATCGAAATGAAAGAAAATTAAAATGTACAAAATAATCCTAAATAGTCTTGTAGTGTCGCCTACAGCTTGAAAACTATATAAAAACGTATTAATAGCATCTACAAACGCTATTTGACACGTTTGAATTAGTTTGAATATGAAACGAAATAAAAGAAAATTAAAATGTACAAAATAATTCTAAATGGTTTTGCAGTGACTCCTGCATCTTGAAAATTATATAAAAATGTATTAATAGCATCTACAAATGCTATTTGACACGTTAGAATTAGTTTGAATATGTAACAAAATGAAAGCAAATTAAAATGTACAACATAATTCTAAATGGTCTGGCAGTGAATCCTACATCTTGAAAATTATATAAAAATGTATTAATAGCATCTACAAATGCTATTTGACACGTTAGAATTAGTATGAATATGTAACAAAATGAAAGAATATTAAAATGTACAACATAATTCTAAATGGTCTGGCAGTGAATCCTACATCTTGAAAATTATATAAAAATGTATTAATAGCATCTACAAATGCTATTTGACACGTTAGAATTAGTATGAATATGTAACAAAATGAAAGAATATTAAAATGTACAAAATAATTTTAAATGGTTTTGCAGTGACTCCTACATCTTGTAAATTATCTAAAACCCTATTAATAGCATCTACAAATGCTATTTGACACGTTTGAATTAGTTTGAATATAAAACGTTATAAAAGAAAATTAAAATGTACAAAATAATTCTAAATTGTTTTGCAGTGACTCCTACATCTTGAAAATTATATAAAAATGTATTAATAGCATCTACAAATGCTATTTGACACGTTAGAATTAGTTTGAATATGTAACAAAATGAAAGCAAATTAAAATGTAAAACATAATCCTAAATGGTGTGGCAGTGAATCCTACATCTTGAAAATTATATAAAAATGTATTAATAGCATCTACAAATGCTATTTGACGCGTTAGAATTAGTTTGAATATGTAACAAAATGAAAGAATATTAAAATGTACAAAATAATTTTAAATGGTTTTGCAGTCACTCCTACATCTTGTAAATTATCTAAAACCGTATTAATAGCATCTACAAATGCTATTTGACACGTTTGAATTAGTTTGAATATAAAACGTTATAAAAGAAAATTAAAATGTACAAAATAATTCTAAATGGTCTGGCAGTGAATCCTACATCTTGAAAATTATATAAAAATATATTAATAGCATCTACAAATGCTATTTGACACGTTAGAATTAGTTTGAATATGTAACAAAATGAAAGCAAATTAAAATGTACAACATAATTCTAAATGGTCTGGCAGTGAATCCTACATCTTGAAAATTATATAAAAATGTATTAATAGCATCTACAAATGCTATTTGACACGTTAGAATTAGTTTGAATATGTAACAAAATGAAAGAATATTAAAATGTACAAAATAATTTTAATGATCTTCCAGTAACTCCTACATCTTGAAAATTATATAAAAATGTATTAATAGCCTCTACAAATGCTATTCGACACGTTTGAATTATTTTGAATATGAAACGAAATAAAAGAAAATTAATATGTACAAAATAACTTCAAATGTTCTTGCAGTGACTCCTACATCTTGTAAATTATATAAAACCGTATTAATAGCACCTACAAGTGCTATTTGACACTTTTGAATTAGTTTGAATATGAAACAAAATAAAAGAAAATTAAAATGTACAAAATAATTCTAAATGGTCTTGCAGTGACTCCTACATCTTGAAAATTATATAAAAATGTATTAATAGAATCTACAAATGCTATTTGACACGTTAGAATTAGTTTGAATATGTAACAAAATGAAAGCAAATTAAAATGTACAAAATAATCCTAAATAGTCTTGTAGTGTCGCCTACAGCTTGAAAACTATATAAAAACGTATTAATAGCATCTACAAACGCTATTTGACACGTTTGAATTAGTTTGAATATGAAACGAAATAAAAGAAAATTAAAATGTACAAAATAATTCTAAATGGTTTTGCAGTGACTCCTGCATCTTGAAAATTATATAAAAATGTATTAATAGCATCTACAAATGCTATTTGACACGTTAGAATTAGTTTGAATATGTAACAAAATGAAAGCAAATTAAAATGTACAACATAATTCTAAATGGTCTGGCAGTGAATCCTACATCTTGAAAATTATATAAAAATGTATTAATAGCATCTACAAATGCTATTTGACACGTTAGAATTAGTATGAATATGTAACAAAATGAAAGAATATTAAAATGTACAAAATAATTTTAAATGGTTTTGCAGTGACTCCTACATCTTGTAAATTATCTAAAACCCTATTAATAGCATCTACAAATGCTATTTGACACGTTTGAATTAGTTTGAATATAAAACGTTATAAAAGAAAATTAAAATGTACAAAATAATTCTAAATTGTTTTGCAGTGACTCCTACATCTTGAAAATTATATAAAAATGTATTAATAGCATCTACAAATGCTATTTGACACGTTAGAATTAGTTTGAATATGTAACAAAATGAAAGCAAATTAAAATGTAAAACATAATCCTAAATGGTGTGGCAGTGAATCCTACATCTTGAAAATTATATAAAAATGTATTAATAGCATCTACAAATGCTATTTGACGCGTTAGAATTAGTTTGAATATGTAACAAAATGAAAGAATATTAAAATGTACAAAATAATTTTAAATGGTTTTGCAGTCACTCCTACATCTTGTAAATTATCTAAAACCGTATTAATAGCATCTACAAATGCTATTTGACACGTTTGAATTAGTTTGAATATAAAACGTTATAAAAGAAAATTAAAATGTACAAAATAATTCTAAATGGTCTGGCAGTGAATCCTACATCTTGAAAATTATATAAAAATATATTAATAGCATCTACAAATGCTATTTGACACGTTAGAATTAGTTTGAATATGTAACAAAATGAAAGCAAATTAAAATGTACAACATAATTCTAAATGGTCTGGCAGTGAATCCTACATCTTGAAAATTATATAAAAATGTATTAATAGCATCTACAAATGCTATTTGACACGTTAGAATTAGTTTGAATATGTAACAAAATGAAAGAATATTAAAATGTACAAAATCATTTTAATGATCTTCCAGTAACTCCTACATCTTGAAAATTATATAAAAATGTATTAATAGCCTCTACAAATGCTATTCGACACGTTTGAATTATTTTGAATATGAAACGAAATAAAAGAAAATTAATATGTACAAAATAACTTTAAATGTTCTTGCAGTGACTCCTACATCTTGTAAATTATATAAAACCGTATTAATAGCACCTACAAGTGCTATTTGACACGTTTGAATTAGTTTGAATATGAAACAAAATAAAAGAAAATTAAAATGTACAAAATAATTCTAAATGGTCTTGCAGTGACTCCTACATCTTGAAAATTATATAAAAATGTATTAATAGAATCTACAAATGCTATTTGACACGTTTGAATTAGTTTGAATATGAAAGGAAATAAAAAGAAAATTAAATGTACAAAATAATTTTAAATGGTCTTCCAGTGACTCCTACATCTTTAAAATTATTTAAACCGTATTAATAGCGCCTACCAAATGCTATTTGACACGTTTGAAATAGTTTGAATATGAAACAAAATAAAAGAAAATTAAAATGTACAAAATAATTCTAAATGGTCTTGCAGTGACTCCTACATCTTGAAAATTATATAAAAATGTATTAATAGAATCTACAAATGCTATTTGACACGTTTGAATTAGTTTGTATATGAAAGGAAATAAAAAGAAAATTAAATGTACAAAATAATTTTAAATGTTCTTGCAGTGACTCCTACATCTTTAAAATTATATAAAACCGTATTAATAGCGCCTACCAAATGCTATTTGACACGTTTGAATTAGTTTGAATATGAAACAAAATAAAAGAAAATTAAAATGTACAAAATAATTCTAAATGGTCTTGCAGTGACTCCTACATCTTGAAAATTATATAAAAATGTATTAATAGAATCTACAAATGCTATTTGACACGTTTGAATTAGTTTGAATATGAAAGGAAATAAAAAGAAAATTAAATGTACAAAATAATTTTAAATGGTCTTCCAGTGACTCCTACATCTTTAAAATTATATAAAACCGTATTAATAGCGCCTACCAAATGCTATTTGACACGTTTGAAATAGTTTGAATATGAAACAAAATAAAAGAAAATTAAAATGTACAAAATAATTCTAAATGGTCTTGCAGTGACTCCTACATCTTGAAAATTATATAAAAATGTATTAATAGAATCTACAAATGCTATTTGACACGTTTGAATTAGTTTGTATATGAAAGGAAATAAAAAGAAAATTAAATGTACAAAATAATTTTAAATGTTCTTGCAGTGACTCCTACATCTTTAAAATTATATAAAACCGTATTAATAGCGCCTACCAAATGCTATTTGACACGTTTGAATTAGTTTGAATATGAAACAAAATAAAAGAAAATTAAAATGTACAAAATAATTCTAAATGGTCTTGCAGTGAATCCTACATCTTGAAAATTATATAAAAATGTATTAATAGAATCTACAAATGCAATTTGACACGTTTGAATTAGTTTGTATATGAAACGAAATAAAAAGAAAATTAAACGTACAAAATAATTTTAAATAGTCTTCCAATGACTCCTACATCTTGAAAATTATATAAAAATGTATTAATACCTCTACAAATGTTATTCGACACGTTTGAATTAGTTTGAAGATGATGTTAAGGACTTTATAAACTTTTGCCGCCCCTCTTGCATTCTGAATTCATACTGTGCGCAGTAGACTCCCGTGCGGGTCCGATTCTAAAAACTTACTTACGTTCCATCTGTCAACGTGGCAGCATGCGTACCGGTCCGCTCTACGAAAGCTAATTCTTGTAAATGTTCAAATGTTCAATGTGTTGTTTATTGCTAATAAAGTAACATATTCCGGCTTTCAACGAGTGTATTTATTCAGTAAAACCTACAATTCATACAGTCCACAAATTCCAAGGCGAGCTGGCAATCAGGAATTTTCCAAATAACGGAAAACTGAGAAGGCTCCACAACATTGGTCCTACAGAGCCAGGATTAAACCACATTAGGTCATTGCGAGTCCAAGCAACAGCTACAGCATTCGACAACATTGGTCATTGGCAAGTACAAAAGCATATTCAGTTGTGTTTTGCATTGCATGTAATCGACCGCAAGGAGCAGCGTTCCAAATTCGCAGCAACGCGTGGAACGAAGAGGGCACATGCGGTGCCCGTAACGAGAGGAAGGAAGACAGCAGACGGTGCTATCAACGCCAAGTTCGTGCACGTGGGCATTGCAGCTGCAAGCGAGACGGTAGTAAGAACAGAAAACCGGCAAGGCGGCACACACCAATATCAATGTAAGCCTAATTTGCTATTTTTGCAATTCCTATGCAATAATTTGGTTTTCTATCATCTGTGTTTGCATGTGCATAATTTCAGCTGCGTATTATTGCGTAAACAAATGGTTTATGAGTCATATAAACATTTTAATTGCGTGAAATGCCAAGCTATTACGTTTGTTAGCGATATCCCCTGCATGTTTTATACTGCAGTCGAAGCAGTCACAAGTGAATCATCTCGCGTTGTACCAGGGTCGTTTTCTGCGTCGTAAGCGACAGGTTTCTCGCGTTGTTATCAAGCGCTGTCTGCGTTGTAAACAAAATTCCGTACCAGAGGCGTGCGAAAGGTTTTATCATTAAAGAATATTTCAGATTCTGCAAGTAGTAAGGCTACCACGCGTAGCATCTTGCCTGAAATATCACAGATAGTTAACCCGTTGGGTCCGCGTACCAGAAGCGTACAAAATTCACGCCAGTGGCGTACGAAAAGTTAATTCGATCCGTTAAGTTGTTTTAATCTCAACAATTATGGATCCGCTTGTAAGAGCACGTGGCTCTATCAAGGGCAAGCTTACGGGTTTCTCAAATTACGTGCAATCCTTGCAAACAATTCATGATGAAGATCAATTTTTACCTAGTACTCAAATTATTGAATTGCAAAAAAGATTGGATGCTATAGCCACCGTGTTATCAGAATATTATGAGGTTCATGAACAAATTTTAGACACCAGTAAGGATACAGAATCTGAAATGCAGCAACAAGTCGAATTTGAAAACTCTTATTTTCGTGCAATCTCACAAGCTGAATATTTGATTAATGAATACAACAAGCAATCTGATGTTGCACCAGATCGTTCTGGATCTCCTAACGGTAGCGTAAGATCAACGCATTCAAATTGCAGTTCACATTGCAATAATCGAGCTGTACGCCTTCCTGCCATTTCGATTCCCACATATTCAGGGAACGTGTCAGAATGGTTAGAATTTCGTGAGATATTTAGTAGCTTAATTCATGAGAATCAAACGCTGACTAATATTCAAAAGCTGCATTACTTAAAGGCTAGTTTACAGGGTGATGCAAGCCAAATTATAAAAAGTTTAGAGTTTACTGCGAGTAATTATACTCTAGCTTGGGAGGCATTGTGCAATCGATACAATGATCCAAAAATTCTGGTTCATAACCACCTCAAGGCTATTTTTGAACTTGAATCTTGCAGTAAGGAATCTGCAACTAAATTACGTACGATTAGCGATATGTTATTCAAACATTTTGCAGCAATCAAATCATTAGCTACCGAAAGCGAGCTTCTTGATTTTGTTATAATTTATGTAGTTTCTAAAAAACTGGACCCCACTACATTTCGTGAATGGGAGGTCCTTAGAAACCGGTCAAGTTCTGACCTGCCTAATCTTGATGAGTTCAAGGAATTCTTACAAAATACAGCAAATCTTCTAGAAACTCTAGAGGTAAAAGATAGCAAGCTTGTACCCGAAAGGTCTTCCAAGGTACATTCTAAATCATTTGTGTCGGGTACCCCTTCGTGTCCACTTTGTAAAGGATCTCATTCCTTGTACAAATGCGATAAGTTTGTCAAGCTGTCTGTTCTTGACAGAAAGTCAAAGGCAAAAGAGCTCCGCGTATGCTTTAATTGCCTAACTCAGGGTCACCTATCGAGCCTCTGTAGCTCCAAACATACGTGTAGAAAGTGCAAATCAAGGCACAACACCCTGCTTCATGAGGATAAGCCTCAGAACGGTTCTTCTAGTCAACCAGGATCTGCAGTGTCAGCAGAAACCCCTGTTGAACTAAACCAATCGATTTCGGCATTCTGTTCGAATGCTTCTCAGGTACTCTTACCTACGGCTACCGCTAAACTCATCGCTGATGATGGTACGCCACACGTTGTGCGAATCCTGTTGGATTCCGGTTCCCAATCGAACTTTATACGTTCAGATTTGTGTAAAAGGTTGAAGCTTCCAATTCGCGAAGTCAACGTTACTGTTTCTGGCTTAAGTAAAGCCACTTCTCAAATCAAGGCTAGGTGTGATATCAAGCTGCAAGCCCCTCACACTTCATACGGCATTGGCCTATCCTGTCTTGTTCTCGATGAGATTACGGGTGTTACCCCAAGTTTTCGCGTCCAGCGAAACAGTTTCAAGGTTCCTGATAACATCAAGTTATCAGATCTGTCCTACGACCAACCGGGCACCATCGACATTCTGATTGGTTCGCCCATTTTCTGGCAGCTCCTTTGTATTGGACAAATTGGTCTAGGCCCAAATCTTCCCATCCTCCAAAAGACTCGTTTTGGTTGGATTGTTTCTGGCCCTACAGGCCCTCCTTCTGCGTACCCTGTACAGTGCAATCTTGGCACGATCGAGGATGCTTCTGACCCCATTGCTAGGTTTTGGCAACTCGAACATTACCCAGAGGAAAAGGTTCGCACAAATGAAGAGAACGCCTGTGAGGCACATTTCGTGCAAAATACTCAACGAGAAGCGAATGGTCGATTCGTTGTCTCTATCCCTCTCAAGGAACCTGTAGAGGTATTGGGGGATTCATTGCAAATCGCTCAGAAAAGATTCTTATCAGTAGAGAATATTTCAGATTCTGCAAGTAGTAAGGCTACCACGCGTAGCATCTTGCCTGAAATATCCCAGATTTCAGATTCTGCAAGTAGTAAGGCTACCACGCGTAGCATCTTGCCTGAAATATCCCAGATTTCAGATTCTACAAGTAGTAAGGCTACCAATCGTAGCAGCTTGTTTGAAATTTCCCAGATAGTTGACCCGCTGGGTCTGTCAAGCCTTTGGTGGCACGGTCCCACCTGGCTAAGCGAAGGTGAGGCATCTTGGCCTACTTCCATGTTCAATATTTCAGATTCTACAAGTGGTAAGGCTACCAATCGTAGCAGCTTGTCTGAAATAGCCCATATCTCAAATTCTACAAGTAGTAAGGCTACCAAGCGTAGCATCTTGTCTGAAAGATCGCAGATATTTGACCCGCTGGGTCTGTTAAGCCTTTGGTGGCAGGGTCCCACCTGGCTAAGCGAAGGCAAGGCATCTTGGCCTGCTTCCAAACATGTTCGTGCTGAGCTTCCAGAATTCAAAAAAGAAGTTCAGAGTCTTCCTGTAACCTCTGTTGAACCATTTCCGTTCAATCAGTATTCAAGCTTCGCTCGCTTACAACGAGTTACAGCTTATTGTTTTGTCACAAAGGCAGTGCACCTTGAATTGGTCGCTGATCTTTCTACTGAAACCTTCTTAATGGCTTTTCGCCGGTTTGTGTCTCGACGAGGCAAACCGCTCCATGTCTACTCAGACAACGGCACTAACTTTGTAGGAGCTAATTCCGAGTTAATCGAATTAGGCAATTTTCTCGCGGAACAAAACCCTTCTATTTCCGAATCAGTCGCGAACGACGGAGTAGCTTGGCATTTTATACCCGCGCACAGTCCCCACTTTGGCGGATTGTGGGAGGCCGGAATCAAGTCCTCCAAACATCACATACGTCGCTTTATAGGTAACGCTAGTCTAAATTATGATGAATTTAGCACTTTGTTAGCACAGGTGGAAGCGACCTTAAACTCCCGACCCCTGTCTCCTTTGTCCGCTGATCCAAACGACCTTCAGCCTTTGACTCCTGCTCATTTCCTGATTGGTCGTCCGTTGGTGTCACTGCCTGATCCCAACGTAACTGAGATAGTCGAGTCTCGGCTGTCTAAATACCAGAGAATACAACAACTTCACCAGAATGTGTGGAAGAGATGGAGTAAAGAGTACATCTCGGAACTCCAACAGCGCACCAAATGGCGCACGCATCTTTCGGACCTCCAGCCTGGTTCCATGGTCCTCATCAAGGATGACAATCTACCCCCTCTGAAGTGGAGGTTAGGCCGGGTCACCGAGCTGCACCCTGGCCTTGACGGCGTTACGCGTGTGGCGTCAGTGAACACTGTGTCAGGAATCGTGAAACGATCCTTCGCCAAATTGTGCCCGCTACCTAGTGTTGTGAACTAGTGCGTTAGCGTTCAGCGCAGTGTTCGTAAAGCCTTTTTGGCTCCCCATTGTTCGGGTTTTCTTGTACTAGATTAAGATCCATGTACTATTATGCTTTGTATATGTGTGTGTTCATGTTACATGTTTTACTCTAGCTTTTACATGTCAACTCTGTACTGTTTTATTTGAAAGGTTACCCTTTCCAAGGCGGGCGGTATGTTAAGGACTTTATAAACTTTTGCCGCCTCTCTTGCATTCTGAATTCATACTGTGCGCAGTAGACTCCCGTGCGGGTCCGATTCTAAAAACTTACTTACGTTCCATCTGTCAACGTGGCAGCATGCGTACCGGTCCGCTCTACGAAAACTAATTCTTGTAAATGTTCAAATGTTCAATGTGTTGTTTATTGCTAATAAAGTAACATATTCCGGCTTTCAACGAGTGTATTTATTCAGTGAAACCTACAATTCATACAGTCCACAAATTCCAAGGCGAGCTGGCAATCAGGAATTTTCCAAATAACGGAAAACTGAGAAGGCTCCACAACAGATGAAACAAAATAAAAGAAAATTAAAATGTACAAAATAATTCCAAATGGTCTTGCAGTGAATCCTACATCTTGAAAATTATATAAAAATGTATTAATAGCATCTACAAATGCTATTTGACACGTTTGAATTAGTTTGAATATGAAAGGAAATAAAAAGAAAATTAAATTCTCTCATGTGCGCTCAACCTGAATAGACGTGCTGTAGTGGTGCGCTGTGCTAGTTTATTGTGCTAATCAGTTTATTCGTTCTTACAATAAAATGCCTGATACTGCAAGACAAACAAGATCTGCTGCCGAAGAAGAAAATTTAATTCAAAGAATTGTTGAAAAAGTTCTTGAAGCACCCACGTTTTTGGACCGGCTTTTTGAACAATTTAAATCTAAAATGCAAGTTCATATCCGAAACGAAGTCAAGTCCTACACCGACAAAATACAGAAGTTGGAGAATCGTTTAGCTGTCGTAGAAACTGAGTCTCTTCAACGTGCCGACGATCTTGAGCAATACACGCGATCAAACAGTTTGCGGTTTTTTGGAGTTCCAGAAGAAGAAGGTGAATCCAAGGACGAGCTCATTAGTAAAGTTTGTAAAGAGAAACTGCGTTTGGATGTTCCCATCTCTTTAATTGACTGCAGCCATCGTCTCCCTGGGAAAAAATCTGGACATCGTGCCATCATAGTAAAATTTGTAAGCAGGAATACCAAAAACCTGGTGTACATTAATAAAAAGCTTCTGAAGGGGACGAAAATGGTCATTAAGGAGGATCTCACAAAAAGAAGAATGGAATTATTAAAGGCCGCTGGAATTAAATTTGGTATTCGCAATGTGTGGTCTTATAATGGCAAAATTCTCACAAAAGTCGATAACAAAATTATAAAAATTTCGAGTCTTTCCGATTTATAGTTCAGTAAAACCACTTATCAAACCAACCATACAGCAATATAACTGTAAAAATATAAATACATATTTTCTGCTATCACTGCGCTTCTATCTTAGGTGAACTTATTTAGAGAATTTTTAGTGTACTTATTTTGTCTACATATCATTATTTGCACATTTACGTTTTCATTTCAAGTAACTGATAATTTATTTGCTACTAATTTGTTGAAAATTTATTGTTCTCCTACTTAGTTTAATTAGTTAAATAAGTTAATTGTTTGGTATGTTTAATTTGTTTAATTCTCTGTGTTTTGAATTTGAATTTTGATTATGAGGTTCGATATACAAGTTTAACTTAATTTTCTCACTTTACGAGTGCTATTTATTTATAATTATTGTCATTATGCGCTGTCTTGCTTCGCTTTCATTTTTCCCGATAGTCAGTTACTTCTAATTTTTTGTAATGCATTCAGATTTAAATTTAAATTGTTTTCATATTAACTGCCGTTCATTAGTTAATAATTTTTCTGATTTTAGGGAGCATGTCCTTAATAGTTCATTTGATGTGCTAGCTGTTACCGAAACCTGGTTAACTGACGTTATTGAGGACGAGGATGTTTTTGTACGTGGATTTAATATAATACGGAGAGACCGACTGGCCAGAGGCGGAGGAGTTGCATTTTATCTCGCATCATCATTACGTTATACTGTCATTGATACCTGCATTGATATCGAACAGTTATGGTTGAGTATTACCTTCCAGGGTCGCAAATATGCATTTGGGGTGGTATACAATCCACATCAAAAATTTTATCGTGATTTTATAAATGTTTTAGAGTCGACTTTGTCTGTGATATTGCCGGATGTTGAGGCTGTCTTTTGCTTCGGTGATTTTAACATAGATTTACTGAATGTTAACACTGCAGCTTCTGCTTGTATTATGAACTTTTTTGAAACTTTCGGATTCTCTCAGTTAATTACCGAACCGACTCGTGTAACAGAAACCTCTAGTACACTTATTGATTTCATACTAACTTCTAAAACGGAAATCGTAATTTCCTCTTCTGTTGTACCAGTAAATGGTAATTTTGATCATTATTCGGTATGCTGTAGTATTAATTTGCCAAACTTAAAAAACAAACAACCTATTTTTAAAACATGTAGAAGTTTCAGACATTTTAATTATATTGAATTTGATTATGCTTTGCGTTCTATTCCATGGAATAATATTTATTATATAAATAATATAGATGACAAAGTCAAGTTCTTTAACGAAAATGTATTAACCTTATTAGATTTGTTTGCTCCAGAAAAAACACTTCGGATTACTAAAGCATCTGCTCCATGGCTAACTAATACACTTAAGGACATGATGTTGTTAAGAGATCAGGCGTTACATAAATTCAAAAAATCGAAAAATTCTAATCATTTTAATTTTTATAAGCAACTGCGGAATCAAGTTGTAAGTGCCGTTAGAAGAGAAAAAAAGGCATACTTTAATTCTGTATTTACTGACAACACGCGATTGTTTTGGAAAAACCTAAAAGAACTCAACATTTCGAAAAAAACGGTTCGAGCAGACTTACCTCCTGAATTATCTGATAGTAACAAATTAAATAATTATTTTGTTGACTCTATACCTCAAATTTCGACAAATTCTGATAATATTCGTACTTTTTACTCTACTAATGTTAAAAATTCTATTAATTCATATTTTGTTTTTAAATCTGTAAATGAATTGGAAGTACTAAAAATTATATCTTCCATTAAAACTAACGCGATTGGTCATGACGGCATAGGTATTACTGTTATTAAATTTTCTGTCCCTTTTCTTCTGCCTGTCATAACTCATCTCGTTAATTATTGTTTAAACAATTCTGTTTTTCCAGAAGCCTGGAAATATGCTATTATTAATCCTATCCCTAAAATAAATAGTCCTAAAACTTTTAAAGATCTGAGGCCAATCAGTATTTTACCAGCAATGTCAAAAATTATCGAAAGGATCATTGAGCAACAACTCCGTGAACATATAGATTCAAATAAAATACTACCTGTTACACAGTCGGGTTTCAGAAAAGGACATAGTTGTGCCACTGCTCTTTTAAATATTGTCGATGATCTGGTTTCTGCTACTGATGCTGGCAAAGTCACTGTGCTTATTCTCTTAGATTATTCAAAAGCTTTCGACACAATTGAGCACAAAACTTTGTTATCGATTTTACACTATATTGGTCTAAAACCCGATGCAGTTTCCTTATTGTCGAATTATTTATGTGGGCGGTTACAAGCTGTCAGAGTTGGCAACCATATATCCAACTTTATAGTTAATAATAGAGGAGTGCCCCAAGGTTCAATTCTTGGTCCACTTTTGTTTACGATTTACGTTTCTCATTTTTCTTCTGCGATTGTTTCTTGTAATTCTCATTTTTATGCTGATGATTCGCAGATTTATTTTTCTTTTCATGCTGCAAACGCACATTTAGCAAATTCATTTATTAATAAAGATTTGGAACGTCTCTCTATCATTTCTCAACAGCATTCATTAAAGCTTAATGCTAATAAATCGTCTGTAATATATTTTGGAAAGAAAAAAGATATTGAATTTGCGAAACTTCATGTACAAGTCAAAATTTTCGACAATGTATTACCAGTTGTTGAAACTGTAAAAAACTTAGGATTAATTTTGGATTCCTCGCTACGTTTTAAGCAACATGTCTCTAAATGTTTGCAGAAAGCTTATTGCAATCTGCGTTCTATATACCAAAACCGACATGTTTTGAGCACCGGGGTAAAGGCTACATTATGCCGTAGTTTGGTTTTATCACAGATGGACTATTGCGACGTAGTATACGATTCATGTCTTGATTATCAGGATAAAGCTAGGATTCAAAAGCTACAGAATGCCTGTTTGCGACTTATTTATGGTATACGTAAATATGACAGGATAACTTATAAACTTAAAGATGCTGGGTGGTTAAATATGATCAACAGGCGACTCTTTCATCGCTCCGTCTTGTATTATAAAATTCTGCTATTTAAGACTCCGCCGTACTTATATAACAAAATCTCATTTCGTACAGATGTGCATAATTTGAATTTGAGGTTTAGGGGTAATATCACTGTTCCATTACGTTACAGTGAATTTGGAAAACGACGTTATCTATATAACATTGCGAAATGGTTTGGTGACTTGCCCGTACACCTCAAAGTACAAACACTATCTTTATCCTCGTTTAGGTGCCAGCTTAGCAAAACGCTTCATGCAAGACAAATTTAACGTGTTCCCTTATTTTATTTTATTTTACTTCATTTTTTTTAATGCGTTGTGGTTTTCGGGCAACAGTGAAGGCAAAGCCAGACTATAGTTTTAGTATTGTGTGTTTTTGTTGTTTTCGCAACTTAGGGTTAGGTGGAAGAACAGCTCACTGCTTCTGCTTTGAGCTGAATCTCGCCCTCCATATATTTTTTTCTTTTATTATTAATGATTGAATATAGGTGTTTTTTTTTATTTTTATGTAAATTGTGATCCAGTGTTGATATGTGTAAATAAAGACCATATTATTATTATTATTATTATTATTATTTTAATATATTTGATCAAACATTATCGTCTTTAAGAGACAGATTTGAGGGAATAACAAGATATGATACTATGTTTGGATTTCTCTATAATATGTTTGATTTAACGGAAAACGAGCTATTACAATGTTGTAAAGATTTACATCTTTATCTAACTGATGATTCTAGAAAGGAAACAGATGTAGATGGAATAGAATTATTTGAAGAGATAAAATCTTTAAAATTACATCTTAAACCTACTTCAGCTGAAAAGCATCAGTTAGAGCCCCAGTCCATTCTTGAATATATTTTTGAAAATCAGCTCATAGCATCATTTCTAAATATGTCAATAGCTCTTAGAATATTACTCACGTTACCAGTTTCAGTTGCGTCTGGGGAGAGATCTTTCTCCAAACTAAAAATTATTAAAAATTATATGCGATCCACAATGTCACAAAACAGATTAAATAATCTGTCTATAATAGCAATAGAAAGCGACACGATGGATTCAATCGATTTAGAATTTTTATTAATTTTATTCCACTTTTTTTTGTAAATTTTATTGTTAATAAAACTTTTTTTAAATTTCTGTTTTTCACTTAAATTAATTTGATTTGTTACAGTTAAACTAGGTATGTACTACATAAAATTTATATTTTACAACAAAAATGTAAATTTTGGGGCGGTAAATTTGGCTCTGCACACAGGCGGCCATTGATGCTGGCGCGGTCCTGGTCTAGGTACCAGAACTTGAAATTTTGGAAGTATCTACTCATCATGTTCTGCTAACTGTAAGTACCGTTGTCGTTTTCCCACTTCGAGCTGCTATCTTGCATAATTGGCTGCTTGGCGCCTTCCAAGTGCTTATTTCCACCTTTCTACATGTCAACTTTCTATTTATTAATGTTCATTTTCTTTCAGGTAGTACAGCCTTTATTGCTTCGGCAAACTGCCTACCATATTATGCGAACGAGCAGAAAATAACGTGGCTCCATCGTCACTTTTCAATAAAAAGAAATTGTGTTCATTTAGTGTTCGTCTTATTTGTTCATTATATATACTATACTATTATATTATTTATCAATATTTTTCATTATTTTGATAAATTTGTAGAAAAAACGTTGTGTGCATGTCGTAAGCGAAATACTTTGGTGCACTAGATGCATAAATAACTATTTATTATTGTATACACAGATATTAGCTACAACATTGATAGAATTTGCTACAGAATTTAGAGCGATTTTACTTTATTCAAATCTAATTTTTAAGAGTTATGCTTTGTGTCAACATTAAAATTGACAGTGCGTAGCGAATTTGCCACTGGACTTAAACTATGCATCAGCTTGTGTAATTCACGATGTCACTTATCAGTTCGCCACGGAATTATTTATCAACTGTCAACAGTTCGCTCACGTGCTGCTGTTTTTGCACGTGACGAAAATTAACACGGGCCTCTTCGAAAGGAATCATTTAAAAGCCTTTTGTTCGGCTTCAGGCACCGCACCTACCCAACTCGCGTACAATCAAAAAGCCAAGCTAATAAAAATGTTTGCTTAATGATAGCACACGAAGCTGTTAAAAATTAATTTGCGGGGGTTCAAAGTTTACTTATTGATAATTTTGTGTAAATTGAATGTCATTATCGGCGTTGCCACCCTCGAGCCTGCAGCTATTGCATAAAAGCTTCGATTAAGACTGTTTCCATGCCGAGGAGCCCGAGGGTTACATAAGAGCAACCAATGCCACACTTTGGGCAAGTTAAGCAAGCAGCGACAATCCATCTATTTCAACAAATTGAATTTATAGGCGCTTGCATATTCATACCGCACCAGCCAGTCAAGGTTTAAACTTGCAAAAGTAATGGCTGTTTGCACCGTTATTGTCGCTTGTACTAGCAATAAAGCTATTGGTGTTGTTCTATTGTAGTAAAACTTTGGAATTCAACAATGTACTTTTTGTGTTCAAGGTTTACCGGGTTTAATAGTTCGTTAAGTTTTTACATGCAGCTGCGTCATTGGCGTTTTTACATATTTTCTGAGTTTTTGTAAACTGTATGTATCACCAAATAGATTGATTAAGTCTTATTGGAAAATAATGTACTTTAAATAGCTCAGACGCCACTAAGACGTTTGTCTTTCTTGTTCAAGTTTTTATTGACATTTCGTACGACTCTTGCTTTTTGTGAAAATAATTACATCTTACTTTATTGCATCATTATAGCATGTATGGTGATTATGTATTTAGTCGATTTTTAAACGAACTATCAGTTGGCTGAATTTTGAATTATCAGGAACTGTTGTTGCCAAGAGTTGGAATAAAGCAAATATTGATAGCATAAATCTAAATAATACAGATAAAACAAGTGTTAACAAATATTGGCTTTCCAACATATTAATAGAAAAACGTCTGTATTAAATTTAGAGATACTCAAGCATTCTCAAATTTTGTAGTGCAACTTTATCAAAATTTTCAAGTAAGGAGAGCAGCAAGGAGCGATATAACAATTGGTGTAAATCAGCTCACATATATATCTGATTTATTCGTCCATTTACATACAGAAATTATCCGGTAATTATCCGACCTTATGCTACTAACAAAAAATAAAAATAAGAAGCTACCCTAGAACCACCATCTCTCAGTCCTGTTCGAAGTACAGCTACGCGGCCACAGGGTTATTTTAGCGCTCTTTCTACAGGGAGATCAGAAATAAATTTGATCGCGGGAGATGTTGAAACAATAAAACTTGCCTAATCTATAGCATGCTTTTTGTTGACATAGAACTGTCAAATTTTTTGCAAGGTTAGGATTCATTTTCGAAGTCTTAAAATAACATGTGGATAATGTTTTTAATGTTTCCTATCAATTTAATCTAGATTTGGTTTAAATTACATATTTTTGTATGTTTGTGTAGCTTATTAGACTGTGTCAAAGTTACATAAACTATACAGTGAACTGTAGTGTTATAAAGTACAGTGTAGACAGTTGTCATATAGTTCATGGAGTTCCCGCAATCAAGTTTATTTTTTATCGCTCTGTACTTCAATTATTTCCTTGATCTGCACCACATCCTCATATTTATTTCCCATCAAGAGTTATTTCAATATTTTGGGAATATTCAGAAGTCAAAGGGGGGGGGGACATTTTAAGGCTATACGGAGGCTGATGGAGTAATGAGTGTTAGGCAAGGCCACCTATACCTGGCCTTGTGTTAGGCCGCAAACATCTGGATTAGGTGTGTGCAGGTGCGTTCCTCGATAGCCACTGCTTTCCCAGAGATCCGCTCTCCTCACTGTATCTCTCAATCCTCTCGAAACTTCCAGGTAACATTTCTTGTTTACCGTATAATCTTATGGAACGTGCTCATGGTGACCTACATGGTGAAAGAAAATAGTGATCAATGCACGGACGCCGATTTTGACTCGTTTTTGTCTTCTTCTGGTGCTTTCCATTGAGAAGACTGGGATTTTGTCTCAGGATCATTGCCATAAACCAGTAGTTTAACGCCTGCACAAAACCTTTTTGGTAAAAATTTTATATAAATTCGTTACTCAACACGTTCGGTCATTGTGAACAATTTTGAAATGCAACGAACACATGGTCAGAATCTCACGTTACTAGGTATCACAGTCGAATGAGGAGTTCCAGGTTGCTGCGGCTAATAGAACCCCAAATTATTGCAATAGCAAAACTAATTGAGATGTTATTATTGGTCGAATACTTACCCGACGAACGCATGGTGTAGCACAAGGAAGTGTCTTAAGTCCTCTATTATACTGCTTATTTACGGCATGCCTACCTTGTAATGAAGATACAAGTAACTGCTATTTTCACGAAAGACACAACCATATTATCCTCCCACAATGATGCATTATAAACATTATTAAATTTACAAATCATACTGGATGCGATGTAAAACCTGAGAGAAACCTGGCGAATAAAAATTAATGAAAATTAGTCAACACTTTGAGGAAGATCGATCTATCTATTCATTGACTTTTAACGGAATCGTCATACCCTCAAATGTCAAGTTGTTAGCCACAAGCTGCAATATCTAAACAAGTTTTATAACGAATAGCGTTCGACTGGCCCACTCAGCTACTCCGAAGTAAGGAGCGAGTTAACATTAAAATGATCAAAAACAAATACAGGCGTTCGGTACGCGAATATAAGTTGAATGATTCCCGGGTGACATGGGTGACATGGTAATCGCAATTTACAACGAAGGGGTTATATCAAAAGTACACTTATTAGACGCAGGCTCTTTGATAAGCTCTAACCTGTTATAGTAAGGAAAAAGGTATAAATACGGGGCAATTAAGGTGATTTTTTTAAATCCCTACCTAACGAGGAGTAATATGAGAAGGTAGTTACTCGAACCGAAACAAAATATTATATCTACATTAGCGATGATACGTACGTAATTGAGTTAAATTCAATATCAAACCCGCGGCGTGTACATGCTGCGTTTACAGCATCACGTATGTAATGTATAATTTTGAATGTAAGTTTAAAGCATAAATAATCAAAGTCCAAGGTATGTAGGAAATACGCATATAAATCGTTACTGCCTTAATACATGAATGGTAAAACCGGTATAAGCAGGAACATTTCAATACCGTCAATTCACACAATTAACGCCGATGCGTCTTTGATTTGCGGCAAAAATATGTAGATGTAGTATATGATCGTAGCTTATCTGTTGCATCCAACTTCGATCACGGAAACTAATGTGACTTCATCCTCGTGTAACTGCTGATTAGAACGGTACCAACGTAGACAAGTCGCGCAGACTACAAAAGCGAAGTTACAGCTAAGCCGTAATCTCCACCAATTACGAGTACATACACTAGAAATTCCAGATTTTCAAGTCCATGATGTAATCCAAAGTTCATACAACAAGAAAAGAGAAGCCTTTTATACGAAAATCCGAAAGTCTAACAAATTCTAGAAGAAATAGAAAAAACCCTGTACTAAAAAAACCGCTATTAGCGTTGCCTTTGGAAAGAACCACTTGAACACCTCAATGCTTCTATCTGCAGTGGAGGTGCTGATTTATCGAAAACCATCTAGAATGGAATTAAAATGTGTAAAGCCAAATTACCAACATAAGCATTCACGACACGACTTACCAAAAAGTGCCGCTTGACTCCATATAAATCCACCTACATGGTGTATATCTCAAATTCCATTTACTTAATCTAAAGATAAGTTTGGGAAGAAATAACGAAGACACAGCGTCCTGAACGGGTCAGACATGAAGTCTTTTACGAAATCGGTGGCCTTTTTGCTGTTTGTGCAGACATATCTACTTTGACTCTGATGAAGGAAGCTGCAATGTCTTGAGAAACGTTAGTCGATACGAGTGCACAAACAGCAAAAAGGCCAAATTTGTCTAAATATCCTTGCTCGATTTCACAAGGTACAAGGCACATTAGGCCAGAGAATGCTGGGTGTTTATCCAGAAAAACTACGCGGTCTAAGCCGAAATTCAATTTTAACAAGAGGAATTTGAGTAAAAAATAGCATTTTGGCACATCTGCGGTTTCTCATATATAGAGTGGTTCATAAGTGTAATCATTATATTTAAGAGTAGTTAGAGAACATAAAACAGGACAACATAGTAAGCTATACGTCGAAAATTAACAATAATTCCATAAAAATGAAAACATTTACTTGCTGAAACTTATTGACGGTCACTGGAATGAACTTCTACTAACAAAGTTCGCACATGTGGTTGCAATAAGACGGAATTTAAATTAAATGCATAAACACAAACGCAGTTTGGTTATTTCAATCACATTTGGTGCAATAGGTTAATGTTATCTTAATGATTTAGCCAGTGGTTCTCAAAAGTCTGCAGCACCCTAATACGATTTTTTCCCGAAGCGATTATTTTTAGTGCAATGTACTTCTACTGAGGTCAGTAAACACCTATTCACTTTAATGGCCATACTCATGAGTCATTCTGTATAAAGTTATATATCATCGAACCAAAGCCAATACATATCTCTTGATCATTAAGAAATATTCTAAGCAGTCCATTAATTATTATTTTTTGGCGTATTTTAAGTAATTGTGTAGTTTTGTGGTATAGCGTCTGTTGATGCTATTGTATTTAAATCGATTTAACATGTTCTTCGAAATCTTTCGGTATCCAATTCCTATTCTTGTCGATTGTTTATCTCCTTTCTTGATTTTTTGCAGCACGTCTCTAAAAACTTATTCTGTTGCTTCCAATACCTTTGCTGTTCACTCTTTCAACGGCCATACTTTTGAGGCATACGTTGTTCTACTTTTAACTAATGATTATATGGTTCTGTATTTGTTTCATTTCTTTTGGGGGTTAATGAGGGGCCGGAGTGTTATGACTGGTTAATTAATTGTGTACGATCGGCTATGTTGTTTTCAAGGACTGAGGGAAGTCTAAGCTATTGCCAATGTTTATTTTTATATGGTAATTTGAATTTTATTACAAGAACGAGATGTATTTTCCTGTAGAGGTGTGCATTCTGTATTTGCTAATGCACTGCTAATGAACTTCTATTTGACTACTGCAACCTCGACATCTATCATGTGAGAATTTTTGATCATATATTTGCAATGTTTTCTGTGTTTAATAGGCCAATTTTGAATAGCAATTATGAATCTTTCCGAGTCCTCCTATAAGATTGGTTGAAAGTTCCAGTCATTTGTTTGTTGCTATTTTATCGATATATTAATTTATTGACTTACGTATATATTGTGCAATGTCTATTTTCATCCTGTCCGTTTATAGTTGTTGTCAGCTGTGTTGATAAAATCTCTACTGCATTGAGCCTCTCCTCTCTGAGAAGGTTTAGGCATTAAACAGCCACGGTTACAAAAGCAGGATTGAAGCATTGTAGTGAAGTCGACATTAGATTTTCGTGCCCGTTGGAGTTACTGGATTTTGAAATCACGTTTTCTGAAGCAGAATCAGAAGCTCTCAGTGGGCGGGGATGTTGTGATGTGTCTATTTGAATGTTTGAATTTCTTATTTTGTGTAGAAATATTCCTGATATTGTACCTGTAGCAGCATTACGTGCCGCTTCTCCTTCTTATCTTGGTAGTGAGATTTTTTACTGCTGGGTGTTTGTGATGCATTCAGTGTTTGGAAGTTGTGCTTCTTACCTCTCGCCTCTTAATAAAGATGAAAGAGTACGTGAGCAGTGTACTGCGAATACGGCAGTTTTGTGCGTCCTCCACTCAGTTTTGTTTTCAATATTGTTTTTAGTCTGCGTTTAAATATTTCTGATTCTTATTTTTTTATGTCCTGTAGTTGAATTCTGGGATTATTTTGTAATACTCCTGTGAAACTATAGATTTATTTAGAAATACTTCTAAAAGTGAATTAAAAAGTGTAAAAAATAATTTTTGCTTGCACTGCTATAAATTTTCAGCATCTCTAGCGTTTATAATTCTGAATCTAAGCCAGTTGTTATCATTCCATTTAAAAAGATTAAAATTAGAACTTGATATGTATTTATAGGCATCATCTGTATACAGGATGGTCATAACTTTAAGGGCGTATTGATATCGAATGGAAAAAGTTCTTTTGAATTTCTTTGCTTCAACGCTTTTCAAGTTCGTCGACCAAAGTTGCAAAGTCATTGGCGTTTCCTTTGCCCTCACGTTAGAGCCTGAGCTTGTAATTCTGAAAACAGCATACAAATATTACTGCAGTAAACTGTACTCCTACAGCTTACTTGAATATTACGATGCACTCTTAATTTTTGCTGCGCTCTAGACGTTCGTTACTAGTTGTTCTAACATCCCCCAACATCTGTGGGATTGTAATTCTTCTTCGTATAACTACGTCGAGCTTATTTGATAGAGTAATTTCTACGTTTGGCATTGTTTACATTCGAACCATTGCAACTTAACTTCATTCATATATGTTGCGAAGCATCGACAGTCAGTGGCGTACGATGTTATTCTTGTAAAGGCAAGTGGTTGTTTATAAATTGATTAGTTCTAATTTACAGTCTTTAGAATTTATTGAGCTGACCTTACTAAAGCTATGGTGACGGCATAAAATGCTAACTTTTATTAGATTTATTTATTATCATGCCGTCTTAGTGAAGGAGCTTATACATTGTTCTTACGGATAAAAAGCATTAAGCTTTAATGAGCCACATTGTATCGTCCGTTTTTATGCCTTTTGGCGAACTTCGGCTAACGCCACGGTGTTTAACAGTTTTCAAGGTCACTGTACTCGCTCTGACGGCCTGCAGTCGCGCGAGCTAGATTATCGATCTGTCGTTTAGGACTATTTTACAGTGATTTGGAAGGGCATGATTAGTGTCCTAACTCACTCACGTACCGGGGATTTGTAGGATTCATTTATCGAAGATATCTGCGTTTTGTCTACCCACTGCATTTGGTTGTGGATTAGTTTAGCGTCTCGATTTAAGTCTTGGAGATGTAAGTTGCCGTTCTCTTTTTGGCACTTGTATTTTAGAGCCGACCTTGGAGTCGTAAAGTTATGAGCTGCTAGTTTGTGCTACTAGTTTGTCGCCGTGCTTTTGGAGACATTGCTGGGTTTCCGTTATGAGTTGGACGCTCTGCAAATTTGCAGCTGTGTGTCGAGGCCCTTGCTGAGTCCCCGTTTATATTCGCGAACGTTTCCTGGTGGCTTCTTGTTGCTGTTTGCTTTCCGACGCCGTTTTTGGTGCATTTATGGGAGTATTAAAATACGATCTTGTGTTGTACAATGTACAAAGAAATCCTGGATTCACCGGATAGTATTGCCTTCGAGCTTCGTCAGCTATTACCGGTGGATTTGGGAAATATTTCAAGTTTCTACGTACGTGGTGGCGTAACATTATTGCCGCCCTACTGGTATGTTCGACCTGCGGCATCATCGTAAATTTGTAACTTCCTGCTAATTTAATCTGCCCAGATACCTGTTACCAATTTAAATATTGAACTTTGTTATGTATTAGCTAAACTTCTGTAATTAGTGGCAACAGTAGCGTTGGCTGTATTTGTAACTTTCGCCTGTAGCGTGGGTCGTACTCGTAGTTAATGCGAGTGCTTGCAATCAATTGTTTGTATCATAATGGCCGCAACCTCTTCATATTGGTTTTATGTAATGCAAGTAATTTATGTGTCGAACTTTCTTGAAGTAAATTTGGCAATGCTTAGTACCTCAGTGAATCTAGGAGTTTTTGTAAGCTAATGGACTTATCGGTTGTAAAAGACTCTTTGGCACTCTCTAGTAATTTGAATACCCTTTTGTAATTATAGAAAAGAAACGCAGCACGCCGTCCTCACTGTAGCTGGTATGATTCGAAGGTGAATAGAATAAATGATCTGTTTAGTCTGGGGTTAAGTCTA
>CALNHX010001919.1:0-199781 GCA_940337035.1 Agriotes lineatus
CAGCCCGATTTACAAATTCTGGGGTAATGTTTCCTTCATTTAGTTTGCAGTTATATATTTCTTATATAATACTGTTGGTAAACTGAAGCTTTATGCATAGGACTTGGACTTCTCGCCTTGGCACATACATCGATTCTTCCGGATGGAGCACATCTGCTGCCCAAGAGAAAACCGGTGCTGGCTCTTTACAAGTAATTGTGTGAACACTTTCTAGTTTTGAACACTTTCTAGTTTGTAACACATTAATGATGCTATTAAAAAGTGGGATGATTTCAGAAATTATTATTGCACCATTCGGCGATTAATGTTCTGACGTTTGCTTCCCTAAAAATTGTATGGAAATGTTTTTTTATTCGCAGCAAGTGATTCAGGTGGAAGCCTAGCGATGCGCGCAATGCCACATTTCTCCCTCACTTCTGTTCCTCCATTTAGGTTTACCTAGCTGGGCGGAACAGAATGATGACCTGAACGGGTATAAACGAACGATGTCTGGGTAATCGAAGACACTTGAGTCGAGCTCCAGTCGGAAGCAAGTATAAGCCCTGGACGACTTAAGGCCCAACAAACCGTCACAAGCCTCGCTAAGCAAGTCGCCGCCATCGCCAGTCCAAAACCTGAGGGTACCAGCATCCAGTGTAGCTGGCCATCGAAGCGACGTAAATTTTTGTGTACTGCAAAATAACGTCTTTAAGACAAGTTCTGAATCCATTTTCTCTCTGAGAAGTAAAACTAACCTTAGTAGCTGCAAATCTAGAGATCTCACCTGATACACCAAACCTCGTGGTCGCAGTGCGCCTGGAATGATCATATAGGCCCCGAAGTTCTCCCCTAGCAGGGGGTTAGTAAAACTGCCTAGTGCTAATCCCAGTACAGAGATGCTACCTGATAAACTGAACCTTGGGGTCGCAGTGCACTTGGCGCCTGGAGTGATCATGTGATAGACCCCGAAGTCTTCCTTAATACATGGGTTAGTGCAACTGGCTAGTGTTTATCCCATTCCAAAGATCCTACCTTATAAACCTCATCTACAAGTCGCCGCGCGTCTGGAACAATCGTGCCACGGGTTCGAAAGTGTCCCCCTAACATAAAAACGTAAGCTTTGGTGCTCACCGCACCTGAATCTGTTATGTGACAGGCTAAAAGATGTTTCTCCTGATAACCGAATATTTCCAAACCCACTTCCCAAATGCTTAGAGATGTCCCTAAAGAATTCCAAGCAATAGCTCGAAATAATTCGGCGTGTGATCGCACCGACCCCGGCAGCTCTAGTAAACTGTAAGTTATTATTAGCCGAGAAAGGGCTAAAAGAGTTCGTGTTTAGCCTGTAGCCTAAATCCAAATTGAAAAGCCCCCAAGGGCCCCGCCAGCGCTGGGCAAAATTCGCCGAGTTGGAATCGCCTCTTCACAGCCCCGCAGTGGTTGTGTAAAAGGCGCCTGTAATTCATTTCAATTCACGGCGAAAGCATTGATTTATTGATCTCGCTTTCTGCACGACAGAACATCACATTCTCTTGAACTTCGAGCGAATATTCGATCGCCATTAAACCGATTTTTTACAGCCCGAAGATACTTCGAAACTGTTTGTTTCCACCAACTGAAACCGTGACGTCAGCTTGCAAGACACGTTCAGAGTGAAGTTCAGGACCATTCGTCAGCGTTATCGTGCTGTATCTAAAGTTGCAGCCTCGTTAGGCGTTTTGAACATAAGGATCACACTGTCTGCCACAAAACTTCCGGTGTTATTTAAACTTTAAGTTGTTTTCTACAATAGAGTTAAAAAGAAATCGTAAATCGAATTTATTGATCCAATCACTTCATTTCTCCTCAAGCCTTGGCTCGGGATTACCCATCTGACTTTGTGAAATAGACATAGCAAAGTTTATTAAAATAATATCAGCCGTTCTAAGCATTACAATCTTACTCTATCACTTGCTTTATGACTTGCGTCTGCATTGAAATTGAGGTTATATGCAGTTAAAATTACTGCTTACTTCCATCTGGTGGGTTCATGTTGGACGAGCTTATACTGTTTAACGTTTAACTGGATTCAAACTGTTTTTATTTTCTTCGTTGCTTTAGTTGAATGCCCAAAGTGACACACAATGTTTCGATATTTTACTGTAAGGTTCTTTATCATATGTTTGTTAAAAAATTCAAATTTATCACTAGTTGAAATGAGTGAGCTAAACAAGATATGATCTCAAATGGACTCGGAAATATATACATGTTTGCCAAACAATATTCAACAGTTGGCGTAGTAATGCTTATATCCGAATGTGAAAGCTCCAGAAATGGCATATATTCCGAGCAGGCGTGATGGAAACCATAACTAGAATACACAAATTAGGTCCATGTAATCGTCTATGGCTATGAATTTCCACATGCAAAGAGCAACGTATTCAGCTTCTTAAGGGTAGTACCACAAAAGGTGAACAAATTTTGAGATTATTCGTTCACATGCAAATTATTGCGTTTAAATTTCTCAAAACCAAAACTGCGCTAAAAATTCCGCGAGACGGCAGGTCGAGTGGAATTTGAGCAGTTTTTGTTGAGAGTGTGAATGCATCTTTAATCGTGCTCGTTAATCGTATGAACAGTCCTTTAGTAGCCATCCGCAGTATATGCCGATAAGGGTTATCTATATTACTGACATACTTCGCTGGGCCTTCTGACAGCGGTCACGCATTTTCTCTGTCCGTTAAAAAAAGCTTATGTTGCTGTTCAGGGGTCTTTTGTTTCAGATTTTTGAGATGCGAAGCGACTTGTTGCACCACAAATAGCGTTTTTTCTCCTTCCGTAGCTTTAGCTTGGCTACCTGTATGTGGTTTTTGTGTCCTGGAATTATCCAGTTAGCCTCTAGTACTTGGAGAGATTCTTTATGGGAGCATCGCTTTACTGCAAATTCTGGGTCTGGAACACGTATTTTTGGAAATATAAAGTCCACGTCTATTAGACGGATCATTTATTACAAGTTATTAGCCGCCTTTGACATAAAAAGCCTGTATTTGAGGGTGATTGTTTAATCCATTTGGGGTTAGTGGCGTTTTGTATTTCGCTGACTGCATACGTTGTTTCTAACCTTTACCGAGAGGTTCTAAAATTTACCGGTACAACCTGTCTTGGTAGGCGTGCATTTGATATTGATGCACTTCGAATAATCTTCGCAGCCATATTTCGCTTGCGACATCGTAATTTCTGCAAGCACTTTCAACCTGCTGCCAGCATAGATGTGAGAGCCCATTTAGAGGCTATTTATCCATCCGCTAACCTCTCAGATAAGTAACTACGACCTAGTAAACTGCGTCGGCGCTTTCCCATCAGAGTTGTGGAATTTTACATTCTTGGCGTAGCGTTCTGACATTCGTGTGGTGCTATGATTCTAAATGGTGTAATGATATTCGTTCTACGAGTATTCAGGGGTTGGAGTGAAGTGAATTAGAGTAATACTGCTTGCAGTTTATACCTATTTGTTTAACCTTCAATTGCTCATTGTTGTGTGGTTAATTACTGGTACTGCCGTCTTTCAATTAAGTAATGTTTCGAGGACCTGTTGTACTGGGTATTCTATGCAACGTTTGCTTAATAAAGTAATGCACTGTTTCTGTTATTAATTGTCTGATTTCGTTACTGATTTTGTATTTCAGATATTGCACGTACGATTGCCTGATGCGATTTATTTGACTTTATAGGTTCCCGACCTATCTGAGTATATTTTTTGTAAGTAAAGACTTGATGCCACTATTAATATTTGTTGATAACATCTTATAAAGGACCTCACTCTCGTAGCGTTGCAATATTTGAAGATCTATGAAAATTGTAGCTAACAAAGGCTACCCCTGAAATTGAATGCAACTTTCACTCTACTTGTAAGCCTACTTACTGGCTTGTTGATCAGAATAAAATTCCAAAATGTTTAAATTTTTCATCTTAAGGAAGGTTTCCTCCCATTTCATTAACGTAGAAGAATTTTGATTTAGATTCTAACAACCACTCTGTCGTTGTTCTGGTATTCAGTGAAAGAATAATTAAGAAAGAAACTCAGCCTGCATTAGTTACTAAATCTAATGGTTAGAAGAGGTTTAGAATTCCCTTCCAAAGAAAATCAACCTGACCATCTGTGTAAGAACAAGGAAGCAACTAAAAGTGAAGACTATGAGGTTTACTAGGATAGTTCAATAGTTAAAACTGCAACTTTTAGGAATACTAGAGAAATTGTCATATAATCAAGAGAGTTAACTATCCAGTGGATATTTAGAAATTGGTCATGGAAAAAAGAAAAGCCAGAAGATGACAACAATCAAGAGATTAAATCGGCCAAACAAATCTGAATAATAAGACACAAAAGCTAAAAAATAAATCCAGAAGCTTAAAAAGGGATCTATAGCTGCATGGCATCTGCTATGAAATTGAACAACACACACACAAAAACGAAACAAGAGATATGTTCAGGAAAATCAAACAGATAACACGTAGCTTTACACCAAGACATTGGGCAATAAAATCAGACGATGGAGTACTTCTGACGGACAAAAATCAGATAAAAGACCGATGGAAAACCTACTGTGAACAACTAATAGAATCCAATGACGATACTGACAACCCAACGCAAATAGAGTACTCAGAACAAGAGCCGCCTATTCTGAGAGAAGAAGTCTCTGCCGCAGTCAAAAAGTTAAAACCTAACAAATCCCCTGGAGTGGACGAGATCGTCTCGGAGATGCTGATAGCAATGGAAGAAACAGGTATTGAGGTATTACATAAGATTTGTCAACTAATCTGGAAGCACGGCACTTGGCCTGAAGACTGGACAAAATCAATCTATGTACCGTTTCATAAAAAAGGACCCAAAGATATGTGCGAGAACTACCGAACCATAGCCCTCATCTCACATGCCAGCAAAGTAATGCTGCAAATAATATCAGAACGCATAAAGCCTTATCTTTTACCACAGCTGCCACCAGAACAAGCCGGCTTCGTGCCAGGGCGAGGAACTCGAGAGCAAATCTTAAATGTAAGACAAATTATCGAAAAAGCCAGAGAATTCAACGTACCCATCTATCTCTGTTTTATAGACTACAGCAAAGCATTTGACTGTGTCCGCTGGCAAAACCTGTGGCAGATTCTGGACGAAATGGGTACACCGCGCCATCTAATCTCATTAATGAAAAATCTGTATGACAATAACACCGCGTACGTCAGAGTAGAGAATGAACTGTCGGATCCATTCTCCGTAGGCAAGGGGGTCAGGCAAGGCTGCATACTAAGTCCTCTGCTCTTCAACATCTATGGCGAGTGGATCATGAGAAAAGCTATTGAAGGTTGGAACGGTGGAATAGCTATCAACGGCATTAAAATTAATAACCTCCGATACGCCGACGACACCACATTAATAGCAGCGTCGGAAGAAGAGCTGATCAGTCTCCTACAGCGAGTCGAGGAGACGAGCAATAAAATCGGCCTACAAGTCAACAAAAAGAAGACCAAAATAATGATTATAGACCGCCAAAACGACAATAGACCTGACCTAAGGAAAATAAATAACATCGAGACAGTAGACACTTTCATATATCTTGGCTCCTTACTATGCAACAAAGGCGGATGCAGCCAGGAAATCAAGAGAAGAAGTGCAATAGCAAAAGACGCCATGGCCAAATTGACTAACATTTGGAGAAGCCCCCAAATTACCCTGAACACCAAAATGAGACTGGTGAAAAGCCTGGTTTTTTCGGTATTTCTATATGGATCTGAATGCTGGACTTTGAAGCAAACAGACAAAAATAGAATTGATGCCTTGGAAATGCATTGCTGGCGCAGGATGCTGAGAATAGCTTGGGTGGAAAGAAGAACTAATCAATCCATCCTAGAACATCTACAAATAAGGAAAAGGCTCCGCACCGTAGTAGTTGAAAAAATAACAACATTTTTCGGCCACGTAGTCCGAAGAAAAGGGCTGGAAAGGCTTACTCTGGAGGGCACAGTTGTCGGCAAGAGGTTGCGTGGAAGATCCCCTACACGGTACACGGACCTGATAGTAAACTTAACTGGCAAAAGCTTAACGCAATCCATTAAGAGGGCCGAAAACCGAGAGGAGTGGAAGTCACTTACACAAAACAACTCATGAAATCACGCTGCTCGAAATCGAGCGAACGACTAAGAAGAAGAAGAAGAAGAAGCTGCATACTTGCAAGATCTAACATCAGATGAAGAAACGAACTGCTATCTTTGGAAAGCCATCAAAGTCAGGAGTTGAGTAACCTAATTCCCACAATAAGGCAAGATAATGGTCCTTAGGCTAGGGACAATAAGAAAAAGGTAAGGATTTTCTCTGATTATCTAGTAGAAACTTTCTAGCCCAATCAAATGCAAGTTCAGATAGTACTATATACGTCATCTCTCAGAAGAACTAATTCCAGTTACTACAAAGGAGGACCCGCGAACAAATGCTCGCCTCTCAGGTGGCTGGCCCAGGTTCGAATCCCGGCGACTCTAGAGTTTAAAAATCGTACGCTCCCAGGCTACCACGCTAATACCTATGATAATCGTTAACCCCTAAACTAGGGAACTCTTCCCCACTTTTGACGGGCAAGGCTAGCCACCTACCCGACCTAGGGGCTCATAGAACCACTAAATGGTTAAAACAGGCCACTGACCTATAATAAGAGGAAGAAGAGAAGAAAAGACTACAAAGGAGTTAAGGAGATCAGGTCCAATTTGAACCCAAGAAAAGCACCAAGATTTGATATTATCATAGGTGCAATTTTGAAGAAATTTCCCAGGAAAGGTATAGTCATGCACTTACCTACCTCTTCAAAGCGACATTTAGATTGAAATTGATCCCCTCCATCTGAAAAGTGCCGGAAGTAATAATGTTGCCAAACTCAAAAAAACCACCTCATAAAGTGAAGTCTTTTAGACCCATACTACTGCTCCCAATTATCTCTAAACTTTTAGAGAAATTGTTTCTCAAATTATTGAGATTTTTAATACAGGATAATAAACTGATTTCATATTACTAGTTTCGTTTCAGGCAGCAATTTGGAATAAAACATACACGGCATTGGTTCTAGGGTAGGAACTGCAGGTTGTCTATACAATACCAAATTCTTATCTACAACCACATTTTGAAACCCATCTGGTTATATGGTACACAGCTCTGGGGTTGTACCAGAAGCAACGTCAAGGGCATTAAGTACTCCGCCCTTCCAGTTCAAATATCGTTGTTTTCCCGCACCATTTAAGCGCATGTGGACAATGCTTAGAGCAAATCCGAGTGGATGGCGACATACATCTGTTGCGATCAACTTACAAGACTGGATTTTTTTATTAAAGCACGCCTTGTCCTGCTACCTTGTAAAGATCCCTAATTCTCTCCGTCCCTCTTCAAACCTATCTCCTTAAACACTTTCGGTAGTTGCTCATTGATGGGCTCTGATTGCTGCTTTTCCAGTGCCTGTTTACCTGCGTGCAATTCGGCACGTACGCCCTATGACGTCATATCTTTAACGGCCCAGCGGCTCAAGAGGTCGCGATCCACGAACAACTTCATGCATACTGACTTGAGAAAACTGCGTTGAGCTCGGAGATTCTTACCTCACCTGGTACAATCTCGACGCTTCTGCATGAGTTAGACTGATCGCAACAGAAACTCACTCGTTTGTTCTTCTCTCGATCCCGGGCGCGTTTGTTCATGACTATTTATTTGACGCTCACCGGAGCAAGTAGCAAACAGCAAGTGGTTGTTGTGTTATACCTTTAGCCAAGGCGTAAGTTTTCTTGGTGCTTGGAGCAGTATGTATAGTACCAATGAACCTACTCCGTTGTGCCCACGCAATTAATTCCATTAACGAAGAGCAGGGGTAATTAGTCGTCGAAATAGCCCCTTCATGCCGTCCCCATCATCGCCCTGAAAAATCATACTCTACCGTACTTCAACTGCTAGCAAATTACGCTGCTTGTTTCGCCTACAAGCTTTTGGCTCCCAACAAGAGACGTTCCAGTCGCATTAAACAACTATCTCGCTGGAATTAACCAGGCATTGTGAAGTAGTTTAGTGCAGTGAATTTCTAAATCATAAAGTGATGCGCTCTGTGACATTGTGTGATATTATGTAATCATTGCGATAGCTAATGGGCCTACGTGACCTATACTTATTTTTCTTGTAGCTATATTTAGATTATAGTGGCTCGTTCAAATCAGTCGCTTTTGGCCGCAGTATTCATATTTTGTTGCCTGTTCACTGCCGCGAGTAATATAAGATTACTAACTCCTTGGCGATTATTAATGTCAAATATACTTACATACATACATGCATATTTACTTTTCAATAGATTCAATTCAATTCTAACTTCAGAGGTATTCCTTTATAGTATATAGTACGATGTACGGTTTATTTATGTATACATATATATTGCCGTGAAATCCCCTCACAAACCCAGTTAATTAATTATTTAATACGCCCTTGCCCGTAAAGGAATGCTTAATTGAATTTTACACCTATAATAAAAATGTTCACTGAGCCGAAATGTAGTTATTAACCCAGGATTACACTTGACTTACCTGCAAATGTTTAGCTTACGAAGTACAGTCTTGCGATACCACAAATAGCTCTTATCCTTTTGTTTAATAAATAAACGTGCATGTGACTCAAGTTGAAAACTGTTCTGGATAACAATTTAATATCCAAACGCGTGTTCTTAGAGGCCCATGAAATCAAAGGGATTATGCTGCTTTGTTGTAGTTTTAGTCTCAAATCATTTCTTACATGGGTGTAACGGCTTTAAAACCAAAATTTGGGGGCTATTTATTCATGCAGTGACAGAGTAATACACAGAACCTTTACCAATTAACCAAGTACGGTCCTGGGCTTCCGCGAAGTGCAGTGCGACGACTCCGAAATCAATCACAAATTCCTCCGCGTCCAGAAATGGCCGACATTCGATGCAGAAGCAACAGGTGTTGGAAGGGTTACTGCCGGTTGGCGTATTCAGTGCTCCACTCGTTCTGTTTTGGGGCCCCTAGGAATGTTTCAGCTGATTATTTGATCAGGTAACCCGATTTAATTTCACTCGTGTAAAAACAGCTTCTTTATTTTCGACGCTAATATCGGTGCAACACAGGTCGTAACATTTTGAACAACAACGAAGTTTCAGAAGCCAAACAAGTAAGTCAGTCAAGTTAAAACAAAACAGTCCCTCCTAAAAGCCTTATATTGAGATGGTCTTAAGCCCTGAATCGCACATCTAGAGCACAGCAAACTAATGAATAGGTCATAAAAGCTCAGAATGGGAGATAGGATTTAATGGCAACAAATAAAATAAAATCAAATTTGAATTAGCAATCATATTGGCAAAGCAATGCCTGTAATAAGTATTAAAATCGTAACATAAAAGGAAAGGCAGAGTTCTAAACCTAATAGGAATGGGACCACAATATTTAATTAGTTTAGAATATTAAAAGGGGATGGTAAATTTAAAAGCCAATCCATGTATTAGTAATTCGATTATGAATAGAATGGTCACATGCTTGTCGAGGTAAATTGCAAGTCAGAAATCGTTGTATAAATTTCTCTTTGAGCATATTCTTAAAAGGTAAAAAAATGCAGAAAGCAAAACAGAGTGCAAAGAGCACATAGGAAGGCAAATAAAGAGAAGAAAATGAATAATTAACATGCAAGATTAATTGAAATCTGAACATCATATTGATGCAGAAGTGGAAAAATGAAATGGACTTTTATTTCAACTCTAAAGTGTTTTTTGTGGAAGTTCACGAAAGGAAGAATTGATCAGTGCGAACATTGTGAAAAAGGACTATTAATAAGTGCGGGACACAGTTATGTGAAAGACAAAATTGACTAAATTAATGGAACAATTTATTGTATAAGTAAGTTTGTAAAAATGTTAGATTTAAGGTTTTTAATTGTTATAAGTAATTGATTTGACTTGTTTAATATTGTTATGCAATTGTTTTTAATAACTTTCTCTGGAGACAATCGAATAAAATTCTTGAATTAGCATCAGTTTTATTTGCTCCCAAAAATTTACAATTTTATACGTTTAAAGTTATTATTTCATAACAAAACTTCGGCAAGGTGCATATAACTTACCCCTGCACCTGTGTGAGTGAATTAAAATAAATCCGTGCAGTGAAAATTATTTTCCATTATCGGCCCGAGTGAGTGCTATCGACCAGCTCCGGAGAAGACAAGACGTGCTTCGCACAGCATCTGTAGCCATCAGAGGGGTTCCAGAGAACGAGAGGACGTCAACCGCCAGCCCATCCATCTTCTGCTAGGACAGCACGGCAATCCAGCACCGGCAAAGAAGATATGGGCTCATTCTTGTTGTTTCACAGGTTAGTTGTGAAGCCAATTTAATTATACCATTGTGTACCTATTGGGAGGCTGCTTAAACGTCGCTGCATAACAGAGCCCAGGCGAATTATTTCCTTGTGTAAATTAAAGTTGAAAAATCCAAGCCCAGAAGTGAGGTTAGGATCCTTGGCTTGGGTCGAAACAATCAAGTTACGGTTTTTGGCTAAAAAAACAAAAGAAAGCTACTGACGCTACTAGAAAGCGGGAAATTATGAATTTACCTGTGAGATTTGCTCATTGAGTTGCATTTAATTATCTGAAAACACCAAAACGACAACCACTTGATAAATTTTCATAAACGTAATTTGTCAGTTAGATCTGTTGTAGCACATTAGCGTGTATTTGAACTACGCACATGGGCGTACGGTAAAATTTTCAATAAAGTAATTGTGGACCCACACCTTTTGATAAGATCTCTGCTTACCTGAGCTAGTCAACATTAACATAATTTGCAATTAGACTCTATCTAGAAAGTAGGGGGCATACAAACATCAAGTCAAGTAATACATAAAACAACTCACAATAATTATTCCTGAGCGTTTCATAAATTTGTAACAATATTTGCTGAACCCAAAATAAAATATTGGCATTGGAGGCTCTAGCTAATTTTATTTTAAATATTAATCTTAATTATATTAAAGCCATATAACCATTCCAATGTTTAATCTTGTCTTTAACAGATTAACCAGATATAAATTTATAATTATTCATTTAAATTTTACGAAACATTCTAAAAGTTAAAAGCCACCAAAAACGCAATATTGCATTATGCAAGCGCGGCGACCTACTCACAGTCAAGTTTAAACACCTCGCAGTCGCCGCTCAGCATTTTTACACGGCTTCGCGTACACAATTACGCAAGGCCGTGACAAGGTTTAAATGCCTACAATCGCAGCTCAGCATAAAAGACGCTCGAGTTCATGGAGTCCATATCATATCACGGAAGCAAAACCGCTGAGTATTGTTTTGCAATACTAGTAAATTAACCTACTGAATATAATACATTGCACCTGTTATTAGAAATGAACTTTGTATATTACTATGATCTAAGCAAATTTGTTTGTATATATAGAACAATTATTTTTGTAATAAACCAGTCTGCATTTACTTGTTAGATTCACTTACTGCGTCGCTGTGGGTCCAAGCCTATAAATAATTAAGGGATGTGAGGCTGCATCTCACACAGTGACGAATTATCATCCCGTTAAGTGGCATGACTAAGCTGTCTTAAAGCGGAAACTGCTGTCTCAGTTCTGCGCTTAACATAAGGGATGGAACCAGCAAAATAACGTAACGGACGCCTGATTTCCACAGCCTCCAGGCGAATCTGTTCATGGTCCTTCGAGCCGGATCTGTCTACAACTAAGAAGAGGTACACCCCGAGAAGAAAACAACATCTACCAACCCACCCGGTTCCCCGAAAATGGCAAACAATATGGAGGAATTCAATCAGCTAGCTGTCGCCCAAGAAGAACTCGGCCAGAAGATCACGCAGGTATTTTCCAACAGCAAAAAGGACCCTGCCAGCCGAAAAACAGAAGCTTACATCGCCAGCCGAAACAAGACGCTGGACGAAACTTGGAACGCCGTGACCAAAAATCACGCCAAAATGGTGCAGCTAAGTATTCCTACACATAATTATTTTACCACAGGGTATTACGAACAAATTAAAGCCATCTACTGCGAAGCAAAAAGTTATTTGCAGAGCTGTTTAAAGGCAACTGAAAATCCCGACCCCTCTGAAACTAGGAGGCGAGAGGAAACAGTTGTAAATCCCGAGCAAAAGGTTCGTATCCGAAAACTGCAGATTCGGATGCAGAATTTTAAGCAATCTTTGGACGACGCCGAACTGGAACAAGCACTCGGAAGGCCCGCCATCACAAAGAGGGAATTAAAGGAAGAATGGGACCGGGTGATCGAGATGGACGAAGAAGTCATGTCTAACGAGATGGATTCAAACCAGACGCACTTCAGTCCTGAATTTACTACGTTGAAAGACAGGTACCGAAATTTAATTAATTTGTTACAAGCACCAACAAGGAACGAGCAAGCATCAGCCATCTCGCTTCCTCAAGTTAAAATCCCCATATACGAGGGAAATTATGAGGAATGGGCCACTTTTAAGGACCTATTCACCAAATTAGTAGATGACAACCAAAACATGGATGATGTCATCAAAATGCAGTATTTAAAAACGCATGTCAAGGGAGAGCCCAGCCGACTAATCCAGCATCTCGCAGTGACTCAAGCCAACTACAACACCGCTTGGAATTTGCTGCAACAAAGGTATCAAAATAATCGCCTTATTCTAACCAAATTGCTAGACACCATCTTCGATCAGCCGGTCCTCTCCAAGGAATCAGCCCAAGGGTTGAAAAGATTGCATGACTCCACTAAGGAATGTGTGGAAGCAATCAAAAATTTGGGCATTTCCACCGACAGCTGGGGTCCGTGGATTAACCGAGTTATTACTCGAAAATGGGATCCTGAAACTAACAAATTATATGAGCAATCGCTTCAGTGCCCAAATGAAGTTCAGGATCACCAAACTCTAATGGCCTTCTTACAAATGCGGTTCCAATCCTTGGAATCCATTGATGGAGCTCGAAAACCAACTCAGGACAAGCCACAGAAAAATTACGCTGCCGGATATCTCAACTGCAAGATGTGCAATGGGGACCATTACATCGATAACTGTGGTCAATTCCAGAGGCTCTCCACCCACGAAAAGCAAGAAGTGGTAAGAACCTACCGATTGTGCTTTCGATGTTTGCGACACGATTCTAATATACAATGTCGTTCGTATTATAACTGCAAAATCTGCCGCTTTCCACACCATACTCTGCTTCACAAGGCACAGCCGCCATCAAAGCCGATACCTGCTCCGAAGATGAAGACGTTTTCTCACGCAGCAGCCATGCAGACCTCCAACGCTCCAGAGAAGAAGCCAAAACCCACAATCATTGCCGCCAACCTAGGCGCAAAGAAGAGCCAAGTGCTACTGGCCACAGCAACGGTTCAAGTTAAGGCAGCATCCGGGATGACTCATCTCTTGAGGGTCTTGATAGATCCAGGGTCTCAAGGTTCCTTCATCACCGAAGCCGCAGCCGAATTATTAGCGTTACCCAGGACCAAGGTTCGAGCAGAAATCTCCGGAATTGGGAACAGCGAAACAAAAGTCGCAAAATGGAAAATCACAGGTTTGATTACGCCAAGATTTCCAAGTAAATTTTCCTTACCTGTTACTTTACTGGTACTTCCCAAACTTACAAAAACCATGCCTTCATCACCCATTCCGAATATAAAAATGGATGCCTGGAAACATGTCTTCATCGCCGATCCAACCTTCAACCGACCTGGCCCCATAGATATACTTCTAGGCGCTGAAGAATATTCCCAAATAATTCTCGAAGGAATCAAGAAATCCAAAGATGGCATCCTAGGACAGAATACCGAATTGGGATGGATCTTATCAGGAACCATGGGAAGACGACCTCCCACCAGCCTTAAGGTCAACACCATGGTTGCCAAAATTGAAGAGGATGAGCAGTTGCAGAAATTCTGGAACATTGAAGAGGCTTCTCCTCAAAGGAAACTTTCCCCAGATGATCAGGTATGTGAAAATAAATTCACAGACACAGTCCAGCGAGACGTAGATGGAAGATACGTAGTAAGGATTCCATTCAAACAAACTCCAGTACACATGGGAAGGTCCAAACCCTCAGCATTGGCACGATTCATACATCTGGAGAAGAAATTAGGACAAGATCAAGATCTAGCAGTCCAATACAAGAAATTCATGCAAGAATACTTGGATTTAGGACATATGGAAAAGGTGGCAAAGGAAGATGAGAATAACGGCAAGTATTACATTCCCCACCATGGCGTCATCCGAGAAGCAAGTTCATCAACCCGGCTTCGTGTCGTTTTCGATGCCTCTAGCAAGGCCTCTCACGGAAAATCCTTAAATGAGATGATGTACGCTGGACCTAAACTTCAGCAAGAACTGGTCGACATTCTACTTCGATGGAGGACACACAGGATTGTTTTTTCTGCAGACATTGAAAAAATGTACCGACAAATCAGAATGAACAACCAAGACCAGGAGTACCAAAGAGTCCTATGGAGATTCGACAAATCACAGCCAATCAGGGAATATAAGCTGTGCACCGTCACTTATGGAACCGCATCAGCTCCCTATCTTGCCATTCGAACCTTGCATCAACTCGCACAGGACGAAAAGGTCTCATTTCCATTAGCTTCAGAAGCAGTGAAGAAAGATTTCTACGTGGACGACGTGCTTTCTGGGGCCGACACTGTGGAAGAAGCGATCCAACAACAAGGTCAGCTCATTTCCTTACTAAAGCGTGGAGGCTTTACTCTACATAAATGGTGCAGTAATGAGTCAGCCATCATTCAAGAACTCCCAGAAGAGTTAAAGGAACAAACATACCTCGAAATAAGTGAAGACGGCGTAAAAAAGTCCTTGGGCATTCACTGGTCTCCATATGAAGATGTTTTCTGTTTTAAGGTAGACGTTAAGCAACAGGAATCCACCAAACGCACCATACTATCCGAAGTTGCCAAAATTTTCGACCCATTGGGATGGTTAGCACCCGTCATCATCACTGCCAAGCTACTCATCCAAGAACTATGGCTCGAAAATATCAAATGGGATGACCCAGTGTCTGAAAATATCCAAGGCAAATGGGAGACGCTCAGGTCTCAACTCAAGGCAGTGGAAGAAATTACCTTACCAAGGTGGTTGTTTATAAAAAGGGAATCTCTAGTAGAGCTGCATGGATTCTGTGACGCCTCCGAAAGAGCTTTCGGGGCCGCGATTTATACCAGAGTCACCACATCATCCGGCCAAGTCAAGGTATCCTTATTAATAGCCAAGGTGGCACCAGCCCGAGCCAAGACGACATTACCAAGACTGGAACTCTGCGCAGCAGTACTCCTTTCCAATCTACTTCAAAGGGTAATTGCAGCATTAGACCTTCCTAAGGTGTCTATCTTCGCCTGGACCGACTCCATGGTTACATTAGGATGGATAAAAGGAGACCCAGTACGATGGAAGACGTTCGTCGCGAATCGAGTAGCCGAAATCAACAATCTAATTCCGGCTCAACATTGGAACCACGTCAAATCCGAAGAGAATCCTGCAGACGTCATCTCCCGAGGCACTAGTCCAGAAAAACTAAAGAATCATCTCCTATGGTGGGACGGACCGAACTGGCTAGTTAACAAGAGTTCATGGCCGTGTCAACCAGACACCGCAACCACCGAGGAAGAAGCAAGAAGTTACACTGTGCATCAAACTACCATTCATCAAGACGAGAACGAAGTCGTTCATCGTTTTTCTTCTCTAACAAGAATGGTACGAGTCATGTCACATTGCCGAAGATTCATCAACAAGTGTAAGCGACTTCCCACTCAATCAGGATGCCTATCAGTGAAGGAAATGGACGACACCATCCTCCTACTCGTTAAGGTCATCCAAGGAAGTGATCCTATTTTGAGGGCAACAGGATCTCAACTCCGGCAGAACAAATATGTGAGTTCCAGTAACAAGCTTGCCAACCTCAATCCCTTCATCGATCAGCATGGAATAATCCGTGTTGGAGGAAGATTAGAAAATTCCACCTTGTCCTTCAATGAAAAACACCCAATCATACTCCCGTACTCCAGTCATATTTCCAAACTAATAATCCAAGAGGCGCATCTACGCACGCTGCACGGTGGCACCCAACTCACTCTCTCATATATCCGAAGAAAATATTGGATCATCAACGCGAAGAAAGCAGTCAGCTCCAGCATCCAGAAGTGTTTCCGATGTCTACGATACAAAGCAGAGGCAGCACAGCAACTGATGGGAAATCTTCCATCAACCAGAGTGAATTCAACTCCTCCATTCTTCCATTCCGGAGTGGACTACGCCGGCCCAATACAGATCCGAACATCCAAGGGAAGAGGGCATTCTTCGCACAAAGGGTACATTGCTGTTTTTGTCTGTCTATCAACCAAGGCAATCCACCTAGAGGCCGTCAGCGACATGACAACCAACAGCTTCCTAGCAGTCTTCAGGAGGTTTACTGCCCGAAGAGGACGCTGTGCACACCTATACAGCGACAACGGAACAAACTTCGTTGGCGCAAGAAAAGTGTTGGACAAGGAAACCCGCCAAACAATTGAAGGCCCAGTTGTCCAAGAAACCTTAGCAACCGGTGGTACCCAATGGCACTTCATCCCTCCAATAGCCCCTCACTTCGGAGGGATATGGGAAGCAGGGGTAAAATCAATGAAGCATCATCTGAAGAGAACTATTGGCCACGCTACTCTCACCTTTGAAGAGTTAACAACTCTTCTCTGCCAAATTGAGGCCTGCCTAAACTCACGTCCTCTATGTCCACAAGGCAACGATATTGAGGACACAACTGCTCTGACGCCAGGCCATTTCCTAATAGGGAGGGAAATCATATCGCCACCAGACCCAATCAACACTCCAATATCTTCAAATCTATCGAATCGTTGGAGGATAATCCAAAAGATCAAGCAAGATTTTTGGAAATCATGGAGCTCGGACTACCTTCATGGACTACAGCAACGAAACAAATGGAAGAAACCATTGGAGAACACTAAAGTTGGAGATTTAGTGTTAATCAAAGAAGATAGTATCAATCCTAGTAAGTGGCCTTTAGCAAGAGTCACTGCAACTCATCCAGCAGCCGATGGATCAGTACGAGTAGTGACGCTCCAGAAATCAGGAGGACATCAGCTAAAACGATCCATAGGCAGCATCATTCCATTACCAGCAACTACCGAGGAATCGCAGGAACCAGAGGCAGAAGATAAAATTTCAACTAACATTATCCAGACACGATCATCCCCAGCACCAAGGAAATCTGTCGCGTCCAAATGGAAACTGCTGTTACTCATCTTTACCCTTCTTACCACCAATACATTAAGTAAAGCAGAATTTAATATCCAAAAACCAGACAGCGGGTACTATGTAGAACACATTGGACACGGGAAGATTGAGAGAGGAACATTCCGGATCGAAATCCAGTTCGAGAGGGGGAAGATCGAAGAAGACTTCGAAACAGTCACAGACATGGTAGACAAATTCGACAATCTCTGCGACTCTGCAAAAGAACTGTCCGAAGACACATTATGCAAGACACTGGTGCATCATCTTCTGGAACAGAAAAAGCATATGGAATGGATTAGAGATGGTATGGAAGAAATAATAACAAGACGAGAAAAAAGAGGAGTCCTTGGCACAGTATTAACATCAATTTTTGGAGTCAACGATGAAGTCTATCAAGATATAGACAGGCTAGACAAGAATCAACAGGAACTAATAAAAATGGACAGTCAACAATCCAAATTCTTGCTATCAGCACTTTCCAGGTTTAATGAGACCGAAGAACGAATCGACAAGAAGCTGGAACATTTCCAAGAAAAATTAAACCAAGGAATCCGGGCCATTAACAACATGGACAAATGGTATAAAGCAACCGACTCCAACCGACTAAATATTCACATCATCAGTGTGTACCAAGTCGCCACAAATGTAATTAGCGAACTGTGCAACTACCATATTCACATCTTAAACGTTCACTTCCAGCAAGGTAATCTGTACGAGCTAATAACACCTGCTCAAATTAAACAGATCCTCGCTAATGCAACCAGTAAACTTTCACCAAATTTGGAGATATTACCAACGCCAATTCTAAAGGTTGACATTGGGCATGACGACATCTACATCAACGTCCAAGGGTATTTCATCATAGTGGAAAAAACGGAATACTCCTTAATTAAAGTGACACCAATTCCTCTCCAAATCAGCAATGGATCCTACTGGATGATCGATGTGCCGAAAGGAATCTTCGCTGTGGATTACAACCTACAAATGTACTTCCACGAAACAGATGAAGAATTCAAAGAAGAGCTACAAATTTCTCCCACTACCTATGTTTGCAGTCCAACGGTAGTTAAAGGAATTGAAAACAACCCAAACTGCATCATTGACGATATATATCACCGAGTAGAAACCAGTCAATGTCTCCTACGAAGACATCGCATCCAGTCCATTATTTGGAAACAATTGTACATGGAAAACACCTGGCTATTTGTAGTCAGTAAGCCAACCCGCATAGCAATCACTTGTAGTGGAAACAGGGAAGAAGTCACCGTCAACACTACAGGTGTCATTCAAATTTCATCGGATTGCATCATCCAAACTGCGAGGAATACATTAACCCCAAGGCACAACAGAAAATACAAGATCCTGGCTGGATACTCCAAGGCTATCAGTATCAATATTACCAACCCAATCACAACAAACTCATTTTCAGAAATCGCAGAGGAACCTGTACTAACTCAGTCAGACCACTTCGAAGACCTACAAGCATCGCAGTTAGATTTCCAGGAGCATATAAAAAACTTCACCTGGAAAGCCATCCGACATCATTCTCACCTGTCTATTGGGGTCACAGGCAGCCTTTTGGGAACCGCTGCCCTACTAGGAGCTATCTACTACATTCGGCAACGAATAACACGAAGGAAGCCACCACCCGCACAACCCCAGGCAGAAGAATATCCTCTCAAAACGCTCAATCTCGAAGAAACAATATAATTTATCGGTTTGCTTTTTTGTGGCTTAAAATTGGCAATATGTTTAATCTTGTCTTTAACAGATTAACCAGATATAAATTTATAATTATTCATTTAAATTTTACGAAACATTCTAAAAGTTAAAAGCCACCAAAAACGCAATATTGCATTATGCAAGCGCGGCGACCTACTCACAGTCAAGTTTAAACACCTCGCAGTCGCCGCTCAGCATTTTTTACACGGCTTCGCGTACACAATTACGCAAGGCCGTGACAAGGTTTAAATGCCTACAATCGCAGCTCAGCATAAAAGACGCTCGAGTTCATGGAGTCCATATCATATCACGGAAGCAAAACCGCTGAGTATTGTTTTGCAATACTAGTAAATTAACCTACTGAATATAATACATTGCACCTGTTATTAGAAATGAACTTTGTATATTACTATGATCTAAGCAAATTTGTTTGTATATATAGAACAATTATTTTTGTAATAAACCAGTCTGCATTTACTTGTTAGATTCACTTACTGCGTCGCTGTGGGTCCAAGCCTATAAATAATTAAGGGATGTGAGGCTGCATCTCACACAGTGACGAATTATCATCCCGTTAAGTGGCATGACTAAGCTGTCTTAAAGCGGAAACTGCTGTCTCAGTTCTGCGCTTAACATAAGGGATGGAACCAGCAAAATAACGTAACGGACGCCTGATTTCTACAGCCTCCAGGCGATTCTGTTCAGCAAGCAAACACTAGGATAATGTTAAACAGTTTAATTATAATGTTAAATATGTACAAACATAGGTTTTGTTCTTAAGAAATCAAACAAAATGTATTTAACAATAATTTTTCAATAATTGCGCTGGTTGCTCGGTTGTTCGTTCCTTACGCCTCGGCAACCCGTACTGCGTCCATGTAACGAAGGTCCGGTGAGCCGCCCTCTGGGGAAATTGGCGGAACGCCACTGGTCGGGAATGCCGGTTCGGATTTGGTTTCAATGCTGCCAACCACTACGTTCGAAACTCGGTCAGGAATGTCAAAATACACGTGCAACTGTGAACAGAAGTTTTTAGCGGTTATATCAGGATTAAATACTTACAACGCCGGGATAGAGCGGCGTTTGGCAAGTGCCCGGTGGCATGGGTGTTGTGCTAGTTCGTGATGCGGCAGGATGGGAAGTTGACGACGTTTATCCACCTGGAGCTCGGCTTCGTGTCTTCAGCGAACGTGGAGACAACGTCGTCACGGCAGTCGCCCTCCGGAGATGCGGTGGGATCTGGTTTGTACGGTGAGTAAAACCTGTAGTCAAACAGAAATTAAACGTGATCTTATCGGGACTTGCAGAAGGTCGGCTACATGAAATCTAATATATCCGGACTGAACAAATGTTATATAGGTTTGTAGAATTATTGTTACTTAATTGACATATGAAACGGCTTGGTGGTTACCCCTTCGCCTCGAATATGCCTTGCAGGGAAGTTTGATATAGTTATTGGCCAACGTCCTCCCGGAGAATTTTGAATATAATTTTTATACCGGATTTTTAACAGGGTTTAGCAATTTATTTATTATTACGAAGTCGGCATATGAAACAGCTTGGTTGTTAGCCCGTCGTCTCGAATACGCCTTGCAGGGAAATTTGTATTATAAATATTAATACCGGGTGTTAACAGGGATTAGTGATTTAATTATTACGAGATCGACATATGAAACGGTTTGGCGGTGAACCCTTCGTCTCGAATATGTCAGGTATGTAATTTAGATATGATTAAAACGTTAAGGCCTCGGGTTCGGTTGTAGCAACGGGAAACTACTACTGGAAATCGGGATCTGGAGCTTAGGCAGGAATAATAATTCTCTTTAAACGGACGGACAGGATCAGGAAGGGAATGAAGGGAGGGAATGAATGAAGTCTCAATGAAGTCTGCCCCTTGGAACGGACGAGAAGCGGCTTTTATAGCTTTTTCTTCGGGCTTCGTGCATCAAACAATCACCTCGGCCATTCTAAGTGGGGGATACGTGGAGCAGGGATCTCTTGATGACGTAGCCGGCCGCGCGTGCGAAAAATTCAAATTTGTAACGTAGAAATCGCTAGGCTGGAACGCGCGAATTGATTTCAATTCAGAAAAACGCGTTTCTACTGGGCGAATCGTTACATTGTAGTCATAACAAAAATACTACAAAACTTATTAGAAGCTTTGCAGCCAGAAAATAAAAACAAATAATCTTAAATATATTAGCATTCTACAAGCAATCCAGTGAGACAAATGTCTCATTTAAAAAAACAAAAAAGACCGTTTTTCAAATAGAACGCGTATTAAATAAAAACTGTACTCAGACCTGGAAGGTGTCAAAGTGGTTGCCTAAGCGATCGACGTTTTAAGGCGCAGAGGATCGCAGCTCCGTTTGGCTGCTGAAACATTTTTATTTAATACGCGTTCTATTTGAAAAACGGTCTTTTTGTGATTTCTCGAAAACCAGAAGTGTCACGTGACTGAAATTCGGTTCCTGAGCTGACATGACTATTCCAAACATATAACTTTCATAACTTTTTTCTCTATCTCTTACGGTTTGGCTGCTGAAACAGCGTCCCAGACAGACAAAACAGCGTCCCAGACAGACACGTCTATTAGATAAAGGATATTTTCCAGAAGTATTATGTTTCTCTTCACGACTGTAGCATTGTAGTCATAACAAAAATACTACAAAACTTATTAGAAGCTTTGCAGCCAGAAAATAAAAACAAATAATCTTAAATATATTAGCATTCTATGTGTCAATGTGCGAAGAAATATTAAATTGCCTACCAATAAGCGATACTTTATTTGCCGAAATTGTTTATTTTGCACCGTCTGTTGCTTTAGAAGTGGATAAGAACAATTTACAACGTATTTATGATAACTACCGGCACTTGATTGATATTAATGTGCTTTGAATGGAGAAACTTATCCTTCCAATTTGATGAGGAAAAAAGGCAAAACTTTTGCAATTAAATCCAGTTGGATTTTGGTTAGAATTAAAAAATGTAAACGATATTACTGGCAACTATTTATTTACTAACATATCAAAAATTGCTCTTTTTATTCATGTTTGCCACATTTAAATGCAGAAGCCGAGAGAACGTTTTCAGTGATAAACGAGATAAAAACAAAAAACCTAACAAATTATCTGCAAATATTTTAAATTCAATGTGTGTGATTAGATCAAAATGTACTGCAGAAAATGTTAATTGTGCGAATTTTAAACCGAATCAACATCATTTTTCAAAAATGAATAACTAAATGTATTTATAGAATCTTTTAGTATTTTAGTAGATATTCGTATTGTATTCATATAATCACAGTTTAATATTGTTATTATAGTTTTTACGCATTTTATTAAATAATTATGTTTACCTATTAATCTTTAGTTTATTTTCTTGACATAAAGTATTCTATATCAAGACTAGCAAGATACCCGTTCTTCAAATGCTGCAGAACAATATTGTAGGTAAAAGGGAAACAATATTCTTCCGAAAAAAGTTTTTCATAACTCTTTTATGCATCACGTATCCTCTGGAAATGTGTATGTAACTGTCGTTCCCCTTTTATAGTTTGATAAAACTATAGTTTTAGTATTTCGAGAATAAAATAATAGTTATTTACTATACAAGTGGGATAACAGCATCATTAATATACGTGTGTGTAATTTACAAACGAGTGCGTAGCACGAGTTATGTAAGCACACAATTATATTAATGATGCATTATCACACATGTATTGTACACAATTTTATCTACGACTGCCTAAAATTGAGAAAAGTGCATTAAGAGAAATGTCAGATCTGTCATTTTCAAAAATATTTTAGTAGGCAAATGTCATTATGTCATTCATTTGACACTATTTCAGTTAGGTAATGAAGTCATTACACAACTCAGTTGCGTAATTAAACCATTACATAACTGAGTGGTGTAATGAGCTTCATTACCTAACTGAAATAGTGTCAAATGAGTGACGTAATGAGTTACTTATCCAACTAGAGTAGATAAAAGAATATATGTACCTTATTAAATGTTGTATTCATACATTATAGCACGATACCCGTTTCCACCACTTGGGGGTGAAATTTCAGAAATCCTCCTATTTTATTCTATATTGGACTCACGGTGGAAAAAGCAATAACTAACTTCTTCTTTAACTCCTTCTTACTTTTATCCCATTTTTACTCCTTTGTGAAAGAAATTTCGAAAAAACTCTGAACTACTTTTTAAAGATCTAAAAAACATATATTCCTAAAAAACACGGTCTGATTCAATAAGCGCAGGAAAGATGAAAGCTTCTGAAATTCACCCCTGAACCCAAATTCGCACTTTTAGGAGTTGATTCCTGCACAATCCTAAATTACGTTTGTAGGAACTTGTATAGGTAACCTTTCTAAGTAAAAAATCAAATCGATATATTATCGGGCCTTAGAGATATTGAGGAATTCTTCCTTTTCGGGGAGAAATTCGAAAACTCCTTTCCCAACACTTCCCTACGTAACGAAAGGACTTTTTTTGCCAAACTTCAAGTTTCTGATACCAAGGATTGCTACGGGTCTGCGTTGTTGAGTCGGTGCTTTATCTTTTATTCATATATATTGTATCAGAATAAGATTAAAAACAAACTTTGAACCCAATTTCTAAAAATTTTCAAACGACGTCTAAATGCCAAAAATAGTGTTCTACCTCAACGAAAAAAAAATACAATGGGTTCTATAATTTACCACAAATGAAAATTCCCACCTTTAGGGGTGGATTAGGACAAATTTCTAAAATACGTTTTCAGTTATATGTATAGGAAACCTTTGCAAGTAAATACCAAGTCGATATCTTATCGAGTTGAAGAGATATTGAGGAATTCGTAAAAACAGAGTTTCTCCCTTTTCACCCCATTAAGGGGTAGAATTTCGAAAAAATATTTCTATCAAATATCATTTTACCCTGAAATAAAATCACAGCAAAAAAAAGGTAATTTCAACCCCCTACCTCTTTCCATTTTACACTTTTAGGGGTAAAATTTAAAAAAACCATTAAATTACTTTTTAAAGTATTTTAAAAACACATCTATATGCTAAAAAGTATGCTTTAACTAAAAAATGCAGGAGATACAGTGGAATCTATAATTTACCCCAAATACAGATTTACACTTTTAGGGGTTGATTAGGGCTACGTTTTTAGATGTTAGTATTGGATACCTATGCAAGCAAACGCAAAGTCAATATCGTATCTGATCTAAGAGATATTGGGGAATTCGTTAAAACACAGTTTACCCATTTTTACCCCCTTAGAGGTAAAATTTCAAAACAATTTTTTCAGCCCATTTTATCCTGAAATAAACCCGCAGAAAAAAATTAATAATTTTAACCCTTTTCATTTTACCCTTGTTACCATTTTAGGGGTGAATTTAAAAAAAACCTTTAACCCTCTTCTAAAAAGTTTAAAAAATCATCTACATAGGTACCAAAAAAATAATGCTCTAACTCAACAAACACGGGAGATAAAACGGCTTCTATAATTCACCCCGAATGCGGATTTGCACGTTTAAGGGTTGATTAGGGAAAATTCCTGAAATGTGTTTTTAGACATTTGTATTGCAACCTATGCAAGAAAACACCAAGTCGGTATCTTATCGGGTCTAAGAGATATTAAGGAATTCGTGAAAACATAGTTTACCACTTCTCACCCCCTTAGGGTTGGTATTTAAAAAAAATCCTTTTAACCCATTTTATTCTGAAATGGACACACAGCGAAAAATATCAAAAATGTGAACCCCCGACCCTTTTCCAATTTTTCCTTTTTCACCCCTTTAGAGTGAAATTTCAAAAAATCGTTAAACCCCTTTCTAAATATTGTAGAACTACATCTATATGCCAAAAAAGAATGCTATAACTCCACAAACACGGGACATATAAAGGGTTCTTTAATTCAACCCTAATCCAGATTCACACCTTTAGGGGTTGATTAGGGGAAAATCCTGAAATACGTTTCTAGGCATTTGCCTTGACAATCTTTGCAAGTATACGTCAACTCGATATCTCACCGTAGTAAAGAGATATTGAGGAATTCATAAAAACACATTTTACCCCTTTTTACCCCATTAGGGGTTAAATTTCAGAAAATCCCTTTTTAGCACTACCCGACGTAACAAATTGGATACCTATGCAAGCAAACCTCAAGTCTTACCGAAATTCGTAAAAACCCAGTTTACCCCTTTTCACCCTCTTAGGGGTAATGGTTTCAAAACCCCTTAAACTCTTTTCTAAATATTTTACAAAGACATCTATATGCTAACAAAGAATGTTCTAACTCAACAAACACAGAAGATATGAAGGGTTTAATAATTGACCCCCCAATCCAGATTTGCACCTTTAGGAGTTGATTAGAGCAAAATCCTGAAATACTTTTCTAGGTATTTGCATTGACAATCTTTGCAAGTAAACACAAAGGCGATATCTTATCGGGCCTAAGAGATATTGATGAATTCGTGAAAACACATTTTACCCCTTTTCACCCCTTTATAAGACAAATTTTAAAAAATTCCTTCTCAGCACTACCGTACCGTTGTGACTTTCTTTTATATACAGTGCTTTCGTAAAGTAGTGGATAAATTCGTTAAACATTCAAGTAGTAAATTTTGTGAAAAATGCCGAGACCCGTCGATTTTTATTTTTATTTGGGCATTTTTTCAAATAAAATCTATATATACGGGATGACCCGCGTAGGAGGTAGGTATGACGTCTTCGATGTTTTTTTTTAATGAAAACCCTTTTTTTTTATTACGGAATATAAAAGAACGCATTTTTTTACTTGCGTTAAGTTGGTCTTTGAGTATAGGTCACATGAGCAAGAAAATAAAAGTCCATTATTATTATTATTATTAAGAAAAACAAATACTACATTTAATTTTATGAAGTATGATTTTAAGTTTTTATCAATGATAGCAATCAATAAAAAAACATCTTAGTCGTCTTGGCTACTGTCAGGCAGACAACGGTGCTTAATTTAAACATTTAATTTAGTTGTTTTGAATTGCAATAAAATTTAGTATTTTGCAATTTTAATTTTTTTTAAATTTTTGGTCATGTGATCTGTACTCAAAAATCAGCTTAGCGCAAGTAAAACAATGCGTTCGTTCAAATTCCGTAATAAAAAATAGGGGTTGCCATTTAAGAAACAACATCGATGACGTCATACCTCCTACGCGGGTCACCCTGTATATATAAATTTTATTTGAAAGAATGCGCAAATAAAAATAAAAATCGAGTGGTCCCTGCGTTTTTTCCAAAAGTTATTCCATGAATTTTTAAGGAATTTATCCACTACTTTACGAAACCACTTTATATAGGGTGTTCGGATAATAGGGAACCATACATTGATGGTGAGTTCTACGCATTAAAATAATAAAAAAACTTCATATGCAGTATTGTCCGAAAATCGTTATTGGCGTAGATACCGACCCTTAAAGTTTAACTTTTTTTTAAATTTTTTTATTTATTTTTTATAACTGAGTAGATAACTACTTTAAACTTGGTGTACGTGCTCTTTATTGAAATGCTCACAAACAAAAAGAAAAATAATCGATAACATGTATTTTGAACTGGCAGTTAACCTAAAACCATATTTTCTTTTTAGTCATAACTTTTACATTTGAAGACATACCTCCGATCTAGATACGGCATCTTGTAGGGAATAAAAAAATTCAAAATTAATGTACTCTTGTTTGGTATGCGTAACATAAACCGTTTGGTTAGAAATTCTATCTGAAGTTTTAAGGCTTTTCTTTTCAGGGTTATTATCTGATTAGCCTTGATAACAAAAATGCAATTTTTGTTTGTTTGTTGTCGAGTTGTTTACCTGCACTTATTATTTTTTTTTTCAGTTATAAAAAATAAATAAAAATTTTAAAAAAAAGTTAAACTGTAAGGGTCGGTATCTACGCCAAGAACGATTTTCGGACAATACTGCATATGAAGTTTTTTTATTATTTTAATGTGTAGAACTCACCATCAATGTATGGTTTCCTATTATCCGAACACCCTGTATAATAGATAGATAAACCCATTGTGTGAATTTAAACTTTAAAATAATAATCATTTAATCAGTAATTATTTAAAAAATAATAATTAGTAATTACTTATCCAAAATTATAAGCTTAAATTATTTTTTTCTTCAAGGTAAAATTTACAAAAAGATTCTAAACAAAATAGAAAACTCAATTTGTATTTTAGAATCTAACAGCGGCGCACCGCAAAAAAGTTCAGGGGGAGAAAAGGAAGCATGACCCCTGAAAAAATATCTCTCTGTAGATTCTCACAACCATTTGATACGCTCAATGATGTAAGCCCTGCAGCGTAACCTGTATTCCAAATTTGAGGTAAATATCTCAAAAACTGCAGGAGCTATAAAGGAAAAAGTTAAAAGTTAAAAAAAAATTGACCGGAAGTCGACCTCGGAAAAGAATTCCGATTTCCGGTTTCTATATATTTTTGGAATCTACTCTGCAAGCTGAGTCAAATGATATATATGTCGTCCTCCTAAAATATATCTCCATTTTCTTGCTTCTCAGTTAATAATAACAAGTTAATGAGCCTAGTTTATTCTACGTATTTCGCTTTAAATTTTTCAAGATTTATTAATCATCGTTTATATTGAGCGCGAAAAGTAGGAGGGATTTTTTTTGTCAGATTTAGGGATATTTCGCTTTTGCTAGGGCGAAGAGCTGTGTTGTGATTACGCAACACTGCTTACCTGTCAGCAATTACTCCTTTTGTGTTTGCCCAGTGTTAGATTTCCTGCTAGACCATTCTTCTCTGTATTAGCATAATATAAGAAATATTCCTATAACATGGTAGTAATTGCTTCTCCAAGGCATTCAGTGTAAGTAAAAATATTAGAACCTGGAATTTTGTAATTAGCCTACATAACCTAATTGAATTTCGTTTAACGTCTTATTTCAGATATTGCATTTGATAAATCCCGACTCTTTATTTTTGGTATCACAATGGACGTGAAGCAAGAATTACCAGATAATAATTTGTGTAGTACAATGACCAGCAGCTTAGACGAACCACTGATAAAAGTCGAAGAAAATCAACTCGCCAACTTAAATGTACGAGAGTTTATTGAAAGTACTATTAACAACACAGCTTATCACGAATTGAATATTAAACAAGAGGAAATTGATATAAAAGATGAATTACTTCCAACAGCAGAAAAAAAATGCTTAGTTAGCCATATGAGGACATACGCAGGTGAAAAACCTTATTCCTGTTCTATTTGTAAATATAAAGTAGCACGGAAAAAGCACTTGGTTATCCATATGAGGACACATACAGGTGAAAAACCTTACTTATGTTCTATTTGCGAGTATAAAGCAGCCGAGAAAGGTCACTTAATTAACCATATGAGAACACATACAGGCGAAAAGCCGTATTCCTGTTCTATTTGTGAATATAAAGCAGCACAGAAAAAGCACTTGGTTATCCATATGAGGACACATACAGGTGAAAAACCTTATTCTTGTTCTATTTGCGAGTATAAAGCAGCAGTGAAAGATCACTTAGTTAACCATATGAGAACACATACAGGTGAAAAGCCGTATTCCTGTTCTATTTGCGAATATAAAGCAACAAAGAAAAGACTAATAGTTAACCATATGAGAAAACATACAGGTGAAAAACCTTATTCTTGTTCTATTTGCGACTATAAAGCAGCAGTAAAAGTTCACTTAGTTAACCATATGAAGTGGCATATGGATGAAAACCTTTATGCATGTTCAATTTGCACATTTAAAGCTGTGAATAAACATAATTTAGTTAGGCACATGAGGACACATACAGGCGAAAAACCTTATGCTTGTTCTATTTGCGAATATAAAGCAGCAGTGAAAAGAACTCTAGTGACACACATGAAGACACATACACGAGAAAAACCTTATTCATGTACCAATTGTGAGTATAAAGCAGCAGTGAAAGTTCACTTAGTTAACCATATGAAGAGACATACAGGCGAAAAACCGTATTCATGTTCAATTTGTGAATATAAAGCAGCAGTAAAATGGACTTTAGTGAAGCACATGAAGACACATGAAGGAGAAAAATCTTATTCATGTTCTATTTGTGAATATAAAGCAGCAGTAAAATGGACTTTAGTGAAGCACATGAAGACACATGAAGGAGAAAAATCTTATTAATGTTCTATTTTAATTATAAAGTTACACAGAAACAGACATTAGTTAAACATATGGCGACGCATACAGTGTAACAATCTTGTTCAAATAGCAGGGCATAAACTTGCCTTATCTAACTATATAAGGACCCATGCAATAGAAATATCTTATTTATCTTCTATTTGGTAGTATATAGCAGCTCGGAAAAATGCTTTAGCAATGCATCTGAAAGCATACAAGAAAAACTGTAAGTTGCCTAAACTTCAAGCATTGACATTTTTATAATTTTGGAATGTAACATATTGCCAAACATAAGACGAATTGCCGTTTCTAGCCTGTAATAGTTGCTACGGTGTAAAATATCACTTTACTCAACGATTTTTAATGTAGAAATATAGTAGATTAACACATGAAATGCGATAAATTAAAAAATCACGCAAATGCTGGCAATAGCACAGTATACACCGCAGACAGAATCGTAATCAGGGCCGGCGGTTGACGTGTGTAGTATGGGTAGTACTACCCACTCGAAAATATCCGTGTGGGTAATTACCCACTCGAAATTTTCGAGCAAAACCTAAAATTTGAATTTTGGGGTGGGTCCTATTCGGAACTACAGCCAGAGGTAGTCATAGAGATCTCTTTAACGCTTTGTGCCGCCCCAGTGCAGTGTGATGCAAATATATCACAATAACGTACAAAAAAGGTCAGTGTTCGAATTTAAATAAATTAAATGCATTCAGTCGATGTGTTCGATTTAGAAACTTTAATGGATGAATTTATTGTTTCGCGCTACGAAAATGATTTATTTGTATCTTGAAACGAATGCAAAAAAATAAATTGAACTTTGTGACATCTCAAAGTATATTTTTATTAATTTTTGAACGTAACCCTGTATCGCTCATCCCTTCATATGAGTGTATTGTGAAAAATGACTTGGAAATCCCCCCCCATCTTACTACCCACTCGGGCTAAAAGTATGACGTCGGTCCTGATCGTAATTACCTCGCCTGTTTCAAACCGAAAATAAACTGACAAGTACAATTTGCGTATCGTATTACAGAACCTAATAAAGATGTAGTAGAATAGACAGTACAATTACCATTTCAGTTTCGGCAAGACCTGTAAGTGTTAGGTATAATTGTTTTTTATTAGTTTAGTTACATAATCAGCAACAAATGATATTTTTTATTACTTTAGTTACATAATCAGCAACTAATGAATTTTTCTATGGCCTTTAAATAAAACAATCTTAATAAACGACATTGAATTGCAAATTTTTTGTTTTTAATTTTAATAGTATATTACTAAGGTGCAATTTAGATGAATGTGATTTGATTGGTATAAGAAAATATTCTTTATCTACTTTGATGTCACAATATAGTTATTATAACACCGAAAACAGTGCTACAATGGAGTCCATTATAGCACTGTTTTTGAAGCAACCTACCTTGTTTCAAACAACTGACAGATTGTCACATTTATGATATGTCAAAATTCAAAGTTTTTGATTATTTTTTTATGCAAAATAGATAAACTAGTATATTATATTTGTTTAATAAGAAGCATTGTAGCACTCGTCGTGCCCCATATTCACTCGTGCTACAATAGGCCATCTTATTAAACTAGTATAATAATATACTATTATGATCTGCTATCTCTCAGTACCCATTCTTGTACGTATGTTGTATATCATTTGCATATTTTATGTTCAAATGTGATCGAAAATACTAATAATATCAGGAACGGAGTTTCATCTTAAGTGATAGGCACCCATAAGTACCCGTTCTAGTTTCACTGTGAACATTCCCACTTGGTATACTTATAATTAGTATCGGCTCCAAAATGACATAATTTAATAGAACAACGTGAAATATGTTTCGGTTGGCACTTTATTGAGATAGATTATGTAGACTTCTATACCACTGGACAATGTAATTTGATTTTTGAAAAATAGTGGATGCCTTTATAAATTGAATTGGATTGTTTTGTAAAGTCCCTATTAATTCGTATTAGATGGAAATGGAAAATAACATTGAAATTAGAAATCTATTAATAAACGTCACTAAAAAGTGACGTGACATTCAACTTGTGCATTTATAACTTTAAATATATATTTTAATTCCAATGACTTAGCTCAAAATGGTCATATTTTCGAGTTCGAGTTGTGAGTTTTGTCGTAAGATAATAAGTGTTGTGAATTCGATTAATTACATGCAATGTAAAACCGTTACAATCCTTATTCTTAATTTTAATATTAACTCCCAATTTGTAGAAAAACAATACAAAGTAAGAATGAGGCCAGAAGGAAATACCTACAAAGGACAAGAAATTCACTAGAAGAGTATAAAAACACACGAAAAATAGCTCATAAGATGTACAGATGCGCAGTATGTTGAAGGAACAAATATATATATATATATATGTGTGTTATTCTTTTAAAATGTGATCACGGTTCAATTGCGAAGATAATTCAGATCTTTTGTTAATTTCATTTGGCATCGAAATAGTCCAGAAAGCACAGCAAATAAATTAGTATAAGACTAGTTACAACAGCAATCTGTAGACAATTATTGTAATCCTCTTTATTTGGCAAGTGTATACTTAGAACAATCACCAACATTAAATTTGGTCGTTAGATAACCCAATATACAAAAAATTTATGTTAGTTTTGGGTAAACACCAGGCTTAATAAGGATTTTTTTAATTTTTTCAGGATCAGATCTTTTTATGTTACGTTGTTCATTTACGACACTACAACATACTTTTGGAGTACTATCTGAATTACTTATAATTACTGAGTATTTGTCTTTTTTGGCTATATGAATTTTCATTTGTATTTTCGCGAAATATTTTACAGCATCCTATAAACTTAAATATGACTTTTTAAATTAAGATTGCATAACTAAGCTAAACGATCTTTCATGTTAAATAGTTTATTTGTGTAGCAATTTGTTTTTGCTAGTGTTAGGATGTTTCTGATTTTATAATCTTAGTTTTTTTTCTGCTGTTCTGAATTTCTCATTTTGTAAGTTTATTTATTTCAGCATATCGCCAACTTAGTAAAAAACCACTTACCTGCATTTCTTAGAAGACTGATTTATTTAAAATCTAGTCTAATCTAATTATTGTAAATGTTATGTAAAATTAAATAAAGAATGTTTCTAAATTTTTTAGACCAAACGTAGTTTTCGCCTTGTGTTGTCAATTTTTATTCAAAATATGTAATTTTCAGTAAAAATATGTCAAGTGCTTGAAAAATTTCTGGAAATATTTGAAAATATGTTTTGCGGCTATTTTTCAATAAGAGCCCAACTGAAAAAATCCCGATTCCGAAGGAGCGGTTTTTGCTTTGGGACATGCACGAATGCTTTTGTTAAAAAAAATAGCTACCAAACATTTTTTTGCATTATTTCCAAACGAATTTTTTAAGCACGTGTTATATTTTGATAGAGAATATCTGAAATAAAAAAGCACTTTAAATAAACCGTTTTTTAGAAATAATAAGAATATCTAAATACTAAAAAAGTTTACAGTTTTTTGTGTGGAAACTTCCAAAATTTTTCGATTATCAACTCAAATAGTGTAGTCATGTGCACAATACTCCTGCAAGAAAAAGCACATAAGGTCGCGTTGCCGTAACGAAATTAAATCTACGAAGACAGTAACAATGTAAAACATTTAATTGGTGTTAATACTTATGATAGCCAGTTAATTGGTGCTTACAAATACTGTTACGTAAGGTGCACCTCAATTATTTGTACTACAAGGTTGTACCAGCATAAATTATCACAGACTCAATTTAGACAAAGAACAAATGGGTGTATACAGTACAATTAAACTTACATTAATTTGACAAACTAAAAAACATCTGACGGTTGGCTGATGGCGTATTAACTGAATATCATTTAAGCATCCCGATGGAACCAACTAGCAGTCTCAAAACGTTCCAACATGCATAACCAAATGGTATCACAGAATTATTACAGCGGCCTTAATGAAAAACTATATTCAGATATGTGGACCATGGTCGTTTCTGATGAAAAATCCCAACAACCGTGATTACTGCAGATTAGGAACTACAAGAAGCTTCCAGCGGCAAAAGGGACTCGACAGCAGTCACGTGAACAAATTCAAATGCCCAACATCTGATAATCGCCACGGAATCAAAGCGTTACAAAATGGCGGCTGACAAGTGCATTTAATTAACTTATAAAAGCCACTGTAGATACGGGAACAGCTGGTAGGTGCAGTTAGAAGTTCCTTAAAATAAGCCACATGCGTTCACGCGAGGCCGGACAAATAAACAATCCAAATAACAACAACATCTTTTAACAATATTTTCCGAGTACGTGCCGAGCCCGATTCGCAAAAAAACATCTGGTGTGATTACTCAACACGGCAGTCGACAGGCGAAACGAGAACAAAATAATGAAGCGTTAGAGAAGGATGAAATGCTATTAGAATAATTGCGCGAAAATAAAGATTGTATGTTTTTTCATATAAGTAAAAAATATTCGGACAACCAACGCTAAACAAAAATTATTTTTTGACATCACTTTACTTGTTCTTCATCTTCTTCGTATAATATTACAACATTTTTTATTAATGTTAAAGTTGACAACATATTCCAAATACTGAAAAAGAACAACTGAAACCCGTTGCAAAGCCATCGCAGTGTGAATGCTTGAAGAACTTCTTGCTCTTGCCGAACCCGTGTCTAGCATGTGACTTGCACTATAAATGTAAATCGGACTTAATTCCCCCATCGGGTTATAGAACGTGAAACTGCACAAGCTGCTGGCTTCGCTGCAAAATTTAGGACACTTAGAACACAATGCGGTCATTACTAAAAAATCTTGGCACGAATGCGAACCGAATGTCGGTACTAAGATTTGTTCACACAGTATCAAACGCCAATAAAGAATATACACCGAAACGGGGTATATAATTATTATCTGTTCGACAATGACGTAATTTAATAGAACTGCATGGCATACATTTCCAGATTATGTAGACTTTTATACAATGAACGGTGCAGTTTTGTTCTTGGAAATTACTGACTGCTACTATAAATTGGATTGTTGTAAAATCTCTATTAATTCGTATTGAATTTTCAACCAATTTTTCGGAAAATTATGTTTAAGTTAGAAAATTAAATAATAACGTCACTAGAAGGTGACGTGACAATAAGTTTTCTCAAAATGACCATATTATAGAGTTACGCGGAATTGTGAGTTTCGTCGTAAGATAATAAGTGTTGCGAATTCAATTAAATACTTGTAAGATAATTTTAACTTCAACTCACATTTTGAAATAATTGAAATATGTGTTTGAAGAAACGTTTCACTTAAAATAATCTCAAGAACATAAAATTTTTGGATATCCTGTATAGGCCTGTTATCTATTACCTGGAACACACTGTACTTTATTAGTAGTGCTTTTCATCGTAGCAATCTTACCTGCAGTATTGGGAACTGGGAGGGAAATTCCCTTTTTAGAGGGATTTTTTACCTTAAAAGGGATAAAAGGATATTTCTTCAAGAATGGCTATAAAAGAGGGATTTTTAAAAGTTGGGAAAAATTATCAAAAATACTTTCGATTTAAAAATTAGACTGAGGTATAAATACTAAAACTGTAAGCACCTTCGCCAATCGTACATATAATGATCGTCAAATAGATTTATTATATTTTCCAGAAGTATTATATTTCTCTTCACGACATTGTAGTCATAACAAAAATACTACAAAACTTATTAGAAGCTTTGCAGCCAGAAAATAAAAACAAATAATCTTAAATATATTAGCATTCTATGTGTCAATGTGCAAAGAAATATTAAATCGCCTACCAATAAGCGATACTTTATTTGCCGAAATTGTTTATTTTGCACCTTCTGTTGCTTTAGAAGTGGATAAGAACAATTTACAACGTATTTATGATAACTACCGGCACTTGATTGATATTAATGTGCTTTGAATGGAGAAACTTATCCTTCCAATTTAATGAGGAAAAAAGGTAAAACTTTTGGAATTAAATCCAGTTGGATTTTGGTTGAAATTAAAAAATGTAAACGATATTACTGGCAACTATTTGTTTACTAACATATCAAAAATTGCTCTTTGTATTCATGTTTGCCACATTCAAAATGCAGAAGCCGAGAGAACGTTTTAGTGATAAACGAGATAAAAACAAAAAACCTAACAAATTATCTGCAAATACTTTAAATTCAATGTGTGTGATTAGATCAAAATTTACTGCAGAAAATGTTAATTGTGCGAATTTTAAACCGAATCAACATCATTTTTCTAAAATGAATAACTAAATGTATTTATAGAATCGTTTAGTATTTTAGTAGATATTCGTATTGTATTCATATAATCACAGTTTAATATTGTTATTATAGTTTTTACGCATTTTATTAAATAATTATGTTTACCTATTAATCTTTAGTTTATTTTCTTGAAATAAAGTATTTTATATCAAGACTAGCAAGATACCCGTTCTTCAAATGCTGCAGAACAATATTGTAGGTAAAAGGGAAACAATATTCTTCCGAAAAAGGTTTTTCAAAACTCTTTCATGCATCACGTATCCCCTGGAAATGTGTATGTAACTGTCGTTCCCCTTTTATAGTTTGATAAAACTATAGTTTTAGTATTTCGAGAATAAAATAATAGTTATTTACTATACAAGTGAGATAACAGCATCATTAATATACGTGTGTGTAATTTACAAACGAGTGCGTAGCACGAGTTATGTAAGCACACAAGTATATTAATGATGCATTATCACATGTATTGTACACAATTTTATCTACGACTGCCTAAAATTGAGAAAAGTGCATTAAGGGAAATGTCAGATCTGTCATTTCCAAAAATATTTTAGTAGGCAAATGTCATTATGTCATTCATTTGACACTATTTCAGTTAGGTAATGAAGTCATTACACAACTCAGTTGCGTAATGAAACCATTACATAACTGAGTGGTGTAATGAGCTTCATTACCTAACTGAAATAGTGTCAAATGAGTGACGTAATGAGTTACTTATCCCACTGGAGTAGATAAAAGAATATATGTACCTTATTAAATGTTGTATTCATACATTATAGCATGATACCAGTTTCCACCACTTGGGGGTGGAATTTCAGAAATCCTCCTATTTTATTCTATATTGGACTCACGGTGGAAAAAGCAATAACTAACTTCTTCTTTAACTCCTTCTTACTTTTATCCCATTTTTACTCCTTTGTGAAAGAAATTTCGAAAAAACTCTAAACCACTTTTTAAAGATCTAAAAAACACATATCCCTAAAAAACACGGTCTGATTCAATAAGCGCAGGAGAGATGAAAGGTTCTGAAATTCACCTTTGAACCCAAATTCGCACTTTTAGGAGTTGATTCCTGCACAATCCTAAATTAAGTTTTAGGAACTTGTATAGGTAACCTTTCTAAGTAAAAAACCAAATCGATATATTATCGGGCCTTAGAGATATTGAGGAATTCTTCCTTTTCGGGGAGAAATTCGAAAACTCCTTTCCCAACACTTCCCTACGTAACGAAAGACTCTTTTTGCCAAACTTCAAGTTTCTGATACCAAGGATTGCTATGGCTCTGCGTTGTTGAGTCGGTGCTTTATCTTTTATTTATATACATTGTATCAGAATAAGATTAAAAACAAACTTTGAACCCAATTTCTAAAAATTTTAAAAAGACGTCTAAATGCCAAAAAATAGTGTTCTACCTCAACGAAAAGAAAAAATACAATGGGTTCTATAATTTACCACAAATGAAAATTCACACCTTTAGGGGTGGATTAGGACAAATTTCTAAAATACGTTTTCAGATATATGTATAGGAAACCTTTGCAAGTAAATACCAAGTCGATATCTTATCGAGTTTAAGAGATATTGAGGAATTCGTGAAAACAGAGTTTCTCCATTTTCACCCCACTAAGGGGTAGAATTTCGAAAAAATATTTCTATCAAAGATCATTTTACCCTGAAATAAAATCACAGCAAAAAAAGGTAATTTTAACCCCCTACCTCTTTCCATTTTACACTTTTAGGGTTAAAATTTAAAAAAAACCATTAAATTACCTTTTAAAGTATTTTAAAAACACATCTATATGCTAAAAAGAATGCTTTAACTCAACAAATGCAGGAGATACAATGGAATCTATAATTTACAGATTTACACTTTTAGGGGTTGATTAGGGCTACGTTTTTAGATGTTAGTATTGGATACCTATGCAAGCAAACGCCAAGTCAATATCGTATCTGATCTAAGAGATATTGAGGAATTCGTCAAAACACAGTTTACCCATATTTCCCACCTTAGAGGTAAAATTTCAAAACAATTTTTCAGCCCATTTTATCCTGAAATAAACCCACAGAAAAAAATTAATAATTTTAACTCTTTTCATTTTACCCTTGTTACCATTTTAGGGGTGAATTTAAAAAAACCTTTAACCCGGCCATTCTAAAAAGTTTAAAAAATCATCTACATACCAAAAAAAGAATGCTCTAACTCAACAAACACGGGAGATAAAACGGCTTCTATAATGCACCCCAAATGCGGATTTGCACGTTTAAGGGTTGATTAGGGAAAATTCCTGAAATGTGTTTTTAGACATTTGTATTGCAACCTATGCAAGAAACCACCAAGTCGATATCTTATCGTGTCTAAGAGATATTAAAGAATTCTTGGAAACATAGTTTACCACTTCTCACCCCCTTAGGGGTGGTATTTATAAAAAATTCTTTTAACCCATTTTATTCTGAAATGGACACACAGCCAAAAATATCAAAAATGTTAACACCAGACCCTTTTCCAATTTTTCCTTTTTCACCCCTTTAGAGTGAAATTTCAAAAAATCGTTAAACCGCTTTCTAAATATTGTTGAAGTACATATATATGCCAAAAAAGAATGCTATAACTCCACAAACACGGGAGATATAAAGGGTTCTTTAATTCAGCCTTAATCCAGATTCACACCTTTAGGGGTTGATTAAGGAAAAATCCTGAAATACGTTTCTAGGCATTTGCCTTGACAATCTTTGCAAGTATACGTCAACTCGATATCTCACCGGAGTAAAGAGATACTGAGGAATTCATTAAAACACATTTTACCCCTTTTTACCCCATTAGGGGTCAAATTTCAGAAAATCCCTTTTTAGCACTACCCGACGTAACAAATTGGATACCTATGCAAGCAAACCTCAAGTCTTACCGAAATTCGTAAAAACACAGTTTACCCCTTTTCACTCTCTTAGGGGTAATGGTTTCAAAACCCCTTAAACCCCTTTCTAAATATTTTACAAAGACATCTATATGCTAACAAAGAATGTTCTAACTCAACAAACACAGAAGATATGAAGGGTGTAATAATTGACCCCCCAATCCAGATTTGCACCTTTAGGGGTTGATTAGAGCAAAATCCTGAAATACGTTTCTAGGTATTTGCATTGACAATCTTTGCAAGTAAACACAAAGGCGATATCTTATCGGGCCTAAGAGATATTGATGAATTCGTGAAAACACATTTTACCCCTTTTCACCCTTTTATAAGACAAATTTAAAAAAAAAATTCTTAGCACTACCGTACCGTTGTGACTTTCTTTTATATACAGTGCTTTCGTAAAGTAGTGGATAAATTCGTTAAACATTTAAGTAGTAAATTTTGTGAAAAATGCCGACACCGTCGATTTTTATTTTTATTTGGGCATTTTTTCAAATAAAATCTATATATACGGGATGACCCGCGTAGGAGGTAGGTATGACGTCTTCGATGTTTTTTTTAAGGAAAACCTTTTTTATTGCGGAATATAAAAGAACGCATTTTTTTACTTGCGTTAAGTTGATCTTTGAGTATAGGTCACATGAGCAAGAAAATAAAAGTCCATTATTATTATTATTATTATTAAGAAAAACAAATACTACATTTAATTTTATGAAGTACCTATGATTTTAAGTTTTTATCAATGATAGCAATCAATAAAAAAAACATCTTAGTCGTCTTGGCTACTGTCAGGCAGACAACGGTGCTCAATTTAAACATTTAATTTAGTTGTTTTGAATTGCAATAAAATTTAGTATTTTGCAATTTTAATTTTTTTTAAATTTTTGGTCATGTGACCTGTACTCATAAATCAGCTTAGCGTAAGTAAAACAATGCGTTCGTTCAAATTCCGTAATAAAAGATAAGGGTTGCCATTTAAGAAACAACATCGATGACGTCATACCTCCTACGCGGGTCACCCTGTATATATAGATTTTATTTGAAAGAATGCGCAAATAAAAATAAAAATCGACTGGTTCCTGAGTTTTTTCCAAAAGTTATTCCTTGAATTTTTAAAGAATTTATCCACTACTTTACGAAAGCACTTTATATAATAGATAGATAAAACCATTGTTTGAATTTAAACTTTAAAATAATAATCACTTAATCAGTAATTATTTAAAAAATAATAATTAGTAATTACTTATCCAAAACTATAAACTTAAATTATTTTTTTCTTCAAGGTAAAATTTATGAGCCTAGTTTATTTACGTATGTTGCTTTAAATTTTTCAAGATTTAATCATCGTTTATATTGAGCGCGAAAAGTAGGAGGGATTTTTTTTGTCAGATTTAGGGATATTTCGCTTTTGCTAGGGCGAAGAGCTGTGTTGTCATTACGCAACACTGCTTACCTGTCAGCAATTACTCCTTTTGTGTTTGCCCAGTGTTAGATTTCCTGCTAGACCATTCTCTGTATTATCATAGTATTAGAAATATTCGTATAACATGGTAGTAATTGCTTCTCCAAGGCATTCAATGTAAGTAAAAATATTAGAACCAGGAATTTTGTAATTACCCAACATAACCTAATTGAATTTCATGTCTTATTCCAGATATTGCATTTGATAAATCTCGACTCTTTATTTTTGGTATCACAATGAACGTGAAGCAAGAATTACCTGATAATAATTTGTGTAGTACAATGACCAGCAGCTTAGACGAACCACTGATAAAAGTCGAAGAAAATCAACTCGCCAACTTAAATGTACGAGAGTTTATTGAAAGTACTATTAACGACACAGCTTATCACGAATTGAATATTAAGCAAGAGGAAATTGATATAAAAGATGAATTACTTCCAACAGCAGAAAAAAAATGCTTAGTTAACCATATGAGGACATACACAGGTGAAAAACATTATTCCTGTTCTATTTGTGAATATAAAGTAGCACGGAAAAAGCACTTAGTTATCCATATGAGGACACATACAGGTGAAAAACCTTACTTATGTTCTATTTGCGAGTATAAAGCAGCAGAGAAAGGTCACTTAATTAACCATATGAGAACACATACAGGTGAAAAGCCTTATTCCTGTTCTATTTGTGAATACAAAGCAGCACAGAAAAAGCACTTGGTTATCCATATGAGGACACATACGGGTGAAAAACCTTATTCTTGTTCTATTTGCGATTATAAAGCAGCAGTGAAAGATCACTTAGTTAACCATATGAGAACACATACAGGTGAAAAGCCGTATTCCTGTTCTATTTGCGAATATAAAGCAACAAAGAAAAGACTAGTAGTTAACCATATGAGAAAACATACAGGTGAAAAACCTTACTCTTGTTCTAGTTGCGACTATAAAGCAGCAGTGAAAGTTCACTTAGTAAACCATATGAAGTGGCATACGGATGAAAACCTTTATGCATGTTCAATTTGCACATTTAAAGCTGTGAATAAACCGAATTTAGCTATCCACATGAGGACACATACAGGCGAAAAACCTTATGCATGTTCTATTTGCGAATATAAAGCAGCAGTGAAAAGAACTCTAGAGACACACATGAAGACACATACACGAGAAAAACCTTATTCATGTACCAATTGTGAGTATAAAGCAGCAGTGAAAGTTCACTTAGTTAACCATATGAAGAGACATACAGGCGAAAAACCGTATTCATGTTCTATATGTGAATATAAAGCAGCAATAAAATGGACTTTAGTGAAGCACATGAAGACACATGAAGAAGAAAAATCTTATTCATGTTCTATTTGTGAATATAAAGCAGCAGTAAAATGGACTTTAGTGAAGCACATGAAGACACATGAAGGAGACAAATCTTATTAATGTTCTATTTTTGATTATAAAGTTACACAGAAACAGACATTAGTTAAACATATGGCGCCACATACAATGTAACAATCTTGTTCATATAGCAGGGTATAAACTTGCCTTATCTAACTATATGAGGACCCATGCAATAGAAATATCTTATTTATCTCCCATTTGGTAGTATAGAGCTACTCGGAAAAATGCTTTAGCAATGCATCTATAAGCATACAAGAAAAATAAGTTGCCTAAACTTCAATCGACAACATTTTTATAATTTTGGATAGTAACATATTGCCAAACATAAGACGAATTGCCGTTTCTATGCTATAATGGTTGCTACGGTGTAAAATATCACTTTACTCAACGATTTTTAATGTAGAAATATAGTAGATTAACACATGAAATGCGATAAACTAAAAAATCACGCAAATGCTGGTAATAGCAACAGTATACACCGCAGAGAGAATCGTAATTACCTCATCTGTTTCAAACCGAAAATAAACTGACAAGTACAATTTGCGTATCGTATTAATAATAATGGTGAGGCACTAACACCCCATGAAGCCGGGCTCCATAGCTCAGTGGTAAGCATTCTGGCTACTGATCTAAGGGTCGAGAGTTCGATCCCCAATCCCGGTGAGGTTTTTAAAAATAAAAAAAAAAATGCGGATGAAAACCTCTACAGAATGCCATCATTCGGAAGTGATGTAAAGCCGTGGGTCCCATGTTACTACGATGTGTAGCATGTAAAAGATCCCTTGCTAAGGTTGGAACTCCTTAGTCTCGGCAAAATTCTAAGTAGGACAAAGGTACCTGGTACTCTGCATGCCTAGACCTGGGGTTGGCAAAAAGGGCCTATAAAGGCCTACTTGCTAGACTCGCTAGAGTCTCCCCAAAAATAACACTAACACTAACACCCCATGAAGGAGCTTAGCCTGCAAGGCAGAAGGTCAGAGCTCCCGTATCCTCGCTGTCACACCCGGCTGTCGCGTGTCAAATTCATGACACGTGGTGATGTGGTGAGCATCACGCATTTGGCAACCGCTTTATTACCCCTTGTTCTTTCGAACGCAGGTCCCCAATTATTTAAAGCGACTGGGTAGGCCGCCCGCCAGCCATCGATCTGGGATTTGAACTCCAGACTTTTGCGCCGCAGTCCAAGGCTCTAACCACTGAGCTACGCTGGTGCTTGCGTATCGTATTAAAGAACCTAATAAAGATGTAGTAGAATAGACAGTACAACTACCAGTTCAGTTTCGGCAAGACCTGTAATTGTTAGGTATAATTGTTTTTTATTACTTTAGTTACATAATCAGCAACAAATGATATTTTTTATTACTTTAGTTACATAATCAGCAACTAATGAATTATTCTATGGCATTTAAATAAAACAATCTTAATAAATGACATTGAATTGCGAATTTTTTGTTTTTAATTTTAGTAGTATATTACTAAGGTGCAATTTAGATGAATGTGATTTGATTGGTATAAGAAATAGTATATTACATACCGAGGTGGAAAGTGTTTCATTCCTGTCAAGAGATTCAGTAGTTAACCGAGACGCGTAGCGTCGAGGTCAACTTTACCTCGAGACAGGCATGAAACTTTTCACCGTGGTATGTATACTATTTTATTCGCAACCACTTTATTCTAAACAATATTTGGAAAAATTATTAGATTATGATACGACAGGTTGTGAGGCGCATGAATGGATGAACGAGATTCCCAGTGTCACTACCTACACAGCGGTCGGGAATGGATCGCGCATGAATGGATGAACGAGAGTCCCAGTGTCCTTACTTACACAGCGGTCGGGAATGGATTCATTTCCAACCGCTGCCATGGCAATCACTTTTCCGACCGGTTGGAAAGTTACAAGTTGGGAATAGCTCATTTTCCAACTTTTTAAGAGTCAGTAATGATCTTATTACATATATGGTTTCGAGTAAATATTCTTTATGATCTGCTATTTCTCAGTACCCATTCTTGTACGTATGTTGTATATCATTTGCGTATTTTATGTTCAAATGTGATCGAAAATACTAATAATATCAGGAACGGAGTTCCATCTTAAGTGGTCGGCAGCCAGAAGTACATGTTCTAGTTTCACTGTGAACATTCCCACTCGGTATATAATTAGTATTGGTTCCACAATGACATAATTTAATAGAACAACGTGACATACGTTTCGGTTGGCACTTTATTTAAGAGATAGATTATGTAGACTTCTATACCACTGCACGATGGAATTTGATTTTTGAAAAATAGTGGATGTCTTTATAAATTGAATTGGATTGTTTTGTAAAGTCCCTATTAATTCGTATTAGATTGTCAGCCAATTTTTTTGAAAAATGGAAAGTAACATTGAAATTAGAAATATATTAATAAACGTCACTAAAAAGTGACGTGACATTCCACTTGTGCATTTATACCTTTAAATACATAAAAAATGTTTAATTTGTGTGTTGGCTGATTTTCTCGAGATTGTGTACGAGGTTTGAACAGTGCAATTGGAGCCCCGTGAGCTAGAGGGGACCAGCGACCTTCGTGGGAAGCAGTCGCAGCCGTACTAGAGGCCCAGGGATCGTGGGACTTGCTGAAGCTTGAGTTAAACACTACTTTCCATTCCAAAAGCAACATAAAGGTCAGGAAAGTATATCCTAAAAGATAGTGAATTTTTTAGTGGCGTCGGTTTTTTGTGCACTTCCGGCAGACTCGTCTTCTGAGTGTTTTTTGTTTGTGACGCGTATTTACTTACGGCAATTGTTATCGCCTAAGCAACACTTTAATTACGCAATCACATAACTGTCCAATAATAGCGAACTTGCTTTGCGAATGGTGAGGTTGAATTGCCATATTTGAATTAAGTTCCCATTAGTTATTTAATATCCAGTATTGTAGCGTTCCTAGTAGTTAAATCAGCATTATACAAGGCGTTTACAATTAATTTATTAAAAAATATAGCGCGATAATTAAGTTGATAGCAAATGTATTTCCTATAATTTATACAAATCAATATAATCTTTGCTAGAATCTAGTGACTCGACCCATATTAGATAAAATTCTTTTATTTATTTAAATAATAACCAAATCAAGTATACAAAATCCATAGTAATATTTTATAATTTAATAATTCGACTTTGCTGGGCTGGTAGTTCAGTGGTAGGCATCTTGGCTACTGATCGTAGAGTCGCGAGTTCGATTCCCGGTCCTGGTGAGGTTTTTAAAAATGAAAAAATGTGGATGAAAACCTCTACAGAATGCCATCATTCGGAAATGATGTAAAGCTGTGGGTCCCATGTTACTACGATGTGTAGCATGTAAAAGATCCCTTGCTAGGGTTGGAACTCCTTAGTCTCGGCAAAATTCTAAGTAGGACGTTGTCCATATGACCAAAGTAGGTACCTGATACTCCGCATGCCTAAACCATGTCCAGAACAAACAAACACACAAAGAATTCGACTTTTGAATAATTGCCGTTTTTAGAATTTTAGGAAACCTTCATAAGCTTTTATGAACTGAATCACCCATAAAAATTGTATTTGTTACATGACGTCATAAAAAATTATATATTTTGTTTTGTTTTATAGTATAATCATATTAAGCACATTTAATAGCACTATCCTCAAATATCAACTGAAGAATTAAGAAAATCATACTAATAAAATTAAAAAATAATAAAATTATAAAACGAAACTATATTTCACAAAAATAAGAAAAAGAATAAAAAAAGGACAGTTCTTTGGGTCTCCTTGAAACGTTTAAAAATGTTTGACAACGATTTGGCATACTTTATATGCAATGTGCTATCAACATTTGGGCAATATTCATAATTTTAAAATGATAATATTTTATTAATGGGCATAGTTTTATTTAAACCATATTATGAAAAGAAATGCTTTTTATAGTGACACAATCCTGAAAGGTTGCCAAAACCGCTATGACCTTCCCTTTGGAAAATATTTTTAAATATTGCACCAATATATGCAACTGGTCCAGTTCATTTGTGGAGCAGTATATATTAACTTATTAACTTTCTTGGTTTGTTGGAATATAACGAGCTTTTTTGAATTTTCAGATATTAATAATTGAACTTCTGCGTGACCACGGAAGATGACAAACTTAATATTAAATGTTTAATGTCAATTTTGATGTAATACTTTTAGCAGTGGTTCTTAATTGATTTTAATATGTGGTTTATGTTAACCGTCATTATTTCATTTATATAACGGCATCTGCGTGAATTACTAATCGCGCTTGGTTTTTGTTTTTATTAAAGCCTTAGTATTTAAATTTACTACTGGTGTTTTCTTTTATATGATCTCCTGATACCTTCTCGTTTCTTGAATAGGTTGGTGTGAGGTAGAGACTTTCAACGGTAAGTGAAGTATATTTATTAGTCTGCTGATTGGTGCGTAGTTATTGTTGTCGTTAGATAGCAGCTGGCTCGCATTTTGTTTGTCATTTAGTAGCTATAGATGCGTTTAGTGATGACGTAGTAAGTGGGGGTTGTTTGAACGTCACGATTCAAACAAATTGCATAGTTACCGTTGTTACGACGATGGTCTGTGATATTGCTCTTTATTGACAGACAGTTTAAGGGTTATTTGATAGAATGCCTATTCGTAAGACAAGAAGAATTTGTGAAAGCAATTATTTAAAGATTAAAGCATACCAACAATAATTACGTCGTTGTCGTTCTTTTGTGCTTGAAGTGCTTGCAACGATGGCTCAAAAACACGTGCTGAAATTATCTTCATTGAATAATTATTTCAAAGATGAAATGAAACTAATTGAAAGAGGCGAAAATGCATTGGAGTCTGGGCATGTTTTAAACATGAAATATAATGATAGTGCAAAAACCATCAGTGGGTCAGTTCATGCTAGTATGAAAGATAAAATCTACCAAGTTGAGGTAAGCTATAGTTTCTTTATAATTAACTTTTAACCGATCCTAACCTAACAAATTTAAATTGATTGAAAGTGCCATTTAACATAGTGACGCGAACCTTATCTGTCTGTTTTAGATATTTTTGGACAAAGATAAGAACATCACCAAGTCAACGTGTACATGTCCACGTGGGCAACTTTCCTGCCATCATGTCGCAGCAACAGGGTTATTTGCGCATTACAATGTATCTGTAACCGATCAATCGTGCAGCTGGTCGGCACCAAAAGTAAATGCAGTTGAGCAGGTGGTAAAAACGATTGAAGAATTATTTCCTCCGACAAAAGAATACCGTGCTTCCAAAAGAGATGTTAGCGAAGCTGAAATTGAACGTCTCCGAGAAGAGTTGGCATCATTTGGTGGTGCAGTAGGCTTTACTTGGCTTTTAGCCCCCAAACTCGCATCGCAGGAGGAAAATGTGGTAGTAAATGTTGGCGATGTCATTTTTTCTGAAGACTACCAAAATAGTGTCCAAAAAACCTCTTATTTTGAAGAAAAAATACGCGTCACACCAGAAATAGTGCTTAAAGTATTTGAAAAAACTATAGGACAATCGGACAATCCTGTGTGGTTAATTGCCAAAAAGCTCAGACTGACAGCCAGTTCATTTGGAATGATCCTCGCTGCCTGTAAAAGGAAAAGCTATCCACCATCGCTTTTTAAAAGACTTACAGGTAAATTCTGCAATTTCTGTAGATTATGAATTCTCTAATTTTTTAAATAAATCTTTACAGGAACATACAACTTAGATGGTGTGAAAGCTGTACAGTGGGGTCGCGAACATGAAGTGGATGCTATTAAAGCATTTACTGCAGCAACTTCGCTACCAGTGATCCGTGCCGGATTATGGCTCCACAATTGTGGATATCTTGGTGCAAGCCCTGATGGCCTTGTAGGTGAAGATGCCCTGGTAGAAATTAAGTGTCCTTTTAAATATCGGGACTCTAACCTAATACAGGCACTTTCACGTGACAGAAAATATATTTGTATTTTCGATGTTGAAACGCAGCGATTTACTATAAACGAAAGCCATGAATATTTTCACCAAATTCAAGGACAGTTGCATTTACTAAATAAAAAACTGTGTTATTTAGTTATATGGACGCCTCGTATGCTGGTTGTACTAAATATTGTACGAAATGAGAAGTGGGCAGAAAATATAGATGTACTACAAAATTTTTACATTAATAATTTCATCCCGCATGTAACTAGTACAACATGATTAAACAAAAATAAAGTAGTTAGTCCCAAATAAACATGTAGTTTCATTTTTTTGTTAGTAAATTATACATATACCGGGTGCTGACTTGCGCGACGCACCATAGGAATTTGCATAGTAAATTCTTTATGTTCAATTATTTGCTCTCCTAATTATTTTAGAGCTAAAATGTAACTACATTTTTTGTAGAGAAAAAAATACTGCATCCATTTATACAACTGCTAACGATTTTTTATCTTCCAGAACCGAAGGAATGCAAAAAATCAGACTAGCATTTTTACAAAAATCAGTGATGCCATGGAATTATTGAAACAAGCCAATGTCAACGCAAGTGCGTGCGGGGCGATCATCCAGTCACTGCCGTCAAAAGATTGAACGTATTGTCCTTTTTCTCGTTTTGGTGTAAGTTCTGAACCTCATTATTTCACCTACAAGTATTTAATAACGTGCCTGTAGCTTAAACTTAAAATGAATCAGTCTATTAATGGATGTACTGTTTGGAATTTGCCGATACGGATATTTTACAATAAACAAGGAGCTTACTTAACGAACGTCCACCATACTCATAAAGCCATTTTTTTATGGACAAGGGGTAGGTACCTTAGAGACATTAAGCAGAACATAATTAATAATAAATTATTATAAACGTCAAACATAAATGACAAACAACACATATTGTCGCGCTGCACGCATTTGCGTTGGCATTGGCTTGTTTCAATAATTCCATGGCATCACTGATTTTTGTGAAAATGCTTGTTTGTTTTTTGCATTCCTTCGGTTCCGGAAAATGAAAAATTGTTCGCAACAGTATGAATGAATGCAGTATTTTTTTCTCCACAAAAAATGTATTTACACTTTAGCTCTAAAATAATTAGGGGAGCAAATAATTGAATATAAAGAATTTACTATGCAAATTCCTATGGTGCGTCGCGCAAGTCAGCACCCGGTATGTAATGATAATGCAGTAATAAACTAGTTTATTTAATATTGTACAATAATTTTCTAAATATATAATTATTAGCTAAAACACAACCGCCTTGTTTATTATAATCACATTGCCGCACTTTGATCCTTGTAATAAATTTCCACCTCTTTTATTAGCGGATATTGAAAATTTGTTAAAGCCCCACAAACTTGCCAGATTTTTGTAGAGAGTGGCATCAAGTTTTGTGGAATCAAACTTAATATTTTATACGCTTTGCAACGTCGAATTGCTCGCTCCACATGTATTCTTGCACGAGCTATGTTTCGTGTTTGAATGATTTGGTCCTCCGTAAATTGTGGCTGCCACAAAAATGGTGGTATGTTTAGTGAAACACCAGCAGGTAGAAGGTCACTAATCAGAAAGCCTTTATCTGCGATTATTAAATCGCCGGGCTCAAAAACACTTAGCACCCCGCACTCATGCACAATCACTTTGTCCGATGTTGAACCAGGGTACAATGGACTCATGTAAGTCACCACGCCATTGGGTGCTACACCAATAAGTCCCTTAAGGGTATTTCGGTGCTTGTAGTGGCTGTAAGTTTCTCTCTTTTTATGTAGAGAACAAGGAATTTCAGAAAAAATTTCTGTACAATCTATTACCATCCTTGTGTTGGGAAAAACCGAAAAGCAACTGGGCCAGCATGCTCTGTTGTTTGCTCTGGAGGGAACGGACGACATTAATTGACAAAATATCACCTCGTGCAACAAATGTAACCAGGTTACAAAGATATTTGTAATTGTTGCAGTAGAACAATTAAACCGTTGGGCTAAGTCTTTATGTGGAGGGTTTTGACGTAGCTTATATAACGTCAAAAACAGTTGATCTACTTCACTAATGCAGTCAACATTCCATCCAAGATAATATGTCTTTTCGATGTTTTCCAGTAGATGGAAAAGACTCAAAAAAATTGTTTTATTTGGCAGTCCCGTGTATAAAACTACAAGATCTTCCTTATCTTGTATGTGTGTAAAAGAAAACGATGTTTCTAATTTTTCTAGCTTTTTTGTTACATCGTGCAACTCTTTCTCCAGTAACATATTTTCAGCTTCGGTTAATATACTTGAAGTTGATGGCTGCGTTTCTACACTTCTGCTTGTACATGCCTGAACCTGGACAGCATTTTCCTGTGGAACAGCAGCCACGTTCTTAGTTCTTCTGTAAAATGAAACGCGATGTTAATAAAACGTATTTTATATTACTAAGGCTTAACTTACTTTGTCTTTTTTCTGCCAGGAGGAGAAGGAAACACATGGCTGAGAGTCGCATTATGTTCGAAGATGGTTGGGCCATGCTGCTTTAACCCATCTCTAAAATGACAACTACACAGCCTAGAGCCATCATTGGGTTCTTTGTCTGCTCTTCTAAATAAGGAAAAGTTACAACAAAAATTAATAACTACTGACAAATGCAAAAATTTAAATTTTCAAAGAGTTTAACATAACCTATCATTTACCTTACAAGTTTAATCCATCGTCGTCTTTCCGTTGGATCTTTTGGAAACGTGAAAAACTTACAACAATGTTTTTCATTGTAATGTTTACAGTCAGGCGCAAAGCACATCATCGTAACTAAATACAAACTTAATTTAGGCACTTTAAAACACAACAGGTGAACGTTCGCAATGCTTACCATGCAGTACTTCTTTATAACGTCAGTTAATAAAGCTTAAAATCGATTGCCAGAGCCAATAACCAGTTGCTATGCGCGTTGTTTGGATCGGAACGGGGTTGTCAAGGCATCGACTACGTCACACTAAATGCGTCTATAAGGGTAATTTTCCCGAAGTCTTACTTACGATTATAAATAGTAAATATTTTTAGTTAGTTTGGGCAGTGATGAATCCAAGAGTTGTATGTAGGGGAGCCTGGGGCGGGTTGATGCAGGGGCGTGTTGATGCGACGGTATTATTTAATGAACTGGAAGGACTTAAATACGGTGCTGCCACCTATCGATGAACCATACATACAGCCTCCATTTAATGTGTTTGTGACTCTGATATTGCGGGTCATTGAGGTGTATTGTAAATAAATCTGTTTGTGCATGTGGTAAGTAATTTTTTATGTTTTTACATTTGAGTTCATAAACTTCACAATTGTATTAGAATTGAGATCAAACTTCTTGGGCCCCCAAGTTAGGATATTAGGTTAATTGATGTGATGTTGTATTCAACCCACCTGTTACCTGTGTTGGCCATTTTATGAAAACAAAAACAAATTGCAGCAGGGGCGAGTTAATGCACTTAGTTTGGGGCGTGTTGATGCAGTGCATCAACTCTCCCCATTTTAATAAAAAGTAATAGTGTGTATAATTTATACTTGTTTTAGGCAACATGAGAACATATAAACGCAAAACTAATCGAGGTAATAACAACAATAGTATGGAAGAAGCAACAGCATTAGTTTTGAATGGGCAGTTATCATGTAGAGCAGCTGTGAAGCAATTTGAAATAGATAACTGTACGTTATTGCGATATGTTAAAAAACGAAAAGCTTATGAAGAGTCCAATAGGGAAACAGCGCCTCCCACTTATGGCTATGTCAAATCTGGGCAAGTATTTAGTGACGCTGAAGAGCAAGAACTTGCAAAATTCCTCAACAAGTCAGCAAATCTATTTTACGGGCTATGTCCCAAGGAAGTTCAAAAGCTGGCTCATCAATTTGCTTAAAAAAATGGTAAAAAGACAACCCGATCCCTTTAGATGATACTGTTTCCGAAGCTGGACCGTCTAACAATATGGCACCTAAAGATCTGCGAAATGAAAATCCCGATGAAAATATAGAAGCAACAACACTGTATTATACACCAGAGATGATACGACCCTTTACTAAAGCTGCAGCAAGAAAAACTCAGCAACGAGAAAGAAAACGGCACGAAAATGCTGTTAAAGTTTGTAAAAGGAATATATGTGGTACTAAATCTCAGACTAAAAAAATGCCAGTTCCAGAAGAAACTAGTAGTAGTAGTGAGAAAAGAGAAGTTGAGTTGAGTGTTAGTTCCGATGAATGGGAAGGTGATGAAAATCAAATTGATTTAGCATATGCAGGTTTAAATGACCCCGTACAAACAAATGATTTTATTTTGGTCAAGTATTTAACACTTGCAAACAGTGTTCAATACTACGTAGGAAAAGTCATCCAAACTGATGAGAATGAAACAAAAACACAATTTATGAGATGCAACACCATATCTTCTGAACGCCAATTGCAATTCATTTTTAAAGCAAAACTACCAGAAGTACATGACACTGCCAACATTATAATGAAAATTCCCTCTCCTACCCAAGCTGGAGGAACAAAACGCTGCTCAATGAGTTACATCTTCCCATGTGATTTATCTCAGTTTAAGCCTTTAAATTAAGTGTTCACTTCTCTGTATCAACCCTCCCCATATAGTGAATCAACTGACCCCATCGATGGGGAGAGTTGATGCAAATTACACTAAATATGTAACCCTAAATAAGTATATACATAATATTATTTAAAAGCAATATGTAATGTTAGTTTGTACACAACACTGTACATTATGTTTTCTGAATAAAATTATTACAGTAAAGTGTACCCTTTTGTAATTATTGTATATTTTATCAAATTTGCATCAACACGCCCCGGTCTCCCCTAACGAAACAGTAAGGTAAAACCGTTACCATTGTTTATAGCTTTAATGTTACCTTTTATTTTCTGGGCAAACACTTGAAACAAGAGATTGTCGAAATATTTTTACGTAAATCCCCAAGCAGGAAGGTAATAACTATTCTGTTGTGGGTCACTCTGTACATTTGAGTAGTTCTTTTGAATTTTAGTTGATATAGTCCATCTTGTTTCGCACCATTGTCGATTTTGGTTTTGGGCTGCCCAACATTAGGTTTGCTGTTAGACCAGTCTCTCTATTCTTGTGTTTGTTGGTTCTTCAACGCATCGAATGTATGTTGAAAAATTGGAAGTGAGTTATAGGAAGGAAGCAAACATAACTAACTTAACCTAATTGAATTTTGCTTAATGTTATGTTTTCAGATATTGTACTGAAGAAACCTAAGCTCTTTATTTTATTAGCACAATGGATGTGAAGCAGGAATTTCTTGATGATAATTTGTGTAGTATAATGGCCAGCAGCTTACACCAACAGTAGTAGGGATACCTCACTTCTGGGCCACTTCAAGGTCACCGATTAGACTCAGACAGACTTTCACTTCTGGATATTGCGCAACATGTTCTGGGTATTGCGCAACACCAACCCCAGGGGGCAGAGCCCTAGCCGCCATATTGTGGGGCCCGCATGCGCAACACCAACCCCAGGGGCAGAGCCCTAGCCGCCGCCGGGGCCCCCATGTTTTTTAAAATAAAAATGCAATTTTTTAAGGCTAATTTGTCCTCTTCGGGGAGGGGGAGGAAACCAAATGTCAAAGGTCATCGGTGCCTGTCAGTCATTAAACATCTATCTGTCTCTCTTTAACACATAGGGTTCTACAAAAAAACCATCTTTCTCTCTCTAACTCAAGCGAGCCCGGGGGGGCAAAGCCCCAGTCGCCAGACCCTCATGTGCAAGTTAGGGAGCGGAGTAAGTTTCAAGGTCACACCAACCTCGCGGGGCAGAGCTCCATCCGCCGGGGGGCTCGCATCAGGTTTTTTGTATATTTAAGGCTAATTTATTCCAGCGCTGACAAATTTTGATGGGCGTGGGAACCGGAAGTGAAACTGCAAGGTGTCATCTTCATTATCCTGTCATCGTGGAAACCGCGTAAAAAGTCACTAGATGTGAATAACATCCCCTAAACCTGAAAAATCGCGCATCAGTGTTTTTGGGACTCCATGCGCAAGTTAGAAGGAAAGGTTCAAGGCCATCAGATTTTTGTATAACTGGGCATTTAAGGTCCTTATCTCGCTGCGCGGAGTGAGAGGGGTGGAAGGGGGAAAGGTGGTTCTCTACAGCCGATAGAAAGTAAAAGTTTTTTCGTGTTGTAACTCGTTATTTAGTTTAGTCTGTGCGCAGCCGTTGAGAGATAGAAATGTGTATTGAAGACATAAGACTAAATCTTTTACCATTTGAAACACGTTTACTTACATATTCCAACTGGGTCAACAGTGTGGTGTTACCTGCTTCTCTAGCCCGAGCCGGATTTTTTTATTTTAATATCGAGGATTATGTCGAGTGCTTTGTATGTCACGTGGTAGTTCATGATTGGAAAGAAGGTGACGATCCGCTGTCTGAACATATTCGTTGATCTAACAACTGCTTATTTGCGAGACTACTTTGGGAAGAAAGGAAGAAGCAATTTGGGTACGACACAGTTGACACATCGCAACGATGACGTCGTCTTCAAGCACCAGCATGAATGTTAGTGGGGAGATTGAGGAGTTTCTAGAAAGAACTAAAAATAGAAAATCTCCTCTCCTTGTGGATGAAGAAACCCAATCGAGACGGCCGGAAAGCTGTAAAAGTCATCTGATTTACAATACTGTGTACATGTTAAGCGAGGAACAGGACCACAACAAGTATGTTGAAGTGGGATTTGATATTTTTTCAAATCTTCAGCCTTCGATAAAAATCGGCTGTTTGGGGTGTTCCGATATTTTAGAATGTGCTATGTTATGTAAAGATCGTCGCAGCTGTGTGAAAACGACAACTATTTCTGCCGACGAATGGCAAAGTAAACTTGCTAATCGTGAAGCATTTTTTCTACGAAGCGCGTTAAATGACTTTGAGAACGAAGATAATAAAATAAAAGAAATAATGTTTGGAACGATGTATCGTTGCCGGTTGTATCGAAGCGATTTTGTAGAACTGTTTAAATTAAAAGACATTATTAATTACCGTTTGGAACTGTTGCATTCTTTCGCTTTGCCCGCTTTCTATAAAAATTTTCTTAAATTAGTGTCCGAGCTCACGGAAGAGGAGACGGGGGAAAGGATCATTAGTGACGCGTATTTAATTCTAAACAGCGAATTAAACATTAATTACCAGAATATTTTGTGCGTGTTGGAAATTCTTTCCTTATATCCGGAAAATATATTTGAAGCGGTTAATACGTTACGAGGCTCCTGGTAGGAAAACATGATGCAATCTTCCGCAAAAACACGTAAGCAAAATGAAAAGCTGTTAACCTCGTATATTGCAAAACTGGAAATGTTAAAGAAAGACTTGAATAATTACTGCGTAAAAATACGTGTTTTTAAGCAGTTTCGGAATTTATCTATAAATAATCGAAAACAAATAATACGCAACAGTGGCATCGAGGCGGCCGGTTATCCAAGATGAATATAACTTCGTTTTTGTTGCTGTCCCTGCTGACACCCGAAAAGGACATAATTATCTCTAAACCTGTTTTGGCAACGCGAGCTTACATTTATCCCGAGCTTGCTAACGACACTGCTCCATTGCCAGCCTACAATGAATCGTTTTGGCCTAAAAGATGGATGCCCATGACCTTGGACCACTTATCAAATGGACACGAAGGTTTTGTTTTTCGAGCGAATTTAAAACATCGATTTAGTAATGAGACGGCCTCCTTTCTCTTATATAAAATTCGTTACAAAATTAATAATGCGCTCGAGGAAGTAAATTGGAAAATGGAAATATGGAACCGTTCACTTAGCGGTATGAAAAACTGTAGCGACTTCGTTCCGCATATTACATTTAATCACTATTATGTTGTAGAGCTTATATTATCTATAATAGTATTAGTATTAATTGTGTTGTGTTCGTTAGTAAGTTATACTTTTTATAAAGAAGTAATTCAATAAAAGAGTTTTTAAAAAGTATTTTTTATTTATTTTTAATAACTATACAAGATCATTCTTAGATATCCACGAATTATGGCTATTATCAAAACCTAACCATTTAACGAGCAGTTGACTTCCTTTTTTTCTAACTACTTTTTCTACTAGAAAAATGCTGGGATGTTTTGTTTTCTGCAGCTCGTATTCGTAAAATGCGCCTTTAATTTCCTCCCCGTTTTCGTCTTCTAAAATGTATGTTCTTGGATTGGTAAGGCGGACTTTTTCAACTTTAAAAATTTCGTTGCTCCATGTAGGCGTGTATCCTTTAGCGAACGCCGCCCGATGCTTGCTAACCCTTACGCGATCGCCAACGTAAAATTTTTGCTTCTTTGGATCCACCATTTTTATATGGCTATATGCTCTCTTAAAAATTTCGGGGGCGTTATTTTTATTAACGGCTTCCGGTTTGTATCCAGTTGTTCTGTGTTTTGTCGAATTATATTTCTTTACAATTTTTGGCAATAGATGTAGCCACTTGTACGATCCTTGCAAACTAAACTGTTTCCACATCATATTCTTGAGTGTGCGATTCAATCTTTCTACTATGCTGCTTTTTAGATTGGAATAACTGCTGTAATGGTTGACGCCGAATTTTCGCATTAAATTTTGAAACTCCTTGTTATAAAACTCTTTGCCCATATCTGTTTGCAAGTTTTTAGGCGCAGTTTTAATAGATGAAAGCACTTTTTTCATTGCTTCAGCAACAGCTTGGCCGGTTTTTTGTTTAACGGGAAGTGCCCAAGCGTATTTTGAAAATGCGTTGATCACCACTAAAATGTATCGATGGCCTTTGTTTGTTTTTGCGTACGGTATCATTTCCACCAAATCGGCTTGAAATAAATCGTTTAGTCCCTTTACAATCACCCGTCTTCGTTTAAAATTTTTTCGGGCGGGTTTATGTAATTCTTCGACAACTTCTTCTTTAGTAGCTCCCATGATGGTTAAATTGCACAACGAACTCGCAACAGAATAGGTGTTTTGAGTTTGGTTTGTGCTTTGCGCTTATTTTATCGCCTTTGTTTAGTTTAGTTCCAATGAGGTCTTCCTTATTAGTAGACTTCTCTTCACCGTTTATGGATATTTTCGCATCTAGCGGTGTCCAACTAATATTCGAAATAGTTGCAGCCGGTAGTTTATATATGTATTCCAAAGTTTCATTAGCAATTAAAAGTCGATACTGCCCATTTCTATCGGCGTTGAGTGCCATAATGTAAAAAATAGCGCTGCGACTAACTGACTTAAGCTCGCCCTTGTAAGTTTCTATCTTCTTTGACACATCTTCAATATCCTTCTTAGAAGTTTCCATAATTTTTGCCGCATCTTCAACAACTGACGCAATCTCTTTCTTAAAAGTTTCTACCATCTTTGTCGCATCTTCGGCCACATATATTTTCGTTTGTTCTACACCCGCAGAATGGTGATGCTGGTGTAGATGTCTACCAAACTTATCTATAGGCATATTTCGCCCCGAAAGTCCGCTACTATATGACGAGTTGTGACGCATAACTCGCTATTTATTTTATAACCTTAGCGGTTCTTAAAGCGTCAATGATACTAACAATTTCGTTATCGTGACCTGTGTGTCCAGCTGCCTGGGAGGCAAGTAATACACGCAACCGATTCACTAATGAGTTGGGATCCTTCCAAGGAACATATTCCACTTTTTTGTCCGTCACTGTTAGTAATCCCTTGCCGCGCCGTGGTACCTTCGTCGCTGGTCTGCCAGGAGCTTTTATGGTTGAGGAGGCAGTTAGAGGTCGTACTATTTTCATGTATTTAGACCCTGCGTTACCGCTGATTCTTTGTGCGGGGTCGTAGTTTACACGATTTGCGGCGGACCGCTCCACTAAATCTAGATATTGCTCTAAATCTACGTTTTTGTATATATTTGGTTTCTTTTTAAACATCAATTCGTAAAATCCTGGAGTGCCTTTGTAGATTATTCTGTTGCCGTGGTCCGTAATAACGATATCTTCGCCCTCGAACTTGATTTCTTTATTTCCTATTGCAAACTTATCTCTCTCTACGTCGAATCGGACTCCGTAGTGCAAATCGTACTTGTCCTCAGTATCTCGTATCATTCCTTCCACGTATGTGCGAGCTAACCCTTGAAATTGTTCTAAATATTGGCCAAGAACTTCCGGTTGCAGCATTTGTTGGATGGTTTCTCTGGCCGCTTGTACAGCACTTTCTTCTGCTGCCGCCTCCGCAACCTCCGTTTGCAACTGCTCATCGTATTCTTCTACTGGTTGACTCTCGGATAATACATGCGTAGGCAAAAATCGAGGTGTGGAGGTGTGTGATGGCCCCGGTGTGGAAGTGTATGATGATCCGGGAAGGAAAGAAACTTTGCCTGGGGTGTCTATCGCTCGCGGACGGGGCAAGATAGAGGGTGTGGATACTCTACGTTTAATGGTTATTGGCAAATAATCCGCTTTTGATTTGCCCACTGACGCGCCTTCTTGCTTTATAGTTGTTAGCAATTCGGCAAGCGGTTTGGAAAGGGGTTTGAATTGCTCCGCTAAAATCGTTTGGGATTGGGCAATGTCTGCTTTTAAAGCCGCGTATTTTCTTTTTACGGCTTTTCTAGTTTTAAGCAACTCCCTAGCCAAACGCTTATCCATCTTTCGTTTGTGGATGTCCGACAGCCACTGAGTCCTTTTAAAAACTGGTTTTAATTATATATTTTAAAGTAACAATCGAATCCTTTCCTATATCTTCCCAAATTCATTTCGCTATCTTTATCTATAACTAAAAATCCATAACTGTCGTTCCAACAATACGCGCATAAATCTTTAAACTGCTCAAAAGTCATGTCGACGTTCACGTGATCGTCGTGTATGTGTTTTAGATTGGTTTTGTCTTGTTGAAAAACTACAATAAGATTTGCGTTATCTCTAATAAGTTGTTTAGGAATAGACGAATACGTTTGGCACAGATAAAAACAATCGATATTTCTATGTCGTCCGAAAAAAAAATAATCCCTAATTATGCTTTGACTATCGCAAACCACATCGTCGAATATGATGACAGAATTAGGTTTTGCATCTTTAGGTTGTTCAATTACAGACCTATCGAGATATTCATACAACCCAATTTCTTTTATGGGTTTTAGAAGTTTCCTCAGGTACTGGTATTTTGGTTGATCCAGAGATTTACAATATAAATAAATGTTTTCGAATCGTAAACCGTTTGGATGTTCTAACAAGCTGATCATTATATTAGTTTTGCCGCAGTTAGATCTGCCAACAATAAGACATCTTTTACATCCTTCTCCCAATAACACGCTGTGTTTTCGATATTGTTGGGTTAACGCGCTAGCGTCGTGATTTACGATCGGTAGCGATTGACTCTGTTTCTCAATCTTAACTTTTCTCATTTTTTACCACCACCACCACCCGTGATGTGTGCATTAAAAACTGAGCCCAACCTACCTAGTACCGAAATTATATAAGTAAAATTTCTTTAAAGTGTATGCAGTTGCGGCGCAACTATCGCACGTGTAATATGAAAGAAGAAAGTATTGGTCGTCGCCGTCGTCGTCGCCTTCGTCGAGGAAGAAAAGGTCGCGGTGTATTAAATACGCTCATAGATAAGTTGCCGTTTGAATTGCACGTGCCGGGATATAGATTTTGCGGTCCGGGCACTCGTCTAAAGAAAAGACTTGCACGCGGAGATCGAGGAATCAATCAGCTGGACGAGGCGTGCAAAGAACACGATATCGCGTATTCGCAACATCAAGATCTTCAAAGACGACACGAAGCCGATAGAATACTTGCCGACAAGGCGTGGACACGTTTTCGTTCGAGAGACGCAAATTTAGGGGAAAAGGCGGCGGCACTAGCTATAACCGGTGTTATGAAAGGAAAAACTAAGCTGGGGATGGGAGGCCGTCGGCCTAAAAGAAGTGGTGGCGCTATAAGCTTTAAGAGTGCAGTTACTCGCGCTAGAAACCGGCTCAAAGAAAATAAAGGGCGCCGCAACAACTTATTGGCGGCCTCTAAACTGGCTCTAGGTTCAATCGCGAACAACAAAATTACGCAACCAAGAAGTAGAATAATAAAAATTCCTAAAACGGGCGGTTTTTTACCGCTCATCCCCATATTTGCCGCATTAAGCGCTCTTGGATCATTGGGAGGGGGAGCTGCGGCGGTCGCCAAAGCTGTTGGAGATGCCAAAAGTGCCGCCAAAGATCTAAAAGAAAAAGAGCGGCATAATAAGACGATGGAAGCAATAGCCCTTGGAAAAGGTTTACATTTGGCGCCATATAAAAGAGGTTTCGGATTATACTTGAAACCGTATCAACTAACAAAAAACTAACTGTGAAGCTGCCTCGACGCGCACTAACAAACGTCGATTTAATTAAGTACGCAAAAATATTAAAAATTCCAAATTTTAGGGGTGTATACATGCGTAACGATTTACCTTTAAGGATTCGTAAGAACGAAGCCGGTATTGTAAATTTAGACGATAAAGTAGGCCCGGGTACTCATTGGACTGCTTACGTAAAACGTAGTAAAAATATTAGATACTTTGATAGTATAGGGCATTTAAAACCACCCCTAGAATTAATAAAATATTTTCGTAGCGACGGCGGCGGCGGCAGCAAGAATAAGATTACATATAATTTCGAGAGATACCAGGACATAAATTCTTATAATTGCGGACATCTTTGTTTACAGTTTTTATATAGCTACTCAAATTGACTTTTACCGGCAGTTTACGTTCGATTCTCGAATGTAGCATTTCACAATGTCTTTCATTTTTACGCTTACTGGAAGATCGTCCGTTTTAAGTTCCGATTTCAATCCCCCGATTTTCCTGGACGAAGAAAACGAGTACGTTATGGGTTTACTTAGTTTTGAATCTTACAACACCATACCTAACGTAAACAAATTTAACAATAGTTTTCAGCTTACCGGTCGGCCAGAAATCGTGCTACCCGATGGAGCATACGAAATTAACGATATCAATGAATATATTCAAACGCAGCTCAGCCGCGAAAACCATGAATCGGTTTCAATAAGAGGTATTAACAGCACTATGAAAACCCGAATTAAATCCTCTCACGAAATAGATTTCACATCGGAGCGCTCAATAGGACCATTGTTGGGATTCGAAAGATCAAAGTATAAAGCCGAAAAAACCCACACGTCTGAAAATGTAACAAACATCATGAATATAAATTCTATATTAATCCACTGTAACGTGGCTTTAGGTTCCTATAAGAATGGCACGCCGGGTCATATAATTCATCAATTCTTTCCTACCGTGCCATCTGGTTTTAAAATAGTGGAGTCTCCAAATCCGGTTGTCTATCTCCCAATAAGCACAAAAACAATTACAAACATAACGATTAAAATACTCGATCAAGACGACAAACCCATCAGTTTCAGTTCGGAAACTGTAACGGTAGGTTTGCATTTGAAGAAGGTGTAATGGGTTTTCAATTTAATTCCTACTATCCCGAGCATCCGATCGCCAATAATAGTCCATTGTTAAAAACATATAACAAGCAACACACCCAGTGTTTGAAGATCAGTAGGAAGTCAGCGCCCGATCGGTTGACAAAGAAGAACCAAGCGTTTCTCAAATCGCTCGGCTTCCAGTTGTTGACACAATGAGTATTTTAAATATTGGCGAAAAAGTTCTTGTTGACAATTCAATTGTTAGCAAGGAAATACATACCCACCAACCTTATACTAATCGCTTTGAAAACAACGATGAAATTCGCATACCGATTCAAGAGGATATGTCAACTCTTCCCGGTTTAAGCTACCTATACATAGAAGGAAAACTACAGAAATCTACGGGAGTGCCTACATTAACCGCAAAATTCGTAAATAATGGAATTGCCCACCTATTTAGCGAAATTAGATATGAAATGAATGGAATCGTAGTAGATTCGGTAATTAAACCCGGTATCGCGTCTACAATGAAAGGTTATGTCTCGTATACAACCGACGATGTTAAAAAACTGCAAAACGCCGGATGGCTTCCGCAAGCGGGCGACTCAGTAACAGATGCATCCGGCAATTTTAATGTTTGCGTACCGCTGAAAATGTTGCTGGGATTCGCCGAGGATTACGGCAAGGTAATACTAAATATCAGGCAGGAATTGGTCTTAATTCGAAGCAATACCGACAATGACGCCGTAATTAGTACAGACGATACCGAAGTTATTAAAGTCACAATTGAAAACATTTATTGGAAAGTTCATCATATTACTGCGGGTCTTGCTCAAGAATTAGCTTTCACTAAATACATAGATCAGAATATCGACACCCCGGTGACGTTTAGATGTTGGCAGCTTCATGTAGTTTCGGCCGTAAATCAAGCTACTCAACATTCGCACGCTATTGCCACCAGCACAAAATTGGAAACTCCGCGACACATTATAGTGGGTTTTCACACAAATCGCGAGGGTCAAATAGATAAAAACATGAGCGAATTCGATCATTGCAATATTAAAAATCTCAAAGTTTATTTAAACACAGAAAGGCGCCCTTACGATAATTTAAATATAGATTTCCAAAAGAATCATTATGCAACTCTATATCAAATGTATTCTCAATTTCAATCTACTTATTATAATAAGCGCGATGAACCGCTATTTTCTCCAAACGAGTTCAAAACGAAAGCGCCTCTCATCGTTGTAGATTGTTCTAATCAAAAAGACTACCTGCAGGCAAATGCCGTAGTGCTTAGATTAGAATTTGACACGGCGAACAACGTTGCCGCCAATACAACTGCGTACTGTTTAGTTTTGCACGACAGAGTATTTACCTACAACGCTCTCACTAAAGCAGTTAAACAATTGTAATCAGCAGGAGCAGCATGTTTGTCATATTAGATTTGCAAGGTTTTAAGATATCCGAAAAGAAGTTTTTGCCAAAGGAATTAGCTGCTTACGATGGAGACGCCGCATTTAGAAAAACCAATCATCATTGCATTAATTGGAACGAAGGGTTTACTCCGGCCTTTATGTTTCCGAAGATCCTTCAACGACTTGTTCGAGATGCCGAAAAAGGACGTGAAAAGGCAACAAACACATCGTCAAGATAGAAGAACAACCGGCCTGCATGCATCATTAGCAATCTTTTTGTTACTGCGCCTTATCCAATTTACACAAACACTATGTATCTGCTCCCGAAATGTATAATTAAAGGTAAATAAAAAACAACAACAACTTTTATAAACGTGTTTTATTTTACATTTCTATGGAATAATGGCCCCATGGGATGGTATCTATTCTATTTTCTAATATATGGCGTTTATCATCTAAAGCACTAAGAGCTACCTTAGTCTGCCTTACACTATGTACATTATGCTTAGTAGATGTTATTAAATTTTGATTTCTGTAAATTTCGACTTCGTCCTGCAAACATTTCAAGTAATCGTCAAAGCAGATTGTATTTTTTACCACACAACTCTTTACACCTTTTGCTTTTTTTACTACTTTGGTTTTGTTGGTGTTACTGTCCACCTTGAGGCTGTAAAGTTTACTCTTCAAGCCCACAAATTCTGTCATTATTTCACCATTATTTTCGTCCTTCATCAAACCTAACACTTTTTTGTTTACTCTAGGAATTTCAAATACATTATTTTCCTGATAATCTGAAGTGTCAAATTTATGTAAATCTTGCTTTATAATCTCGTAAACATTTTCGGAAGTAATTTCGTAGATTAGCGAGTCCGTGTCTGTGTATAAAAGCTTGCAATTTTGGGGGGGAAATCGCGACATCATATAATTATAATGAAAATCGTAAACGCAAATTTTGGATAAATCTAAAATACACATTCCTATGTAGACAGGTTTCATAAACCAAATTTCCGTTTTCTTTAGTTCAATTGCCACAATATGTTTATCGAATATGGACCTACTATGAAAATTTGGTTTCGAAATATAATACCTAGCTCCGAAACGGCCGTCCCACCTGGAAACTAATTTGATGTTTTTATGTTTTCTCACATTTTGCATAGTCTTGCCAAAAACAGCGTTATTCATTAATTTATAAAGATTTTTTTCAAACTCGTTCCTCGCTGCGGTTCTCAATTTTGTATTTAGATCGATGTATTGTTTTAGCCAGGGTGATTGGTCGAACGTTAAAACGCGATGAATTCTAATAAGTTTTAAACCAGCCGCCAAACACTGCTTCAAATTACGATAATGTATGACATATTTTTCCTTGTTATATAAAGTAGTTAGCAATTTTTTTTGTTTTGATCCAGGAGGATAGCCGTGTTCGGAACAAAAAGGTAAACTTTTGTGTGGGTCATGTAACGTTTGCGGATACTCTAAATCAACTTCTAGTATGTACCCTTTTGAAGCATCGTCAGCTATAGCGTTAACGTTAAAATTTTCAACTTCAAAATCAGAGAGCCATCTAAAGCCCTTATATGGAAGGGCCTGACTCATCCCCCACCCGTACAAGTTGTTGACGTCATAATACATCAGGTACTTAAGGGCTTTAGAAGGGTCGAACTGACCATCTTTCATAAAGTGATTATTTGCTTTACTATACCTACTAATACATTGACAAATCCCTCCTCGAATTCCTTTTTCTATAAAAAGAAGCATATTTATATCGGAAAGGAGTTCTAATTGAATTTTGGTATACTTTAACATTGCATCCCAAGTGAAACCGGGTGTTGTGTAATACCAGGCCGGATCTAAACCGTATGTATCGAAACAACTTCTTCTAAAGTTTTCAAATACATCCGCCAATAATAATATGTCTGTTTTCAGGTACAGGTCCGAATAATCGCCTAAATTCTTAATTTGAAATGTTTGCCAAACAGTTTGAGCATGCTGATAATCGTTTTCGCTTATATCGGAATCTGTTAATCTACTAAAAAAATGTTCTTTAGCCGGAAGCGACTCTTCCTCAAATTTTTCATAATTTGTCATATATTCGTAAGGATAAACGCCCTTCTTGGAAAGCAAGGAAATTTTAAAATTATCCAAATGCGAATTTTGTTCCCTCAAAATTTTAAAATCACCCGGTTGCAAATAGGATGCCAATTTTTCCAAAGAAGAATTCATAAATCGAAACGAATCTATAAATTTAAATTTAATACCATCTCCGTCGATAGTTTTCGTAAAAGAAATATAGCGCTCCTTGTTTAGCGGCAACAGGCTTATATTACCGGGTATAGCTTTAACTAGGGTTTTAACAAAGAAGTGACTATCGTAACCGCTAAAATTATGAAACACCACGGGAATAATTCTAGGTGTTTTATAATTTAGATTGCAATTACTATGAGCGGGTCCCCTAAACTTTCCAGTCATGTGGCAATGATCAAGCACGCGTTTTCTCACCTCTGACTCATCCCCTAAAACGAATTCCTGCTCGCAAATATGACAGACCGGGGCTAGAAGAGCTTCATTTTTCTGTTGTTCACTAATTTGCATTGGTTTGTAACGGTTGAAATATTGTTTTAAATTGCCCGAAATGCTTTGCAATTCTTTTACATACCATTCAATACAATCTGCTCCGCGATAGCTTCGAAAATAGCTCAGCGAATTATCAAAAGTACAGTGCAGATAGTAACCAATGCTACACGCCTCATGGTCTTGATACCTGGCTGTACTTTTGTTCACCGGGCTGTCGTTTACCTCCTTAAGAATGGCCTCGAGGTCGCTGTAAACAATAAAAGGACAAAGTTCCTTATAATTAAAATCCTTAAATTCTAAAAACGTGCCGGGCTCGGGAAGATTCACTTTGCACTTGTTCATTGCTATACAGTCCACCGTATGTGCGCCAAGTTTATTTTCACTTCCAAAATACTGAAGACATCTATCACAAATGAATTTCTTATATCTGTTTTTTGTCAGTTGCGAACTCACCAGTCTGGACAAGTTTTTAATTAAACAGAAATGCAGCTTCACAGACGGCACGTCTTCGTCGCCTTCTTCTTCCATGTCTGGTTCCATCCCATATTGTTGGTTAATTTCGTATTTTTCATCTTCATAATATTCTTGTATCATTAAGAGGTTAATGTGAACGGCTTGCTTGTTTGAAGTCAAATAGGCTGGCGATGTAGAGTAAAGTTGTTCCCTCACGCTAAGAACATACACATTGACTGATACATTGTTTTGTTTCTCAAATTTCGGAATCTGTCTTAGCGTCATTGGAAACTCGATGCCCTCCAAATTTAAATGGTCTCTATAATCTGGATAACTCCAAACACGATATGAATGTTCATTAACAGGAAACAAGTGCGCCATCACGCTCCAGGCAAAACAGGCCTCGTCGTTTAAATTTTTAATATTAATAACTGCCTTTTTTCTTTCAATTTCGGGAGGCAAACGAATAAAGGAGTTGCCGTGGAACAGTTGTTCGCATCTATTGATGTTGACAAAAAGCGAAAGAATCTCGTGTAGCGCCCATCCGGATTCCCCCTCTTCAAAAACAGACACCTTGTTTAGAATTTTTGATGAAACATGTTCTTCAAACCATTGTTTTAAATTTGGCAGGTCCTGTTGTAGAATTAGCTGATTTTTAGTGTTAAAGTATTTTGTGGAGAAAATTTCAGAATTTGCAGTTTCTTTTATAAATTCCGCACAAAACACCGTATTAACTTTAATTGCACTATTATTTTTAAGGACATTTTCAATTTTTCTTTTAAACAATACGCGGCAATCTTCTAGAAATTCTTCAATTTTTTTATGGACCAAATTTATTATAACACCTGTTTCAAGTCGACACTCGAATGCGCTCTCCACGGTTTGCCAGTTTACGCGTTCATATAATTTGGAATTTTTGTCGCCAGATATCCCGGTTCCAATTTTTGTAATTGAGTTGAGCAGCACCTGGTACCTTTTCAAATGTCCTATTGATGTTTCGACATGCCTGCGGACTCCAATTGACTTGCAGCTTTTCAGTAATCTTGATAATAACCGAATATTGTTTTCATTAATTGTCAAACTTTTTAAAATTTTATCACGTGCCGAAGGTAGGTTTTTAAAGATTTTATAGCACTTCTCGATAAGTTCTACGGCCGCACCGCTAACTCGCGCAATTTCATTTTCGTTGGACATGTTTACTGTTTTCAAAAACTGTTAACATACTGACGAAACATAAGCCAGCGTTTGTCTTTATACTAATCTTCAATGGCGTTTTCTAGAATTATTTTTTAAAAAATAACACTGCGCATTGAAAATATCCTTCGTGCCTTTCAATTAATTTACATAGTAAAAGCTGCATTTATCAAAGCTGTTCTTGAAATAATAAAAATATACGCTGCAAACGAGCGAGTATAGTATTGCCTTTCTAATTTAATGTGGTTTATATTGCGACCTGTGATTTTTACCAAGCGTCAATGTTATTTTCATCAGACATATGGGTTCCGTAATAATTGTTTAAGATCATATGTTAGCTCGTTGCGAAACACTTGGGATTTTTATGTTAAAATAGAAAGGTTAAACAAACCCATCTAAATTATTGAGAAGAGTCAACATTTTTGGACTTATTTACACATATTACTAGGCGTATGAAGGGAATGGCACAGTGATTTACAAATCAAAACTAAATATTGCACATTGGTGAAAAGCCTTTACATGCTTCAATACAAAAGCTAGCTCATGAAAAACCCTAATCGGGAACAAATAAAGCTAATTTATTGACACATTAATGCAAATATAAAGGCACCTTTTACCTAGTTGCGCTATTTTGAATTTATAATATCGCCCGTGACATTAGTGCAACGATAATTAAAAACAAAGCTGAAGGCGATTCGCACCTGGCATACAGCTAATTACATAAAACCGGAATGAAATTTAACACTTAAACCTACCTAAAATATCGAGAGCGGCCAACTGTATGTGAGCGAATAGCGCAGAGATTACAAATCAAAATGCCAAAATTAGATATTGTCGAAACAACTGAAAACGTTTACTTGATCACTATGCATATTTCCTTTTGAGAGTATAATGCAGCAGCAGAGAAAATGAAGCTAGTTTGCCACATACAAGTAACAACCTTGTTCATATTCCATTTAAAAATAAAAACAGCTAATAAAGCTAACATATGGCTGCACACTGGTAAAAAGCCTTCTACTTGTTTCATTTGAGCTACAAGTTCAAGAATGTTGGTGGCCTTGAATTAATACTTTCCCTCGTGTAATTAGCGCAAGTATATACTTCCGCGGCATTACTCGTTCGTGAACGCTAATTGCCTTAATAATTAGAAATAGCTGAAGGTGGTTTGCACCTGGCATTCATGCTAATTATTAATATAAATGAAAAATTTAAGACGGTTTGCAAATGACAAACGATAAATTGGCCTTTAATTTGTTGCTGGATCTTCCCTCCGCGCAGTGAGATAAGGACCTTAAATGCCCAGTTATACAAAAATCTGATAACCTTGCCCCTTTCCTTCTAACTTGCGCAAGGAGTCCCAAAACACTGATGTGACTTTTTACGCGGTTTCCACGATGACAGGATAATGAAGATGACACCTTGCAGTTTCACTTCCGGTTCACACGCCCATCAAAATTTGTTAGCGCTGGAATAAATTAGCCTTATATATACAAAAAAACCTGATGCGAGCCCCCCGGCGGATGGAGCTCTGCCCCGCGAGGTTGGTGTGACCTTGAAACTTACTCCGCTCCCGAACTTGCACATGAGGGTCTGGCGACTGGGGCTTTGCCCCCCCGGGCTCGCTTGAGTTAGAGAGAGAAAGATGGTTTTTTTGTAGAACCCTATGTGTTAAAGAGAGACAGATAGATGTTTGATGACTGACGGACACCGATGACCTTTGACATTTGGTTTCCTCCCCCTCCCCGAGGAGGACAAATTAGCCTTAAAAAATTGCATTTTTATTTTAAAAAACATGGGGGCCCCGGCGGCGGCTAGGGCTCTGCCCCTGGGATTGGTGTTGCGCATGCGGGCCCCACAATATGGCGGCTAGGGCTCTGCCCCTGGGGTTGGTGTTGCGCAATACCCAAAACATGTTGCGCAATATCCAGAAGTGAAAGTCTGTCAGAGTCTAATCGGTGACCTTGAAGTGGCCCAGAAGTGAGGTATCCCTACTACTGCTGATGCAGTGCATTTCAGAAGCTGGAAAATATTTCGCTGCATGGTGCAACACACTTGATCCAGAGCCTAATATTTATACATAATAATTTATAAAAATTGAATTTTCAATATTACGAGTATATAGTAGTTATATTTTATACTCCACATTGTTTGTTTACATTATATTGTTCATTTCTTATAATAAATATTAAAATATTAAGCCTTGAAAGGAAATTCCTTTTTGCTGATATATCGGCAATAATGAAGGCAGATATGACCAATATGCCGAACCGATTATCGATATCGGTTGATCCCTATTAATTACCTTGAAAGAGGTAAAATAACAAGTAGCAAATACTATGCTAGTCTTCTGGACCCACTGAATAAAAAAATCTGTGAGCAGAGGATTGGATTGCAAAAGAAAAAAATTATTTTTGGAGAAACGTTGGACAAAATGAATTGACGTAAAGGGGGACTGCGTAGAAAAATAAATGCATTTTTAAATTAAAAAACAGTTTTTCGTTGCCAGGTCGAGAACTTTTTATCTTGCCCTTGTATTTGTTATTCTTGAAGTCTAAAGTAATTAAACTATCCTTTTACTTACAGTTTGGAAAATGCCGTACAGCAAGAAATTGATCTTCAAGTGTTTTTAACAACGGAAACAAGTACAACAGATGAGCTTGATACAGCACTGTCGAAATCTGAGGATGACTTTGAACAGTTATCAGGATCCCACCGATTTTTAGAGTGCAGTATTGAGGAGATCAACACCCACTCAACCAGTGTTTGCAGTAAGCTGAACTTGGAATTGCAAGATATTGACGGCATTTTGTGTGAAATTAAAGAAAATCTAAGGATTACTGTATGCAATAAGAACGAGAAAACAAATGTAAGTACATACAGTGTGTCCCAGGATTGATGTTACAAGAGGTGAGATGGACTAAAAATTTTTGAATTTTATTTTAAGGTTTTGGGATTCGGTTCTGCTGGGTTTGAAAACAATTTTAAGAACATTTTCAATTTTTTAAAAAACAAGTTGGCCTTAACAGTGAAGCGAAAACTATTTTCTTTTCAGGTAAACTACACTCTTTGTTCATGATACCGCAAAATTTTACAAAGATAAGTTGTTCAGAATGATAAATTATGATGCTATACAAAATTTCAGGAAAATCTACCTACTTAGATCAAACTGTCATTTTTAATACAGTCAGACCTCGCCGTTCGCGGGGGTTACGTTCCAGAAGAATGCCGCGAAACGCAAAACCGCGATGCGCAAGTAAACACACAAATGATAAAAACGGGGTTAGGTTCCATTAACTAGATTTATTTATACTATGCAACCTCAATAAACCAAAAACTTTTCTGCGTTTTTTGTCTGGCAAATCTGAAGCAGAAATTTTACGCTTTGACGACATGGTTTTCCGTGTTTTAAAAATTAAACAATTGAATTTTCGGCAGAAACGCTCGAGAAGACAGTAAAGTTTGAACTAAAATTTCATACGTAACATAATTCTGCCACTTGAATCTAGAGCTCGAATGTCCATTTGTTTATTCATGTTATAATTTTACAATTTATTTCAGGTTCGATTTAGTAATACGAGATTCAAAGGAATAGACTCGATAAGTGTGTTTACAAGTTTGTGATAAATAATGTTATTTAGGTGTTCATGACATAAACCACATACGTCTGCTTTATTTACTTACGGCCGGTCTTATGAAGGTCACTAACCTGACGTGAACTTTAAATCGCTGTTAAAATAAACAAAAGCTCATCAAAACGTTGGCGCTTATGACATATTATTCATTAGTAAACAAGTTTTTATGCGCTTTAGTTTATTTTAACAGCAAATTAAAGTTAACGTCAGATTAGTGGGCTTTATAAGACCAGCCGTTAGTGTGTGAAAGTTGAAACAGTTAACGTTGGCGAATGGCGAAGAAAAGGGAGCACAAAGGTGTCCCGCAAAGCCGCGAATGGCGACGTCTGACTAAATACAATTTTAACGGTTTAATTTAAGTAGGTAGATCTTCTTGAAATTTTGTATAGGGCCATAATTTATCATTCTGAAAAACTTTTCTTGGTAAAATTTTGCTATATTATAAACATAAACGGTAGTTTACCTGAAAAGAAAATAGTTTTCGCTTCACTGTCAAGGCCGACTTGTTTTTTCAAAAACTGAAAATACTCTTAAAATTTTCTTCAGACCAAGCAGGATCTAATCCCACAATATTAAAATAAAATGCAAAAATGTTTAATCCATCTCACCTCTTGTAACATCAATCCTGGGACACACTGTATATGTTTTTTTTAAATTTTGTATGATGGACATATCTGTTTTATATTTCAGGAATTGTATCTTATTGAGCAGAATAATGAAAAGGCACAGACAAAATTGAAAGAGTTGCAGGTTGCACAAGGAAATTTGAAAATGGAAGTTGACCGCTGTACGACTGAAGTAACACAACTTCAACTGCAAAAACATGATACAGAATATAACATTAAAAAGCTAACTGGATCTTTAAATGATGCAAAAGAAATATATTTTCAACTCAGAGACACTTATGGCAAAGAATTATCAGAATTGGATGGGCAGTTGTCCAATGCTCAAATAAATCTTCATACACTTAAATGTGACCATGAAAATAATACTAGGAAGTTAAAAGATCAATTAAGCAGTTACAAGCTTGATACGGAAAAGGCCAATCAGGAAAACGTACAAAATACGCAGCAAAAGTTGCAAAAATTGGAAGAGCTCTTAGCTAAAGTAAGAAACACTCTTGACCAAGCAGAAGAAAATAATCGTAGCGTAGTGGCATTAATTGAGAAGAAAAAAAATATTCGTGATAATCTAGAACTGGAGAGACAGAAATTGGTAGCACCATCCACAACAGCACTCGTAGAACATAACAGTTCAGAGCAATATGCCGGTAATCCGACTATCAATCCAATGCCTACAAGTATTTTAAAGTCTCCTGGAAAGTCCACCTCTCCTACAAAGAAAGTCTCATTTCAACAAAACCCTGAAGTGTGGTCTATATCAAGTAACAGCAGCATTGGTACAAATGTTGATGCAAACATTGATCATCAATCTGTAAGTAATGTTTAATATTTTGCAATTTGGATGTTTTTTGCAGCATTTATAAAAACAAAAGTGTGCAATATGTTTACATATTTTGGCCTCTGATAGTATGAAATTGAATAAATGAAAAAGGCATTTGCTTACAAAACATAAAGAGTTTGAAAATAAGCTCGCAATTTAAAAAAAAATGAATTTACTAACCAGAAATTAGCTCTTAAAAAGGTTATATTTGTGTTTTAGGAAAGGTAACATAACGTAGCCAAATGTAGAAAACCTGAAACAAAAAGCTCTGAGAGTATTTATATTGCGTATAATACGGAAGGGGCCATAATTATACAGGGTGTAGAAATGCTTTACGCACCATAGGGTTTTCAATGGTAATTTTTTCATATGAAAATATTTGCTTCCCTAATTATTTGTTAGAGCAAACTTGTAAATAGGTTTTTTGTAAAGCAAATAATTCTGCATCCATTTATGCCATCATTTTTGTAATTTTACGTCAGAAAACCTAATAATGAAAGAAACTAGAATTATAATTTTTTCTAAAATCAGTGCAAATTGCGAAGTGGTGGTATGCTGGAAGCAGATCAGGTGCAATAAGTGCCATGGTTGGTGCTACATTTGACAGATGCAAACAAATAAACAACAATAGTATATTACACAACGAGAGCTGTAGGAAGCATATTACACGCGAGTTGGAAAAGTTACGCACAAGCCGCGTAGCGGCGCGTGTGTAATTCCACGAGCGTGTAATTGCTCTATAGCTCGAGTTGCGTACTATACTTTTTCTACGATCACACTCATTTCGTTAAACGAAAAAGAAATATTTTATTAACTGTCAAATCATCTGTCACACCATCTTAAAAATTAGGAGGCTGCAGTCACATCCCTACACCGCTTCGTACAAACAACAGAAGCTAACTGTAACGTAATAAAAAAAATTACGTGTTAGTCATTATCATTACGTAACACTGTTTGTAACAATGAATTTACTAATCAAGTAAGCAGTGCTTAATGAGCAATTTACTAATAAAGGAGTAGAAAAACTAATTTGTTGATGCTTTGAGATGCTTCAATAATTTCAAGGCACCACTGATTTGTCTAAAAATGGCAATTTTATTGTTTTAAATTTTCGGTTTTCCAAAATGTAAAATGACAAATGCTGCCATAAATGGATACAGAATTTTTTTCTCTACAAAAAACTTCCATACAAGTTTGCTCTAAAATAATTAGGGCAGCAAATATTTTCATATGAAAAAATTACCATTGAAAACCCTATGGTGCGTAAAGCATTTCTACACCCTGTATATAAGAGCAATAAGATAACATGAACAACAAAATAGAATGCTTGAGTAAGAAAGACATGACCATACGATAATAGTATATTATGTTATTAGGAGCAAAAGTTATATTTTATGTGGCGAGGCTGGACGGGTTATCTGCCGAGCTTGCGAGGCAGATAAGTACAGCCGAGCCACATAAAGATACTTTTGCTCCGAATAACATATAGTATTTTTTCTTCAAACGTTTTTATAACAAATTATTTACACTTTGTGAACAAAATTTGAAGAAAATGACTTGATAATATTATCTGCCGCTGACGAGCGGCAGATAAAGTCGTCAGCGGCAGATAATATTATCTACCGCTTGGCAATAAAGTGACAGTTTAGCATCATCAATCCAGCAGTATAATGCCATATTTTACTGCCGTTTGAAGAAAAAATTATTTTAGTAGGCTAGTAGGCATGTTTAGTTGACTTTTGTTATAATTAAAATAAGCGTCATGCCTACTCGAATATTTACTACTATGTTTATCTCTTTCTACTCAAGCAATACATCATATTTTCTTGTTCATGTTATCTCATTGCTGTTATAGGTGTCTTAAAATGAAATACATCTAGTATGCTTTGAATTTCCCATAAGGCAGTCTAAAATTTTACTTGAAATTGGCAAGACTGTAAGTCTATGTCAAATTCAAGATTAGTAGGTTAGGATTTCCGTCACTTTTGACACAGACTGGCGCAAAACCTAACCTACTTAACTCGAATTTGACATAGACTTACAGTCTTGCCAATTTCAAGTAAAATTTTAGATTGCATTATGGGAAATTCAAAGCATACTAGATGTATTTCATTTTAAGACACCCGGTATAATTGTGGCCTATATATTTAATACTTACTATATTGCTAGCGGCTATGAGTGGGAAACTCACGAGGGAAGTGAGACAGACAACCAACTCTTCTATGTATAATTGTGTGCTGTGCGCAAGCGCGGTGGCGTCGTCCACCCAATGGGGAAGTGGTCAAGTTTAAAATTCGCTTCTAAAGGCGGAGTTCGAATTCTTACGCATGCGCACGAGACGCGTTATACTCTAAGTGAAACATGTCAGCGCCGTAATGTTTTCGGGTGTCCGAGGCCCTACTAGCAATATATGTATAATACATATATGTTGTGGCCCCATCGGTATATGTAATTTGTACCCTTTGTGTGAATACTACCTGTTATATTGAGAGATCCAAAAAAAAACTGATCCTCAGCAGGCTGTGAAAATTCAAACGTATGAATAATATGTTGGTGGCACTGTAAGTTTTTGTCAAATTCGACATTAGTAGGTTAGGTTTTGCATCAGTTTTGACACAAACTGACGCAAAACCTAACCTGCTAACCTCGAATTTGACATAAACTTACAGTGCCACCAACATATTATTCATACGTTTGAATTTCCACAGCCACCCCTTATGGATGATTTAAAATAAACAGCAAAATTGAAGAAGTCGTATTAGGGATTTGTTTACCAAAAAATCTTGTTAATAGTTGTTCAGAATCGTTCAAATGAGCTAAACTCGAAATTTCATTAAAAAAATTTTTTAATGAAATTTTGGTCAGCTTATTTGAACGATTTAAAATTTCGGGTTTAGCTTATTTGAACGATTCTGAACAACTTCTATTAACAAGATTTTTTTGATAAAAATGTTTATAATACGACTTCTTCAATTTGGCTATTTATTTTAAATCGTAGTAGGCTAGCATTTTACCGTGAAGGGAAATTAACACACTCTAAAAAGTACAATTTAGTGAGGGGTATAATCCTTTGAATATAAAACCTCCGGAAGGAGTGTCGCCAACTTGCAGCTATGATTGAACTACAACAGAAGTCGCCATTTGTAAAACTCATGGATGACTCATTATTGTGAGTTTCGAGTAGTTGCGCCAATTTCGCTGTAAACAAACTTGTTGTGAAAAATGGGTAGTTGTACTTCTTGTGGGTGTTCGCAAACACGTACAACTACAAGTAAAGGAATAACGTTCCATCAGTAAGTAATAATTATATCCAATCAGTACAATGTAAACAATGTACATAACCTAACAAACTTTCATCAGTGGCATGGTATCTATGTTTGAAAAAGGGCTTACTTCTCTACTTAAACTTAACAGTTTTGCTACCTCCTTTGTCTCGTGACGCCACTGGTCAATGTCAAGCGGAAACACCTATCCGCCGTATTGAAGACCCAACTTGTTCTCTATTTTTATACGAAACGCTCTTTCCTGAAGTTTTATATTCAAAGGTATAATCAGAATAAAGGAATTTTTTTAAATCAATAATTTATAAAAAAATAATACTGGGGTGTTGCCGTCTAAAATGAGACACACTGTATATGTGGTCTTTGTTTGCGTATTATTCTTAAATGCCGCTTGTTCCTCCTGTAGTTCCTTCTCTACATAGTGTTTGATCTTTGTCTCTATTATTCGTGAAAATATTTTCTATATACACGATGAATAACAAATGGTTCGGTAATTGTCACTCTCGTTCGTGCTTGCTTACTTGTGCAATGGTACGATTATATTTACCTTCCAGTTTCTGAGTATGTCTTCTCCATCCCAGGCCTGTTGACATATTCTTTGGATCCATTCTACCATTCTTCTCCCTCCATACTTGACCATCTCGAGGCTGATTTCATCTTTTCCGGCCGTTTTTCCTTTTTTGATTCTATTTATTGCTTCTGTTACTTCTTCTTTGGTTACTACTTGTTCACCCTCCGTTTCTATTGGTTCTTGCCTTATATTTCCCCTCTCTGCTCTCATTCTTTCTACTTTAAACTTTTTCTCATAGTATTTGCTCCAAGTGTCCAGGATTTTATTTTCTTCTGTTACTATGACTCCGTTCTTATCTTTTATACACCATGATGTTTGGCATATTTTCATCTTAGATGTTTGTCTGTCGTCCAAAATTCTTTCTTATTGTTGGTTTTATCTTTAAAATTTTCTTCTACTTCTTTCTCAAAGTCTTCCCGTGCTTTGTTCTTTGCTTCTTTAACTAGTCCTTTTGCTTCGTTTCTTATAGCTATGTAACTCTGTCTATCTTCTTCTCTTTTTGTTTGTAAATACTTCTTCCACGCCATCTTCTCTTTGGCCGTCTGTTTTATCCCCTCGTTCCACCATTTTGTTCTTTTTTGTCTTGGGCTAATTCTCTTTTTTCCGCATACCTCTGTGGCTGCTTTTAGCACATTGTAGTTTTGAGTTTTGCTCATCTTTCTTCTATCATCCACTGCTCTTCTTGTTTTTCAATTCTCTCATGTTGTTTTAATATTTCATTGATTTTATGCTGATAGTCTTTTTCTGGTGGTTTCGGTTTTCTCACTTAGAATCTTGTATCTGCTATGACCAACTTGTGGTCAGAGTTTATTTCTGCGCTCTGTATGGCTTTTATGTGTAACATAGCATACTTATAAAGTAATCTATTGTGCTTTTGGCATTTTGATTGTCTGCTGTGAAGATGATCTTATGTATCTCTTTGTGATTGAACCAGTTAACAATTCGTTTGCAATACAGAAATCTATCATTCTGTTCCCACTGTCATTTATGATCCTGTTGCTATAGAATTTCTTCAACACACCGTTTCCTGTTTTGAGGTCATTGCGTAGTCTGCCGAGATGTCTTTTTCATGATGATGTTCTTAAATTAGTAAAATAGTAGGTGGTAATTCCCGTCCATGGACGAATATAGGGCACACTAAATTACTTTGTAATGACGAAATCACATACGAGTAAAGTAGGCACAAAAAACAGCAGGTACCTGATCAAAACAATAATTAAAATAAAACACTGCTGGAGCCTGTGGTTTCACAAATCACAAATTTGTTAAAATCCTTCACCACACAAATATTTAACAACCGCTAAATACGTATTTTGACAGCCAAGCTGTCATCATTAGTAACTACAAAAAACTTACACAGCAAAATGGCAACGATATGTTCGTGACCAAATCACAAATGGAAGTGGGCGATTCCCGCGCATTTACAGCTATTTATACTGTCTGACCCAGAGGGCGTGGTCGTTGGGCCAATGAACATGGCCGACGGTCAATATAACTTCAATAAATCATACAAGATGGAGGACGGTATAGGTCCACCATCTTTGTTCAAAAGTTTATTATCTCGGTTCTTAAAAATGGCCAAGCTTTCAAAAGAATTTAGTTGCTTTGTTGAAGTTAACGCCTTTACAATTTTTAGGTCATCCTCCTTATACCGGGTGGCCATAAATATCTGATATCACATTACCTTTGGAATCAACACCGCTTTATTAAAGTGATAAATCCAACTAAACTAAATGTCATTAATGTCATCACAACTAAAATTACTATCTGTCAAAAATTATTACAGATTGCAATAAGTAATGGAGTTAGAACAGGAGATTTTTATAATCGAATCGTGTGCTAAACTGCAGAATCCGGGGCACATTCTCCTCCTCGTAGTGCATTTTAGTACATTACATAGGTACAAATACGTATCGTAATTGAAATATAATGCTAACCAACATTTATAAGTAGCTAATTCCATGGCTACCGGGATCTCAGATATTTATGGCCACCCGGTACTATGACCCAGTACATAAATATGTTGGGCAATACTTGATTTTTCCAATCCGTTGTATCTAAAATGAGCTAAATGCTTTTTACACCTAGTACGAGGATGTGCTGAAAAGTTCCTAGCTTCACATAGAAAGAAACATGCTAGCGAAATATGAAAGACATTTTATTCAACTTTTATTCCCCCCTCAAGGTAACACAGTTAGCACAACGCTTCTCCAGTTTTCTTAACCCCTCCAAGTAGACGTGGGACGATTGCCGCTCTAAAAATGAGTTCCTCATTGGAGCTAAAATTGGTACCCTTCAGGTGTTTTTCAGCTGTGGGAAGAGGTGGTAATCCAAAGGGCTAGATCTGGTTAATAGGGCGGATGGTTCAACAATTCGAAGCCAATTTGGTCGATTTTCGTCAGGGTGTGGTGAGCAATATGGGCAGATGCATACACCGCCATGTCTGCTTTGTTAATGCGTGGAATGAAAACTCTCGCACATACTGTTACTGTGCTTGCACTCTACTGAATAGTTAAACATGCTGCAGTATTGTTTACACGGGCCTCACTTGCTCGATTGGCATCAAAGCCAGGCACTTTTCAGCACAACCTCATACCAAAATTACTACGTGTTTGTCCAATATATTTAGAATCACAATGGGAACATTTAATTTCATAAATTCCAGATCTCTCTAAAGTCCTCAGTTTGTCTTTTGGAACTTGGTGAAAGCGAGATTCTAGTTCCATTTGACGTGTTTTTTATTTCCAAGGGTACCAGTCCCACAAACTATGATATATCTGCGGGAATTACTTACGGATAATAATTTGGATTCAAACAAAATTGACGAGTTAGTTAGATTAATTACACATTGCATGTCCCATGTGCTTTCAAATAGATGGAAAGTTCTATGAGCAGCTCGAAGGAACAGCAATGGGAAACAGCCTTTCCCCTTTCGTTGCCAACCTTTTTATGTCAAAATTCGAAACTAAATTTAAAAATAACAGCTGGTTTTGATTCATCTAAATGTAGTATTGATAATTTTTTGAATCAGTTAAATTCCAAATTTCCTAGCATAAAATTCACAAATGAAATGGAAAACGAAGGACAACTGTCATTTCTAGATACCTTAGTAATAAGAAATAAAAATAAGTTGGAATTCAATGTTTATAGAAAAAAAACCATGTAAGCAGATTCATTTTAGCGGATTCAAATCATTGTTTTTAACACAAAATGGCTGCTCTAAATTACTTAGTGCATAGACTGTTAACCTTTCCTTTAAACAAAGATCGATATACCACTGAACTTGAGACCATAAAACGCATCGTGTGTACAATGGTTTCTCGTATTGACAATTGGATTAGCAAACAAAAAACAAAATTGCATGTTTGAAATTCCACAACTCTCGTCAGTCTTAGAAGTGAAGGACCCAAGTACATCAAAATTCAATTTCACCCAGGTACAAAGGGCCTAGCAAACATTTTTAAAGAATCGGGCCATAACGTTGTGTATGGTTCAAACAACAATATTAGAAATTTGTTGTGAAATCCAAAATACAAACTGAGGAGTTTAGAGAGATCTGGAATTTACGAAATTAAATGTTCCAATTGTGATTCTAACTATATTGGGCAAACACGTCGTAATTTTTCTTACTAGGTTTAAAGAGCATTTTTGCACTTGCGGGACTAACGTTGGCACTTTAGTCACTTATTTCAGAGACTAAAGTAGCTCATTTAATCCCTAGGGACAGAAGTAATTACTTTAGCTCCTAGGGATTAATTTAAAAATGTTACCGTATCTATGGTAAATTTATGTACACAGCATTCTTAATAAAATTTGCATTTAAAATTAATCAGTTGGCAGTACTGAAGTGTAGTAGGTTAAGTTTTGTTTGTCATTTGACACACACTGGCGCAAAACTTAACCTGCAAATCTCGAATTTGACATAGACTGCCAATACACTTCAGTACTGCCTACTGAAGCTGCCTTCGGAAAGGTACCTCTGACAACTCTGTTTCCTCGAAATCATTCGCAGAAAGAGATCGATAATAGCCATCGGCACGGGTAGAAGTGAGATGAATGAACGATTTTGAGGAAACAGAGCTGTTAGAGGTACCTTTCCGAACGCAGTATGATTCAGGCTCTCCAGGGCCTGCTGCAATTCAATTTTTACAAAATTACTCTACACAACATTCTTAATAAAATTTGTATTTGTCAGTTTCCAATTTGACAGATTTAAAGTTTTTCAAATATTTGATGATAATGTTCCCAACAGTTCAAAAAATAGCGTATACCACACGGGAATAAAGTGCATAAATCCCTTGAGTGAATAGTATCCACTCGCGAGATTTAATGATACACTTTAGTCCCTCATGATATAATATACTATTGAACAAAGATGGTGGACCTATACTGACCTCCATCTTGTATGATTTATTGAAGTTATATTGACCGTCCGCCATGTTATTTGGCCCTCGGCCAAGCCCTCCGGGTCAGACAGTATAAATAGCTGTAAATGCGCAGGAATCGCCCACTTCCATTTGTGATTTGGTCACGAGCATATCGTTGCCATTTTGCTGTGTAAGTTTTTTGTAGCTACTGATAATGACAGCTTGGCTGTCGAAATATGTATTTAGCAGTTGTTAAATATTTGTGTGGTGAAGGGTTTTAACGAATTTGTGATAAAACAGTAATTACTTCACTACTAAAGATTGGATACAAAATCGTTAAGAAAGTACAGGGTGTCCCGATAGTGCTAGACATGGGACATGTTAATGATTTCGTCAACAAATTAAAATTGGATTAATGAATCATATTTGATCAATTAATAACAAAATGAGATGTTGTATCGGACTTTTTCCACTGTCTCGGGTGTTTACCACACGACGTTTCGGGAGTTTATGGTCTACTCCCGTCCTCAGGTGAATGAACTCCTGGGTAGTTCTGAGAAGGACTGATTTTGTACGTCTTTTTCACATACACTTGGTGCCTACTCCGGGGTTTGAACCCGGGACCACTGATCGTTGTGATTATGAGTCGGTCACTCTTAACACGAGGCCACCAGCGCGGCCATTATTTTAGTTATAAACTTATATATATGATACCGCTATATGTGCAGTCAACTATTTTTGCAATTTTCTGCAGAGTAGTGGCATCCAAATTGGCTTTATTTCTGCGCTAGCCTGGCTAATTGGTTCTTCTGCCAGCGCTGTGTATGTAGCTTGTTTCAGCTTCCGACGGAACCTGTTTTCCTCTTTCACTACAATTGATGCGTTATCCCATTGTATGTGGTGGTCTTCGTTCCAGATGTGTTCTGTAATCTTGGATTTGATAGTTTCGCTTCTTCTAATATTTTTGCGGTGTTCCGATAATCTCACTCATAGGGGTAGTTGTGTTTTCCCTATGTATTGTCTTCCACACTCGCACGGTACGCTGTAGAGACAGTTCTTTGACCTCTGATCTTCGTTCTGAGGCTTGGTATGCGTCATCATGCCTCTCAGAGTTGTTGTGGACTTGAAGGCAGTTCTTATGTTGAAACTGTTTCGGATTCTTCTCAGTTTGTTGGAAACTCCTCGGATGTATGGTATTATGGCCAGCATATCTGTAATTATCTTAATTTCCCGTTTAAGGTCTTCTTTCGAGCATATGGTCTTGGCTCGGTTTTGCTTACGACGCCACGTTTCACGCTGTTGTGGTGGTTAGAATCGTAGTTTAAGTATCTCCCCTTATGGGTTATTTTTCGATATACCTTTGTTTGTACCATGTCACCATTCTTCTGGACTAGTACGTCTAGAAGGAGAAGTTTGTCTTCCGATTCTATTTCCATCGTGAACTTAATTGATCGGGCTTGATTATTGAGATGATCCAGGAAGCCGTCCAGCATCTCTCTTCCATGGGGCCATATTATGAACGTATCATCTACGTATTGCAGCTATAGAGTAGGCTTGTTTTCATATTGAGATATAGCTCGTTCTTCAAAGTCTTCCAGATGTTACTGACTACTGGAGATGGTGAAGATCCCATGGCCACTCTGAACTCTTGTTGGTAGAACTGCTCGTCTGCTTGGAAGTATGTGGTCTTAATGCAGATTGTTAACAGCTCCATTATTTATCTACATGCAGATCTGTGCGTTCGGCAAGTGTGTCTTTATTTATGCAACAAGTGCTAAAAGTCGACGTTTATGCACGAGACATGAAAATTATGAAACGAAGCCGAAGGCTGAGTTTTATAACATGTCTCGTGCATAAACGACTTTTAGCACGCGTTGCATACAATATTTTATCTACGACCTTAATTTTACTTTTATTAATCCATAAATATCAATTTAACAAATGTTTGCATCTACGACACTTCTAATTTATGTCATAATAAATAGTAGGCCATGCGCGGGCGAATGTTTACGAAGCCAGGTCAGTTACGAAATGTAATTATTAGTAGCTTCAGCGTACTTATGCGAACGTTTTGTCCGTCCGTCCGGATCGCCTGTAACTTTCGAACGGCTACAGATATAGAAATTTTGAAAGGGGGCAAAGTTGTTGCTAAGGTCCCGAGCACCTTCATGCGCTATTTGGTTTTGGCGAAAGGTGCCGATTTTCCACTTTGCAAAATTTCCAAGCATTGTAGCACAGTGGCGGCTTGTCCACTTGGCGCCATCTACAGAAGTTCGGTGGTCACGTTTTGAACTACACATTCTGAAGCTACTCTTTAGATCTGTAGTTGAACAGTTTATTAATACTCCACATCTGAGTGTATTCATTACATGTATGTATGTATGTATTGGCGCAGCAACCCTTGTGGATTATGGCCTGCTCTTCTAATGGAGCTTTCGTAATCCTTTCCGTTGTTTCGTACAAGGTGGATTGGTCCTTATACGCGTCGGTTTCCTGGTAGGGTACTACAGATTTGGGTGGGTTCTTGTTTTCTTCACTATGTCTTTCCATGCTTTCTTATTCTTGATCTTATTTCGCCAGTCTGTTATGCCCATTTGCCGTATGTCTTTTTCTACTGCATCTCTCCATCGTAGGCATGGTCTTCCTTTCTTTCTGGTAACTCCTGGGTTCCATTCAGTTATTGCCCTTACAGCTCTTGTTCTGTCCTTACGGTAAATATGTCCCATCCAGCTCATTCTTTGTGCTTTCATGTATTTGATAATAGTCTCGTTACCCACAAGTTCATATAGCTCATGGTTCATTCTGGGTCTCCATATACCTTCTGCTTCTTGTATCGGTCCGAATATTATTCTTAATATTTTTCTTTCGCAAATCCTTACTTGCTCTTCTTGCGTTTCTGTGAGAACCCAGGTTTCACATCCATACGTGATGACCGGTCTTATTACGCTTTTGTAAATTCTTATCTTAGAGGCTCTACTTAGTATTTTGTTTTGCAGAAGATATTTGCATGCATGGTAACTTCTATATCCTGATTTAACTCTTGCATTGAGTTCTTCCTTCATGCTGTCCTTGATATCTAGTTGCGCCCCTAGATAGCAGAATGTATTCACTTGTTGGAAGGTGTATTCATTTATGAGTAGCGGTTGGTTCGTAGCATTATGTTTCCATGTTGTCATATATTTTGTTTTGTTTTGGTTAATTATTAATCCTAGTGCTCGTGATTCTTTCTCTAATTTACAAAATGCCTCGATAAGACCTTGTTTTGTTCTACTCGTTATCACTAGATCATCTGCGTAGGCACATATTTGGGTATTTTTTGTACTGACAAGCCCGTTGATATTTATTCTTCTCATTACAGCTTCAAGTACCAAGTTAAATAATGTAGGTGAAAGCACATCTCCTTGTCTGACCCCTACCCTGATATTGAAACTCTCCGTGTCACCCTCTGTTGTTCTAACTGTTGCCGTTGTGTCTGCGATAGTCATTCTGATAAGGTGTAACAGCTTGGTTGGAATTCCTAGGCTACTTATTTCTGTCAACATTTTATTTCTGTTAATTTTGTCAAAGGCCTGACTGTAATCTATGAAGAGATTATGGATATCAATGTTAAATTCTTTGCTTTTTTCAAATATTTGCCTCATCATGTGTATGCTGTCTATCGTGGATCGGTCCTTTCTAAACCCATTCTGCTGTTCTCCTAAAATTTTCTCTGCATAGTTTGATAGTCTGTTGTGGATTATACTGCTCAATATTTTGTAGACTACGCTTAGTAGTGTTATGCCTCTATAGTTTTTAAGTTCATTTTTATTACCTTTTTTAAATATTGGAATTATTATTCCGTTTTTCCAATCTTTGGGCATTTTTTCTTCATGCCAAATCTTTGTAATTAGATGATGTATCTGTCTTTTGAGCTGGTCTCCACCATATTTTAGCATTTCACCAGTCACCTCGTCAGGGTCTGCTGCTTTTCCATTTTTTAAATTGTTAATTGTTGCACACGTTTCTTCCCATCCAGGTTCCTCTACTTCTTCTGTATCTTTTTCTTCCAGGGTTATTGTTAGTTCGTTTTTGTCATTATCTAGTAAATTTTTAAAGTGGTCTCTCCATTTATTAAGTACCTCGTTTTTTTCTATCAGTAATTTTCCGTTGCTATCGTTGCAGATTGGTATATTTACTTTTCTTCCCTTCGTCTCTATTCTTAGTTCTTCGTGGAATTTTTTCATATTTTTTCTTCTGTTGTAGGTTTCCATTTCTTCAATTTTCTTGTCCATCCATCTTCTTTTCTTTGTTCTAAATAAGTTTGTTGCAATTTGTTTCAGTCGTTGGTGCTGTTCCTCATTTTCTTGCTTTTTGTTTTGCATATATTTTAATCTAGCTGTATTTCTTCTTTCTAATGCTTCTCTGCACTCGTCATCGAACCATTCTTTTTTTAGTTTTGTGTTTCCAGTTACTGTCTTTTGTGCTGCCTGTGTGATATTTTTCTTTAGTATTTTCCATTCCATCTCTATGTCTGTTGCTTGCGTTGTGTTAGCATTATTGTTTTGTAGAGTTTCCCTGTATTTTTGTGCATAATGTTCGTCTGTTAGCTTGCCTACATTCAATTTCTTCACATGTTTTTCTTGGTAATTCTTTGAGACTTTTTCTTTCATTGTTGCCGCTACTAAACAGTGGTCTGATTCGCAGTTGGCTCCACGATATGTTCGTACGTCCTGTATGTTTCTTTGTCTTCGTTTTGAAATGAGTATATGGTCAATTTGGCTTATATTTCTCTCTCCTGGAGCTGTCCACGTCATTTTGTGACTTTTCTTGTGTTTAAATTTTGTGCTGCTGATAGTCAAGTTTAAGGCACTGGCTAACTGGACTAGTTTGTTTCCATTGTTATTTGTTGTACTGTGTAGAGTATGTTTCCCAGCTACGTCTTCTATGAGTTTCTCTTTACCAATCTGTGCATTTAGATCTCCCATTATTATTAATGTGTCATTTTTTGGCATTTGATCTGCTATTTCTAGCAGTCGCTCGTAAAATTCTTCCTTCTCCATTTCTGGTGCATTTTCGGTTGGGGCATACCCGTTTATAAGGGAAATGTTTGAAAATTTTCCTTTTACTCTTAGTGCACATAATCTTCCGTTTATTGGTAAAAATCGCAGAACTTTGTTTCTCATTTTTGATGCTACTATAAATCCTGTACCTTGTTGCCCTTGTTTATCTTGTCCACTGTACATGAATGAATAGTTTTCTTTTTTGATTACACCCTGTCCTGCCCATCTACATTCCTGTATAGCGGTAATATCCATTCTGGTTTTTGTTAATTCTTCTGCGATTTCTTTCATTTTTCCGGGTTGTAGCATGGTGCGTACATTCCAGGTGCCTATGCGAATCAGATTTTTGCTTTTATTGCGTTGTTTGTTTATTGTATTTTTTCCATAGTCCATGTTCGTTTGCCGAGTCACAGGTCTTTCTTCTTTCAATTTTTTGTATATTTGTAAGCTTTTTAGTTTGTTTATAATTGATTCTTCTGGTTTGATGATTTTAGTTTGTTGTAATTTTTCCACGCTAAATATTTCTGTTGTACTCAATTTCCTGGTATTTGCATTTTGTGCTAATTCCATTTCTTTTCCTGTAAGTGACGTTGCATTCCATGTCCCTATGATTAACTTTTCCATGTATTCTTTTTCTTTTCCTGTTTGGGAATCTTTCTTGGAGCTCTCCTCTATTTTCTCTCTTTGTCCTATTTCTTCGCGTGTCGTTATCTGTATTTCTGTCCGGCTTCTTGTTTTTGCTAGTTTTTTGACTGTTGTTGCTGTTGGTATCGTTTTATGTTTGTAATCCTCCCTAGGTTCATTTTTGAAGCTTCTTCATCTACTGACGACTTACTTGTCTGTGGAGCTAATAAAGTTTGAGTCCAGTATCTGTTTCTTTTTGGGATTGCTCCTTTGTTAGCTGTTTCTTTTGGGGATCTTTCTGTCTCTTCATCTGTAGATCTTGATCTTTTTTTTTGAGCCTCCTCCTCATTTTTCCTTGCCTTATCTTCTTCTTTTGTCTCTTCTTCCGTGTCTGCCAATTCTTCGTACTTCCATTTCTCGCCGTTAATAATTAACTGATCGTCCACAAAAAATGCTCTGTTTCCTTTCTTTCTGGCATCTATCATATATGGTGTTAGATTTTTCCTTGTTTCCCTTGTTTTTTTATCTAGATCTTCTTTAATCCATATTTCTGTTCCTTTAAGTTTTTTTGCGTTTCTAATTATTTCTACCTTTTTAATTCTAGTTGTCAGTTCTACTCTCACTGGTCTATTTTCACTTGGTTTTTGAATTCCAACCCTCTTTATATTATCTATTTCGTTCTCCACTATTCTTATTCCCATTTTTGTTATTATTTCCATAAACGCATCTCTTAATTTTTCTGCGGTCTCTCTCTCCTCTTCTTGTATACCAAACATCATTATATTCCTTTTCCTTGTTTCTTTCTCTAGCCACTGTATTTTTATTTCCTGTTGCATTATTGTTTCTTTTAATTTTTTGGTTTCTTCTCTTTGTTCTCTGATAATAAAGTTTGTATCATCCATTTTATTCTCCATTTTTATTAATTTATTCATAATATCGGTGAGTGTTAAGTTTCCATCATTTTCTTCCATTTTTGCACAATTTAATTTAAAGCCCGCCCTGTCCTCTAAAGTATACTAAAAATGTAAACAAAATATGTGTATTTTATATCAGTTTTATTTTATCTACCAACACTGCGTAAAAAGCCACAGGCTGGTCGACCCGTCGGACCTTGACTTTTATCTGTGTTTCTGATTCTATTGAAACTTTATTATATTAGGTATTTAAATTGAAAAACTTAACTATTCTTACTTTTAATTTGTTTGCTTCCTCAGTTATTATCCTCGGTGTATTCATTACATAATGCTTTAATTATTTCAAAAACACTTTACCTGTAACACAAGAAGCAACTAGAATAACTTTACAACTTCACTTCCAGTTCGAAATTGTAGTTTTATAACCTCACTTCACTTTTAGCACATAGGCTAAAAGTAAACAGCTGATTTCACTTTTAACACGCTGATTTATAAAACGTCACTTTTAGTGAAACAAGCTAGCGCTAAAAGGCCTACTTTTAGTAGTGGTCGTAGATAAAAAATATAATTTTAGGTACAGTCGGCGCCTTAGAAATCGGGACACATAATATGTTGTGTTGTAATATTTCATTTAGTATTATTTTTTGTATTATTGGAATTTTACTATCAACCAAAAGACGCAACATTTGAAAATTACATAACAGTTAAAACAACTGCAAAATTCCAGTTTATACACTTAAAAATACATGCAAAATGTATCATAGTATTGTCCCGATTTCTAAGGCGCCGACCGTACCGTGTTAATTAAACAATCTGTACATAGTCAATTATGAATTGGTAAAGGTAAAACTTTAATCAACTTTCAAAATTTGGCCATTATTCAGATGCAAAACTAAGTGAAACTATAAGTCAGATGCAAAACTATGTAAGTTCATTTTTAAAACACAGTTTACATTAAAACTAGGACATTTTCAAGCAAAATCAGATAATATGATATCCGTTGGTGGTAGTGCCATCTAGTGGGCCACTTTTGCTGGTCGAGTAATGTAGTAAACACAACCTAACAGTTTTTTGCCTCTAGCACAAATTCACTAACAGTGTAAACGCAGAGTTTTGCATCTAGTGGGCTCATATAATATTCAAAATTTAGTTACCTTTTGTCCAATGTTTCAGTGGCAACCTCATGAAGACAAATTTGAAACTTTACTGCGGACGTCCCCTCCACAACGTTTACAAGAAAGAAAATCCATAAAACGTTCGAGACTCGATTAACCGAAAATACAGCTGACATGAATTTTATTTTGTTACTAATTTTCTTTTAATTGTTAATAACTAATTCTAATAAGTACTTCACACCTTGTTTATTGATTTTTGATTTTTGTTTGTAGTTAACCATGAAATATTGAGTTATATGTTGTTTGTTTTGACTATAACATAAATACTTAACCAGCTCATTTTTTTCTTTCGTTAAAATTATTGTTTTATGTAACAAATTTGAATTTTTTGTTAAGACGAGCATTATTAGTTCTAAAATGGCTGCAAGTATTTTAACAACTTGAAATAACTAGATTTTTAAATGTGAAAATTAGAAATACAAAAACATAGTTATTACTAAAATATTCTTGTTAGTCGGTAGCTTGATTTCGAGCGTCATGAATTCATGAGCTTCCCTCGATTATGGCTTTCCACTCTTCCCGGTTCTCAGCCATTTTTAGTTAGGTATGTGTACCTAGTGGGAGATCTTCCTCATCCTCGATTGCCGACCACTGTGCCCTCTATGGTTAGTTTTTCCAGGCTTGTTGCTCCACCGTACGCAACCTTTTCTTTACTACGAGTTTGTAGGAGCCTTGGCATCATGGAAACGAAAATGATTAGTGTTAGTTAATATTGTCATTCTGACGTTGTATTTATAACTGAATACATATTTTGAAATGAATAACTGAGTTCAGTATCTACAGTGGTGACACCGACGATGTCAGAAACAAGACAATCGCGTGATGATGAGGAAAATGGCACCGCGCGCTCTGAGACAGCAGGTGATAGCACTAATGTCGCACGTGTCGCGGTCAAGCCGCCTCCTTTTTGGCGAGAAGATACAGCTCTTTGGTTTGCACAGCTAGAAGCACAATTTGCTACGGCTGGCATCACAAGGGAAATGACAAAATTCCATTACGTTGTAGGTTCCATCGACACCTCTGTCCTCGCCAAGGTAGCCGACATTGTTCGTAATGCACCTGCGATAGACCCCTACAACACCCTTAAAAAACCCCTTACCTCTTGCTTTGCGGAGTCGCAAGAGAAACGACTTGCACGCCTTCTGAAAGGTACGTTCCTGGGTGACAAGCGTCCCACTCAATTGCTACGAGAACTGAGAAACATAGCTGCAGGGACAGTCAACGACGAAGTTCTCCAATCTATTTTTTTCAGAAGTTTACCATCCCAGATGCAGTTTATTATAGCTGTATCTCATGGCAATCTTGATGATATCGCCCTCATTGCTGACAAGGTACATGACGTATCAAACCACGACATGCTTACTATGCAGGAGCCAAGTACCTCAGTCTTGCAGTCACAGTTGAATGACATCACCCAGATAATTACTCGGCTGGAAGCACATTTGTCTCGACTTCGCTCCCCTACTCCTCAGCCATCATCGACAGGTCGAAGCACACAATACTGCTGGTATCATCTGAAGTTTGGCAACCGGGCCCGACAATGCATGTTTAGTTGACTTATGTCATAATTAAAATAAGCGTCATGGCTACTCGAATATTTACTACTACGTTTATCTCTTTCTTACTCAAGCAATACATGTTATCTTCTTGTTCATGTTATCTTATTGCTGTAATATATAATTGTGGCCCCATCGGTATTAAAAAAATTCAATCATTTATAGTCACCCGGTAGAAATTAACATGTGAAAAATGTAAATATCTTGTCAAGTGGATTGCTTGCTGATTTTACTTCATGTTGATTTTCACATCTGCCACATAACATTTCAACACCAAAATAGTAATAAATAGGTAGGTAGTAAATTATTATACATTATTACGCTGGATTATTGTATTTATGTAAGCTGTTATTGTTTTTACAAATGTAGCAATCCATTTTTTCAACTAATTCTTTTCAAAACCACTACTTAAAGCACAACCACCAAATTCACAACAGCATAAATTAATTCAAAAACAACAAAATACTGAATCATCTGCGGTCAGCTATTCTGCTGAAATCGGCCATTAGCCCATTACTCAAACCATTAAAGCTGTACGCGATTGCGCATTACCAATGAGTTCGAGTTATCGGTTTATTCTTATACTTGCGTACTATTCTATTTTCATCTCTGTTGATCTTCTTTGAACCATCGGTTTAACATTACGTTATTCCAAGTATTTAACAATAATGCATCATTTTAACGTACAGCAAATATATTCTCTAGTCTCGACATCAACTCATGTTCTTTTAAATTTGGTCTGTCCTTTTTAAATTCGAAGTAGCATCGTTTAATGGAAATTTTTTGTTGTACATAACAAAATTATTTTGGGCATTTTGACTTTTCCTTTGACGGAAATTAAAATTATTTTTACACACTTGATATAGTATATTATGGGACAAGTGGTTGAAATAAAATTTCAACGTTGAGAGTGGTTTTTTTCAACGAGCGAAGCGAGTTGAAGAAAGTAACTCGAGACGTTGAAATTTTATCAGCCACGAGTTACATATACTATTTTTTCTACGAATTTTCACTTATTTTAACAAGTTAATGCATTTTAGAAAAAAAACATAAAGTGACATTTCTCTTGTCACCAATTGAATGTCAAACAGTTTGAAATCCCAGTATAGTCTGAACATTTCAATCTCTAGTGGTTGAAATGCAATTTCAACCACCGGAATCAATGTCAAAATGACTGATTTCAATGTCATGAGTAGAAAAAATGATTTATTTTCTTACAAATATTAAATTAATAAATCTGCCAATGTGGTGGCAAGAAAATGTCGAACAGACACTGACGGAAAAATAAAGTTGTATCTGCTGCATCACCGAATCAGTTAGTCCAACATGAAAAGAAAAAATCATAGCCAACTCTGTCCCAAAAAGGTCGTGAACGGCTTATATACATCATATTAAAAAAAATTGGAATATACCTGGTGGTTCAATAATTATGTGTAAAAAACTTGATTCCATTGGAGCTCTTTGGGAGCCCCTATACGAAAAAAGTTTATATGAACTTGTAGTATTTTTTCACGCGTTTTTTTCATATCCGGGAGAAATCCCACAATTTTCCGGACACCCTGTATATATATATATATATATATATATATATTTATGCAAGGCCACTTGTCACCTCCAAAATGGGTAGTGAATGTATGCTGTCACCTCATATACAACGTTGTGGCCTCCGTTTTTGGAGGTGACAGCGTTTTGCTGTATTGTTTCTCTGTACAGCACATAGATAGTATCAGAACGCTAAATTCAAATTTTCATCCGGAGGTGCCAACTTCACATCTATACTCACAACTTTGTATTGTAGTTCAGCTGTAGACCGGTGGCGCCACTGTCGTTTCTCTTTGTACAACTGCCAATACGTTGTCTCCTCCACCGACTTATACTGCTTTTTATTTCGTATAGTGTACGCTGTGTTCTCCAAAAATTGGCAACGCCGCGCCGCGAAGAAGGTCTCAAAAATTCTACCTCTATACGCGCTGCATGAATTTACACTTTTTTGGGTAAATCAAATGTTAGTAAGATGTGAACTGCTGACACAATATTTGGATCAATTATTTTAAGTTATTATTAGTCGTTCAGAAGCGTTTGATAAATGCAGACGAGTCTTCCGAGAAGCGTAAGTGCAACTCTGTGTTTTATTTCCATTCACCTATTTCCTACAATTTTAAATCGTTCCGTATAATTAAAAAACGAAGTGCAATAACGAAATCATGGACTTCTTTTATGTTGTTTAAAATAATAATTAAAAGAACTAAAACAGGCTAATGCAAAATATTTGGCACTGTGTGTCTATAAGCTGCGGTGTACGCTCAAAAACGGCAATTTACGTGATCTTTACATACATAGACGTAGCTACCATTAAAAATGTGCGAATATTGCAGATTTTCGGTTCCGATTTTATTAAGACATTTGCGACTTGATGTTTGTTTTTAATACTTAATGGTTCTATTGTGTTCGTGCATGATGTCATGGACATTCCCTTAGCTCGATGTCGTTTATTGAAACAGTTTTTATAAAACTTCCGAATGTAGAAGTTGGTTCGGGACCGTTGACCGTGAAATAATAAAACATTAAAATATAAGTTGTATAATCTGTGTGTGGAATTTCTCAAAAATGCTTTCCAGGGCAGGCTTAATTCTTCAACTGGCAAGCAGAGGCAATCGTATTTATTAGCTTTTAATTATTTTTTAAGAGCGAGAACGAATACTATTTTTGGAATTGTAGGGACAAGAAAAATATTCAAACCCATTTTGTAGTAATATATAAAAATTTCACCCAACAACGGTGGATGTTACGTAATAATATTACTTATAGGCCATTCAGTAAACACAAAAACATTTAATTTTGTCTTAAGTTGGTATAAACGTAACATTTTTGTGCTAGGAATTCTGAATTTTGCTCTGCAAAGGTTTCCACATCTGCATAAAAGTGACTTTGAATTTATAAATGACAATAAATCTCATTATTTCAGTGACAAAGTACATATTATTCTGGAAATTCTTGCCTGAACTTTTATAAAACGCAATAAAAATACCTATTAATAAATGCTACATCAATAGTATCCAACACAGTATTTGTTTAAAATCTATAAAAGCAGTTATGACAAATGCTAATTAAATGTCACACTTAACCTATTTGTTTTAGTAACTTTCTGTAAGTACATTCCTAGACAAAAGATGCATTTTTGAAGTATACTCTTGAAATTTTAGAAATCAAAGGCCACTTTGTGTTTTTATGTTTAGTGAACAGACGATATTACAGTTCCTTTTCAATCATTTGTTTTTCTAAAGTGAGTTCCCAGATTTAATCGTTGTTAAATTCGGCACTTCAGAGTTCCCCAGCGCCGAATTAAGAGTTTTTGGTGGCTCGGGGGTATATCATTAAGGGGCTCTAGTCAAACACAAGAATATTATTTAATGTTTTTCTAAATACACAATTTAGTAAAAAAAATGGCGAGGGAGCCCTTTAAATATGCGGGTCCGGGGTCATCTCCCCCAGTGACCCTCCCTTAATCCTGGACTGTAGCTGCCCCCATTGCCCCAAACTATAAAATGTGTAAATGAACTCAACTCAAATTCGACACCAATCTTTCACATATAAAAAAAATCGTTTCACAAATTGTTTATTCTGGAAATTCTGCTAAACTTAATTTGATAACTTAATTTTTAGAAAATTATTTGAATAAACTATTAAGCTTGAACTCATTATCACCAAAAACTGCCTTTGCGTAATTACTGAACTTTTCTGGGAGATAGATTAGTTTTCAACAAACAACCAAACTTATAACAAGAATCGACATCTACTTGTGGATGCAAACTACGGAAAAAGAATATTTCTTTAATTCTTGAAAAGTGCCGTATAATGAATTTACATAAAAATGGTTATAGCGCTTGAATGTCTAGTTAGTACAACTGAAGGATAGGGTTCTATGTTATCAAATTTATGGGCAATTGATTAAAACGTTACAAAAAATTATTTTTTGTAAAATCGTACTAAAATATGGTCATTTATGCATTAATTTGCGGGCGTAAATAGTGCCGTTTGCGCCCTAAGGCCTAAAAATAATTTGCGGGCGTAAATAATGCCTTTTGCGCCCTAAGACCTAAAAAACCAGCATCACATTGGCAACCAACAACAATTTGATTTTTGAGAACGAATCGTGCCATTTATTTTTCAAAGCTTTATGGTGGATTTTACAAAAAATCTTGTTTGCATTTCGGGCGTGAACGGCGATTTTGGCCCTTTGGCGTTTTATAATCCTTCGGCCCTTCGGGCCTCTGGCTTATAATTCCGCCGCGGGCCAAAATCGCCTCCTTCACGCCCTTAATACAAAAATAGCTATTTTATTATACCTGCATCAGAATCGCCATTTAAAGCACGCCTGAGCGTGCGAATACAGGCGATTAAAGCTCGCCGAGCTTTAAAGGTTGTCAAGGAAACGACTGAATGCAACAACGGACATGGACGCGACAACAACGTAAATAATTCTCGTAACTATAGTAGCAATATTATTATGCCCTCTCGATTTATCACGACAAAAATTATTTCTAAGTTTTTAGTGCGTAATTTATTTCCAGTATTGAAGGTATAATAAAAAATAGCGTAAAGTATTCGTGGATAACTGGTCTTTAATACACTTGCTCTATTTCGAGCACTCCGGCTACGCCGTCGTGCTTGAAAACTCGCGCGTGTTTTAAAGACCTTGTTATCCACTCATACTTTAATATACTATTATTGCCCGCTGCTGAAAATATATGTGCAAAGTGATTTATCTTGTCAATGTTTTTTGTATTTTATTTGTAGTCAAGAAATAAAACGTTTTTTTTAATATTTGAACTGCCTGTTTTTTCCTGACGATCTTTAATAAAAATTAGGCTTTATTTAAGCTCTATATTTACAGATTTTGATAAGACTGATGAGGATGAAGATATTATTAGTACTTCCAAAAAATGACCTATAAAAAAAAGCGGTAAGTTGAAAACAAAAAATCCAAAATATATAAATACCGCGAATTAATTTTAGGATGGTCTAATGATGAAATAGCGTTAATACAAAAGAAATTTGGTTCCTTCATCAAAAGGAAAACTTATCCCGCAGAAGAAGAAATAAAGGAATTTATAAAAAGGAGAAAAAGAAATCGAAGTGTTCCAGTTATAAAAGCAAAACTTCAGCATTTAATTAAAATTTCGAAAAATGACTAAATATATAACGTTTTTTCTTATTTCTATCTTATGGAAAGTGTAAACATTTTAAACATATAATATTAATTCAACTAATTAAGTGTTCTGTTTTCTATTATTTTTGTTGGGATTTTTTAAAGTTCAAATAAACGATTTAACGCTTTTATCCGTTTTTTTTTAATAAAAAAGTTAACGAACTTCTTTTTATATTTGTTTCTTAATTAAATATTTAAAAAAAATCAATTTATCGCCGGAACTATTTCTTTTTTGTGAAAATAGTAAACAAAAAATTCTTTCAATTTAAATGTACGTCCGAAACACTTTAACTTCGTCGATTTCTGATTTTCGGAAAAATTCTAATTTATGAAACAAGGTCAGAAGTGAGTTGGTTTGTTAGAAATTAAATTTTCTTTACAAATCCAACCCTCCCCTCAAAACAATTAAGATACTTATACGTTTTTTCAAATCCACCCCACCCTCCAAACCATCAAGATACTTAATACATTAAAAATAAAGACAATGACTCATAGACTTCTATTTTAGAATTTCAGTGCTTTTCCTTAATTTCTTATTTTACTCAAGAACGATCCACATAATGAAACACGTAATGAAATTTAAATAATGCATTACTGACAACTAGATACCGAATAGTGTTTCTTTTATTAAAATCGGCTCAAAAATCAAGAACTGCCACAACTGACGGCGTCTGGTACCGTCGTAATTCGTAATTTACGCTTCAAAGCACATTCAACAGTGTATTTTTACATATTAAGATTGACACGGTAAGTCATATTCTACCACACGTTCCGTGCCCTTAATTGTTTTGAAAACAAATGAATCATGTGTAGACTTGGCAACAGTGTTGGAGGTAACAATGATATATACGTTTCTTCTTATATATATATATTGGAGGTCAACACGCATCTTTTCTAGACTGTATATATGATCCTGCAAAAAGAAGAAATTGTTTCCCCTCTTTTGAAATCCGGATTGTTGAAGTCCCCCTCATCATAAATACACCAAATTCCTATCATTACACCACAAGGAAGACGTGGAGGTCAGGTCGCCTTTTCTGTATGCCGGAGGTGACAACTTAACAGGCATCAATATATATATATACATACATATAGTAGGTTCGTTGTGACTTCCAAAACAGATACACACAATACGTTGCCGCTTCATATATAACGCTATGACTTCCGATTTCGGAAGTCACAACGTTTGCCCATGTTATTTGCATATTTGCTTTCTAGAAGACATCAGCTATCTCAATTCAAAACTTTTGGTGGAAGTCACTATGACCCCTTATACTTGCAATGTTGTCGTTTAGTTCACGTATATATCACTAGCGCTAGTGTCGCTTTATTTGAGGAGGACAGGCGTAGTACGGTATCGCTTCCAGATTACAAAATATGAGAAGCACCTTGTGACTTCTGTATACTGGCAACCCAGCAGTTGTGTTGTTCGCGTCCAGTTTGATAGTGGCTATCGTGCTGAGTTTTCTAGTAGGGCTTTCTCAAGTAGAAAAATGTTTACTAGAGGACGTATGTTGGTTTCGCTGGCAGTTAATAACGGTAAGAACATTTTATTTTTTTGTTTGTTTAAATTTTATTCAGAGCCCGGAAAATAACCCATCGTTTAAATTACGTTTTGTACATAATAAAAAGTGTTACTTAATTTTTTTAGTATTTGTGTTTTAAATATAAATCCCATTGTAGTTAGCTAATACCTGGATAATACTCAATATCAATAGAAATATAAAAATATTTTGTTTCTGTAATTTTAATTAGATACGTTTAGTATTGAATCAACAGAAACGTATCCGTTGTTTAGGTACATCGCGAATTATTTATGGTTTGTATTAAACAAATCTCAAGAATTAGCATTACGAAATCTATCGATTATATTTTAATTGACTATTACAATACCAATTTACAAATCGTTCGTACCAAAATTTAGATATTGCATTCAATATTGTTTGTCTTTTGGATATTTGTGATTCATGTAATTAGGTTATTTACCTGTATGAATCTCTGTATATATAAATAATAGTAATTTATTATGCAAGACGATAAAGTTAAATTTTATCCACGAGTGAATCGTTTAACGTCGAGACGAAGTCGAGACGTTAATGATTCAAGAGTGGATAGAAATAACTTTATCGTCGTGTATAATACAATATTTTTTTCTATAGCAAGAACTTTAACAATTACAAAAGAAAATAATGACAGTCAATCACATTTCAAAATGTCAGTAGCTAGATTGGGTTGCTACAATAATACGAAGCTGTCATATTTAATTTAAACAAAAGTTAGAAAATTAAATTACTTTATCTATCCTTGATGTTAAAGTACTACTTTATCTACCCTTGCTGTTAAAGTAAAACTTGACCTTTTGTTTTGAGTTGATAAAAGCACACTTTAACATGTGCTATAGAAAAAATAAATTAATTACAGTTCTACATTAGTTTCAGTATTGCACCATATTGTGCATAACTACTAAATGTGTCATATCGGTGAAACATCCACAATGAAATTCGCCCATAAATTTGTGACTGTCTAATGAATGACCTTCGTCGAGCCCAAGAAAACTATTTGCGCTGACTGCAATTTTAAGGGGCCAACACCACAGAATCTCAACTGAGCGCGGGCAAAAATTCTAGCCATAACAAATGAGACCGCATTTAAGGCATTAAGATAGTGTAAAATATTTCATTAAACCCAATTTCTGTCGTTGCTGGTGGTTACGTTTACTTATTAATCCCTTTGTTCAGAAACCTGTATTTCTAAGTTGTATAAGTAAAAATAGCAAAAATATGGTTGTTTCGGATTGCACGCCAGCTTGTACAGAATGATATAAAAGAGGTGGAAAACTTTCTTTTCAGGCATAAGTAAACACTTAACATTTTTAATGTATTTATTTAATGATGTGTAATTATGATTTATTATAGATTTCCTTTAAATATCAAATTCAGAAAAGAATGGATAAATAGCCACTAAAAGAAAAAAGTCCGTTCCAACTCGTTGGTCAAATATGTGTAGCATAGGCCGACTTCGTAAGATTCCATGTGGGGCCATTGGATATTCACTTGGGGGGCGGGGGGTAGGGGTACGGAGCACCCCCCCCCCCAGCTAGAAGGGGGTCCGGGGAGCCTCCCCCGGAAAATTTTGAAAATTTGACTTCAAATACAAAGTTTGAACGCTTCCAATTGACTATATTTTTGACAGTGATTTATCAAGGTTACGTTTCAGAAAATATAAAAAATAACGCATAAAATTTAAAAAACATAGACAAGCGACACTTAGATACTATTTAATGACAAGAATATAAATAGATATGCTAAACAGATTTATTCACAAACACATTATACAAACAACTTAAATATTTCTCTGTGAAAACAAAAACAAATTCTAAATCATAAAATATAAAAATAAACTAGGCAAAAGACAACTCCAACTAACAACAAAGTTACTCCATAAAAAATTTATTTTGAATTTAAACACAGGGATTTTATGTGGGGCCCAGCCCTACGTCTATCATTTCATGTGGGGCCTGGGCCTGGCGGCCCCCATTAAGTCGGCGCCTATGATGTGTAGTAAACATTTTTACGCGGATTGTGTTATAAACTTGGGGAAGTTAAACCATAATCAACCCTATTGGCAAACTAATTTTAATAATCTCTACTCATTTGTCTTCGCACATTTTATTCTGAATCGAATTATTATTATATTATTTCAAAGAAATATTTTTTTAATTATTGTAATTCTTTTAACCCTTATGAATATTGCGGTTACAATTTTAAGCTTGTTGTGCTTTTCTGTTAAAGATCTATAATGTAAAAATGCAAGAAAAGCTTATTTTCGTAACCAATATGGGTTAACTATGAAAAATTTTCATTATTTTGAAAGCATCCAAAGTAGGGCTGTGCGATTATGACAATTCATAATCGATAATGGACTAATAAAAAATTATTTCCAAAACATAATCGACGTATGGATTAATCGATTATTTTGCACAGCCCTAATCCAAACCTGTATTTCAGTACTTACTAAACCGATCACTTGACGTAAAACCCATTAATACTATACGAAAGACGTCTACAATTTAAAAAATATACGAACAACAAAGGGTTTCAAAAAAATTATTCGTTGATTGGCCTTGGTTACTTAAACATTGTGTAAAATGATTTACTTTAAACAGATACAGAAAAACAGGCAGAAATCTTTAAACTTGATGATGAGAGGAAACGCAGTATTGAAAACACTTGTGTAAGTAACTAGGCTAGACAAGTTTTATTTTGTATTTGTAAGTTTTAAAACTACTGAAGAATGGGTTAATCATACCAATTTTGACCAGGAGGAAACTAATACAGACTATGAGATGCTTTTTCCTCAGCAAATGGTTTTTCATCCGGTAGATGCAAAAACCGGCAAAGATGAAAAAAAGAATTTTGACGGTCTAGGCAAACACGAATATGTGCCGCATTCTCCACTCAAAATTAATGTAGACGAATCTGAAACTCTTGACGGCATTACAGAATGCCGCTTGGAAATTAACACCTACACTACCAGAAAAACACAGGAAGAAAGGCTACCCAATAGAAATCACGAACAAAATAACAGAAAAGAGAAGATTACGCAAAGAATGGCAGAGAAGACGTTACCCCGAAGAGAAACATCGTTACAATACTGCAGCAAGAGAACTAAAGAGAATGCTGCAGGAATACAGAGACGAGACTTTTAAAGATTTTATCGAAGGTATGTCGGCCACAGAAGCGAGTGACTACTCACTGTGGAAAGCCACCAAAAGGCTAAAGCAACCGCAAAAACCCGTTCCACCGATCCGGAAAGTAAACGGAACTTGGGCGAAAAGCGATGCTGAGGTATTTGGTGAACATCTTAGGGAAGTCTTCCAACCGATACATGGCGCACCCGGAGCTGACGAAGAAGAAATTGACAGGTTCTTGGATGCCCCCTTGCAACTATCACCGCCTATCAAAACCACTAAAGTGAAAGAAGTAAAAGATGCCATAAAACACTTGCCTACAAAAAAATTACCCAGGTACGATTTAATAACAGGTCAAATTCTGAAAGAACTCCCCCCTAAAGGCTTCACGTTACTGACATTAATATTTAACGCGGTACTAAGAACGGCCCATTTCCCAGCACAATGGAAAGTTGCTAAAATTATCTTAATCCAAAAGCCTGGCAAACCACCCAACTTAGCAGAGTCGTACAGGACGATAGGTTTATTACCCATAATTTCAAAGCTATTCGAAAAACTACTACTCAATAGACTAATACCAATTTTAGAAGAACAAAATCTCATGCCGAACCATCAATTCGGCTTTAGAAGACAGCACTCCACAATTGAACAGGTTCATGGAGTAGTAGAAATTATTAACGCCACTGCAGTGCTGTATTTCTAGACGTCAGTCAGGCTTTTGACAAAGTCTGGCACAAAGGATTACTGTATAAGTTAAAAAAGTGGTTGCCCAATAACATTTACCTCATACTACGATCTTATCTACAGGACAGACTCTTCCAAGTCAAATATGAAGAAGAGCTTACCAACCTGATCCCTATAAGCTCTGGAGTACCCCAAGAGAGTGTTTTAGGACCAGTATTGTAAAATGGCGAATTAAACTCAACCAAACCAAGTCCGTCCAAGTCACCTTTACAAAGAGAAGAGGCACTTGTCCACCCATCTCTATCAACGGAACAATAATACCACAAGCCGACAATGCAAGATACCTAGGTATCCACCTTGATAGAGGCTTGACCTGGAGAACCCATATATGGACCAAACGTAAGCAACTCAACTTGAAGTTCAGCAAGCACTATTGGTTGCTGGGCAGTCATTCCTAACTTTCTTTTCATAACAAACTCCTCATGTATAAAGTAATCTTCAAACCGATATGGCTTTACGGAATTCAACTCTGGGGGACCGCGTCATCCACTAATCTAGCTATAATAGAGATTCCAAACAAAAACCCTTCGAACCATCCTCAACGCACCGTACTACATAAGCAACGCGGATATCTACAGTGACCTCAAAGTGCGTTCTGTGAAAGAAGAGGTAGTGAAAAGCAGTGAAAACTATATCGCCAAACTAGAACTTCACCCTAATAGTCGAGCACTAAACTTATTGGACAACAGTGTTCACAATCGGATACTTAAGAGGCAGTACACTCTTGACTTGCCGTTTAGATTTTAGTTCTCGAGATTATTATATGTTTCTTTGTAAGCGTTAATACGCATTAGTCGTAACTGAAGCGATGTTGATGAACATTTGCTTCCATTGTCACACCTATCACTTACATTTACGTAATTTACTTATTGCTCTACGAGCAGATTGTAAATAGTAATAATCTAACAATAAAAAAAAAATTCTTCCAGCGCGGCCGACAGAAAAAAAAACTATAGTAACGCTCTCCAAAGCAAGCTAAATTACCTCTTTCAGTGATTAAAATAATACGTGATAAAATAAAAAAACGAATTAATTTTTACGGTAATCTATTTTCTATGTTTGAAGAAAAAATTGCATATTTTACGTCGAGCTAAAGTGACTGCTGCCGTTCATCTGTAGTTATCGGACTCACTAACATTCGTCCGTCAAGCGCCTGCAAATTCTCCGCAAGAAGTGCCACTGTAACTCCTTATTATATACTATTGTACTTATCTTACATACAAAATACCACATTTAATGCAGAGGAACTTCAAAAATCTAAAATAAAAATGCACACGTCAAATTTGTTTATTGTTGACAGCGTCTTGAATCGTCTGAAACGTCAAATTATTTTGTACATTTTTAATTTGATTCATGTGAATTATCGATGCGAAAAATAGTATACACGGTTGTTAAGTGCATAACGGAATCTCGGAAATTGAAAAAACAACTCGACTTGTTTCGTTTTTTCAAATTTTTCCTCGGTTATATTATAATGCACACCTCACAGTTAAATATACTATAATTGCACAGACCCGAAATTACTGCATATCCACTCCCGGCAGTCCTGATAACTTAACATGTTTACTAAAATGTTACGTTTGGGAGTTCTTGACAATTCTGCTAATTATTTATGGTTTCGCCACAACAGAAAAATGCTCTTTTTGTTTCCGCTGCTTTTTACACTAAATTACCAAAGTGCCAAATTCTTAATGATGCATATATTGTACTTAAAAAAATTACCTTATAGGAACCATTCAAAAAAGATTCACAAACAGATGCGAGATATGTCCCTACAAATGATACTCCGCTATATTTTTGACCAATTTAAAACAGTGTAACGTAGTGACTTCCCAAGACCCGGCAATACAGCTGGAAGCAGCTACGGCGTATCCACCTCTCATATATAATAAACGAGAGTATATATGCCCGGAAGTGACTCGGTATCCTATATAATTACAAAATATTTGTAATTTTTTTTTATAAATCTTTTCCCCTCTTTTGATGGACGTATTCTACAGGTTCCCCTCATTCATAAAATGTGATATATATGCAATTTAATTAATCGGGTAACCTGGACGTCAGGTCGCCTCTTCTACTTAGCGGAAGTGACAACTTAACGCGTATCCATATATATATATATATATATATATATTGATAAAGTATACTAAGTCACTCCGAAATAGGTACCGCACACACGCTGTGACTTCATATATAACACTGTCACTTCCGATTTCGGAAGTGACAACGTTTTGCTAAGATTTTTAAGCCATTCGATTGTAGATGTCGTCCAGAGCTCAAATCCCAATTTTGTTCTGGAGGTGACTTTGACCCCCTAATCAAAGTGAGTTCGTCAATTAGTTCGGCGTATAACCGTTGGCGCTGCCATCACTTCAGCGCTCAGGTACTCCTAGTACGAAGCGACTTCCGATGTATTTGCCAAAGTTTTTATGAATAAACTCGCACAAGTCACTTCCAAAATATGGCAACGTTGTAAACGGCGTGAATAGTAGCTTTAGTCGTGAATTTCACATGGGCTGAACTGGTTGGAATCGCCCACATCGAGTCAGTCCGATTTGGCGTTTAATAATGCAGGGAATCAGGGGTCATTTGTTGGTGAAAATGGCGCTAAACAAAGGTAAGTTTTTTACAATCTTTGCGCTTATAATACCAATTGCCAAAGTAAATGTGTTAAAATTATTTCACATTTTTAACTTAACGTACATTTTATGCCCGTCCGTTTCTAAACGTTTTAAAACTTTGAAGCCTATTTTTTAAATTACAGAAATGGAATTATCAAAAAACACTTCTTTAGCTACGGAAGGATTACGACGAACGAATTTTGAAAAGACTCGTGTAAGTACCTACCTATGTACTTTGATTGGTGTTTCAACAGAAGTTAATTCAGATTATTCTTCAATAAGGGCCGGTATTTCCGTTGTGGGTTAACGTAAAAAATTGCTAAGGCGCCCTTATGTCATTGGAGTATGCCGCATGCAGCATATTAATAGTCGAGAATAAATAAGACGCATATGTTCAAGGATTTTTTATATTGCATTGTGCGGATCCACTAGCGTTGACTAAGCGATACAATCGAGTCATAACATTACGATTTACGATGGGTCCGAATTGAGTTGAATAAATACTACTGGTGTGACATACATTTGGAATTATTAGTTACATTCGCTTGTTCTGCATTCAAATTAATTATATTCCGCTTCTCAAAAGTGTTCTACTCTTCCCATCACTAATTATTAAGCATTAATGTTTTCCTTTCTTTGCCTAGTAAAAGACGAAACGTTAATTCATTCGGTTTATTTTTATTGTATGTTTTGATATGAGAAACTTGTATTTCTGAGTTCATTCGGTTCTCGAAATATTTTAACAAAAAGTATCAGTTATGCAATGAAATCCTGTATGCTGCACGCTTATGACCTAACCATTCGGGGACTTCCCTGTCTTTGGAACGAAGCTACCTTAACGGACACCATAAAGAACCCTATTTAAGAACAGGTGGCTGTAAGGTACGGGGGCAGATATTCGAGAATCGAGCTAAAAAGCAGTTTAAGAATTCGGCTATATTTTAATTATGTACGTTTTCTCAAAAGTTCTCATATTTATTATCAATGATTATAATAATAAATTATTTATTTTGTGAGCACGTATAAGTAATATATCATTACGTCTTACTATACATTTAACAAAATTATCCTAAATTGTACTATTCTGGCATCATTTTTATCGCATATTCTAAAATGGACAATTAACGCGCCTCTGTTGGCCACCGGTTTGTGGTATCTACGTGAATAATAATTTAAAATCTCGAATGGCTTAAGGTAGGCCCTTAAATACGCAAAACTTTCATTTGTAGTTTCTCAGTTGTTGTAATGCCCATTTGATTAATTTTTGGGTTACCTGAATTTTAACCCATGCGGTTAGGTTAATAATTAATTACACACAATTTGCTGTTGTAGAAATGGATTGATGACCAGGACTTTCTGGAATATTCTAAAACTGAACTTTTAAGTGAAAATAATAACGCTTGCATTTCCAAAAATGAAAACAACAAAAACAAAACTAGTTGCATTTACAATTTCGTAGATGAACCTGACAATGATAATCGAAATACTAATACTGATATTACCCTCTTGGGTGGTTTTCATGCTAACGATAAAAAAGATTCTATTCATAAGTTTGTCCTTAATCCTGAAGACCGTTTCAGTGGCAGTAGTACGTATACAATGTACATATCCGAATCGAAATGTGATGATGACAGAGACAAGGATTTTGATATTTGTGATTATTTGGACAAAAATACTGAAAGTTCTTCAACATCTTGTACTAGTATACCAGAAATTTTGGAAGTTAGTGAGCCATTGGTGTTCCACGCACCACCTCCCCCCCGAACACTGACTGAAGTACGTATGACTATTGAAAACGTCATTTCAAGTATTTTTTTTCTACTAATGCCTTCAATTGTAGTTAGTAGGAATTTGGTAATAAATTTTTTCTGCGACAGTTAAAAAACAGTTTATTTTTCACTAATTTCCATGCATAAAGTTTGGTATTGTGGTTGGAGTAAAAAAAGTAACTTTTTCGTGCGTGCCATAATGACGTTTATTAAAAATTTAGAAAACCATTCTACTTTCACAATTTTTTATTAATTGCAGTCTGGTCGTAGAAAAGATAGTGTATGAAACACACCCCGAAGTGTCTTTTTGAACCGCGTTTCTTTAGGGAGCTCAACTACGTCTTGTTCCTTAAACTCACTCGGTTCAAATAGCACCAATTACAATCTTGCATAGATTACTATTATCTTACTGTTTTCTTACTATTTTAATACAGCAAAAGAAACGCAATGAAAAACAAATTAGATGTAAATTTTGTCAAGACGAGATTAATAATAAAAACTTTATGAGACATATACAAAGACATCATAAGGATGAAATGGAAGTAAAAAACATATTGGATTACCCCTTAAAAAGTAAAGAGAGAAGATATGCTGTCGCATTATTACGAAACGACACCAACTTTGACTTATACATAAACCAAGTAATAAGACCAAAACGCCAAGAAATTATGAATTTGGAAAATTCAAAATATTACCCGTGCCCCTACTGTAAGGGAATATATAAAAAAAAATATTTAAAACGTCACGTTAAAGGATGTTCCTTCAACAATATCAAACAGAAAAACCCTCTGTCATTGTCGCAAACTTTAACTGCATGTGCTATGGATCCTACAAATGTGATTTCAAAGTTACATGTTAAAGAACAAGTAAGTACCACGACATAAAACACCATTTGATGTCTTTAATGTTATAACTAGCGAACTCACAATTTTGAGTAGTAGAAGTAGTAGTATTGGGTAACTATTTCATTTTTGTAATTAATTTACAAATAATATAAAACAGATTTTGAATTCAGCAAACTTACAGAAATTTTTAGGTATAGTCTATGAAATTTTCAAATGTAATTAATTATACTTCATTCGGAAGTTGGTATGCCTAGTTATAAAATTAAGGATGTGACATAAAATAATAATTATTAATGTTCATATGCAGGTATTTGATCTCATGAAACCCGATGATATTGCCCTTGAGGCCAAAAAAGATCTGCTAATTGCCAATTTCGGCGAGTCATATTTAAAAAGACATCGAAAAGAACGAATGGCTTACTCTTGTAGTAACAAGATGCGAGAACTGTCGCGACTTCTGCTCAGTTACAGAGGCGTAGTAAATAATAAAAACATAACTTGTAAAGATATGTTACATCCAAGAAATTTTGACAACGTTCTACATGCCACACGAATTGTTGTAGGATACGATCATGCTAAAAAATCATACAAAACACCAAGTTTAGCGATGCACTTAGGCACGTCACTAAAAACAGTATGTGATGAATTAACACATTTAATTTTGAAAGAAAGTTCTGGTTTTAAATGCAAGTCTGCAGAAGACTCTAGAATTTGGATAGATAATATAAAACATTTTAAAAAATTAGTTGAAACAAGGTGGAATACAGAAATGGCATCTCTTGCTAATAAAGATCTTAATGAAAAACGATGGAATAAGCCATTACTGCTGCCGTTAGTTAGAGATGTTAAAAAATTTAAAGAGGAAGTTTCATTATTGGCCCACGAAAGTTTACAGACGTTGAGTTCTAACAAAGATGAAAAAACCTACAAACTGTTAGTACAATGTTGTTTATCATTACTAATTATATTCAACAGGCGTAGGATTGGAGATGTACAATATATGAAAATTACAAGTTATAAATCTGATAAAAAAAGCAACTACAGCGATTTTGACCAAGTACTAACGGAAGCAGAGAAAATCTTAACAACAAAGTACAAGAGGGTTATAAATAGTGGAAAGGGGTCCAGAGCTGTTGTTGTCTTAATACCAGAAACTTTAGAAAAAATGATTGATACTTTATTGGAACATCGGCTAGAATACATCGACAAAGACAATGAATATGTTTTTGCGATGCCTGGTAGTCGAATTAAATGGGGGAAAGGTGATGTTGCCATACGTACTTTGTGCAAAAGAATAAAATTAGAATCTCCAGAAGCATTTTCAAGTAATACACTACGTAAACAAATTGCAACGGTTATGCAAATTCTTAACTTAAGTCCCAACGAAACCAAACAATTTTCAAATTTTATGGGTCATACCCAAAAAACCCATGAAGAATTTTACGAGTAAGTAAAAACCACAGATACAAAGAAACTTATCCCCAGTAAATGTTTTTTAAATTTACAGGATGAGTTTTTTTAATCATCTGATATTTTTATTTTATTAAAGATACCTACTTTAAAATGTAAACGTTCTAACTTCGTCTTTTAGATTACCAGTAGATGTTTACCAGACTGCTAAAATTTCTAAATTGCTGCTTATGATAGAAAAAGGATCTCTACCTGTACAATATAAAGGAAAATCTCTAGCAGATATTGATTTGGACCCAAATGTCGAATTTGCTGAGGAAGATATAAATAGTGGTATATGTCAACTTTGCACTAAACTAAGTTATCTACTTTTTTACATAAACTCTTTTTCTTTAACATTTACTAATACTTGTGTAACCTAATTTTGGTTTTATTTGTAGGAAAAAACAATACTACATCTGATATTCAGATTGAACAGTGTATACATCAGGAAATCGAAGTTAGAATTGAGGATTGTCTTAAAACAAAAAGATTTCAGAATGTAGAGTATACAACGAGTGCAAACAAAGATCTAAATGAAGAAGTTTTTTCCAATGAAGTAAAATTGTCGCACGATATAGAAATGCACGACAATAGTAAAATTATTGTATACAAAAATTAATTTAAAGTACATGGTTTCATTTCAGATGGTGATAATACTGATAAAAATTATGAAATTTCTAATAATGACCAAGATGAAAGTTATAAACGTCCCCCCAAATCTTTACAGCAAAGAGTTTGTAAGTCATATAAGTAGATTTTAAAAACAAAATTTTAATATTGTATTTTTAGTATGGTCCAATAAAGAATTACATGTTTTGAAAAAGGAATTCTCTACATACATACGAAAAGAACGTTATCCCCCTTCTACGGAAATAAAAGAATTTCTCAAAAAGTATAAAATAAATAGATCTATCACAGTAGTAAAGTCTAAAATTCAACATTTAATTAAAAAGCAAATTCAAAATTAATATTGTAACTATTTTATTTTTAATTTCTGTTGTATTTACGAAATGTATTTTATTTTAATTTTCTATTGTATTTAGGAAATGTATTCTATTTTAGTTTTCTATTGTATTTACTAAATGTATTTTATTTTAATTTTCTATTGTATTTACGAACTGTATTTTATTTTATATACTCGTATTTTTATTATTACTGATTTAATACAAATGTTTTCTTAAATTTACTTTATTTTCAACGTAATTTTTCCTCTGTGATGTTGGAAACAAAACAGATTTCTAGGTTTCTAGATTAATTAACTCTTCATAGAATTAATTTCCTCAAAGCTACGGGTAACAAGAGTCTGTTCAGTCAGTCTGTCAGTTGGGCGATCTATATTCTGATTAGAGCTCGTGAGATGTATCTCAAAGGTCTCAAACATTGAACATAAATTATCAATAGTAATATAACAAGGGCGAGACATACCGATAATTTTGCACACGCCAAGGGTCGAGTGCTGGTTGCAATGAAAACTGCTCCGAGGGCTTGCCCGAGGGCAGTTTTCTAAGGGCAACCAGCACGATGACTCTTGGCACGGGCAAAATTATATGTAAGTGTGCTGCCCGCGTTTATATTTTAAAGATTATTACACAAAACCCGTATACGAATTATGATTTAAAATTTATCTAATAATGCAGAAAAACTAAAATTGCTTGTTTCTTGCATTTCTATTTCTAATTATGAGACCATCCAAGGGGTCGATAATCGTCCCTAGGGAGCTTATCGCTTGGTAAGCAGCCCACGGGCGCTTATCAGGTAAGCAGTTCGGGATTGGTCGATTTTCAAAAAATGCATGGTTTCCATTGGTTGATGTCAGTCACGTGACAGTTGTGTGTAATAATCAAATCAATAGAGTGTAAACTACCGAGGACAAAAATGGTTAAGCATAAAATATGAAAAATATATAAAAATAATCAAATCTAGCGTATTATGTGTATTTGCTATGTATTTCTCGAATCAGATTATTATAAAAAACAGGTTCATAAAAAGACTTGTTGATGTAGGAATTTAATGAGAATTATAATTACCTATTACACACACAGTGTATCTACATCAAATGATTAATATCAGTATTATTCAAACCAAATGTAGACATTGGTTGAAAGGTTAGTAGAGTAATATATTTTGTTAGTAATATTAGCACAGTAGGCGAAAATATTTTTTCACTAACATTTTATACATTTTGGTTGTCATATTGGCAATTGTCATGGATTTGAAATCGGTATCCAATCAAATTGGTTATGCTAACATAAGCCAAACTAAATCTATTTTTTTGTTATTGAAATTATTAAATTACACCTAAATATTCAACATTAAGTACATGATCTGTTAAATTAATGTTACATCATAGCTCTTCTCAATAATATTACACCACAGTAAAATAGTACATTATACACCAAGGGAGAGAAATGCATGATTATTTCCGAGGTGCAATTGTAGTGACAGGGCGAAGCCCGAGCGTTAAAAAGCACCGAGGGAATAATAGCATCCTCTCCTGAGGATTATATACTTTTTTGTCACGCCCCAAGTAAGATTAAAAGTGAAAAAATAATTTAACCTGAATTATTGATATTATAATTTTGACAGATTTACACATTTTAGTAGTCTCTGAAAATATAATAATCGTTTTTACTCCCTAGGAAAATAATAAAGTTATTATTTCCCTAGGGCATAACACATTATTTCTGTCATGATTTTTTTAACCTGGAAACTGATTTCTACTCCCGGACGTGCAAATAATTGTATTTTAAAAATATACTTTGCGTTACAGATTGGCGTTTCCTATTTAACGGCACATATTAATTAATGCGTTTCACATTCACGTGCTGAAAAGTACCTTCTTTTAAAATAGAATATATTTGCTTGATAGTAATCCACATTTCTTGTCAGAAGACACGGCTGCGATTATTTCATTCTAAGCGTTATAATATGAAAAACTGACAACACTGGCGGATGTGACTTCGTGCGATTCATGTCTTATATATGGTTCCATATGTTAATCACCTGCGGAAGTGACTTTCTATCTCACATATGAACATTATATATGAAAATTTTATTTCCAAAAATTGTTTCCCCTCTTTTGATGGATCTCTAGCGGAAGTTCCCCTCAGCACAAATATGGGTTTATTTTGTATATAATATTAGTAGAAAAGGTGGAGGTCAGTCCGTCACATCTGTGCCCCGGAAGTGACAACTTAACAGGTATCACTATATATATATATATATATATATATATATATATATATATATTGCTATGATTATAGACTTATGTTCGTTTAATAATAATGGTTTTAACCTTAATAAAAAGGAATAGCATGTATCTCAACTCAGGGGTAGGTTCTGAAATATCAAGTAATCTAATTGTAATTTGAATTATGTTAAAACTTCAATAAATTTGACATTTATGTCATTTGCAATTGCTTGTGCAGATAACTAATCAAGATCCTTTACAAATTATATAAAATTCATAAATCAATTCGTAAGTATGACTTTCTTTGTCTTAATGAACCAATTTTAAATGTTCTTTGTTACAGATAACATTAGCAAGTATTTATTATTAACTAACCTGCAACGCTCAAACTTCCAAGTAGCTTGAATCAGCCTGTTTTCTTCAGTTCTATCTGTAAATAAACACTAATCACCTCACTTGTAAACTCGCTGCATCCATCACGTTGTCGATTCAAACTGTCCAGCTGTGAGTAGCCTCAAAATAATCTCGTTGTTTAACAATCCAAATCCTCATGTATGTTCCCTCAGTCGTCAGGAAGTTGATCTCCGTTCAATGGGACCCAGTCTGTTGTGACAAAACTCCAAACAGCAACCTCGTCCTAAGCTGGAAGATGACAGTTCTCCACCAAGTCCAAACACCCTCCGGCGCAGTACACAGAAACTCCAAGCAGCGTCAACACTCCCAAAAGAACTTCCAATCGCCAATCCTTTGTATTAAAATTCTAATCAATTATATCCAAATCGTTACTCTTACTGATGTTTTATTATATAGTTCCAATTAATAATCTTGATCCTCCATTCTTGCTATATTTTATCTTTATATTTACTTGCACTCCTGTAGTTATACCATGTAAAATTCATTTACAGTGTCGAGTTATATTTTCACTTCAGTACCACGTAACTTTCATGTATAGTCCATTTATCATGCCAAAATAGTTCTTAGATAAATAGGACTAGAGTATATTAAAGTTTATTAGTCGAAAAATACTTTACATTTCAGTTTTCAAGTTTGTTTATTTAATAATCCCTTAAAACATATTTTTCTATCTCTTGACTACCATTATTTAAATTGAATGCCACACTCTAGACATTTTATATTAGGACTTTGATTCGTTATCCTGCAACATTAAGTTGTTTGCATTATAATATTTCCTAGCCTTTTTCAATGATTACTATACGAATACTATTCCATTCTTTGCACTTAATTTTCGATATATTTAAATTATTTTCTCTCTCTATGTACCATAGCAATATATATACATATAGGATGATGACCTTAAAAATATAAAATTTGCCTATTTCTACCTAATTTGTTAATATGATTAAACAAATCGATCATTGATTTCTGGTGTTGAAATTGTATTTAGGGAATAGTCTATCAAAATATCCCTCGATCATGTTTTGGGATCTTACTACTCACAATTTATCCTTATCCACTAATACAATTATTCATTGAAATTAAATATAACACTTTGTATTAAGAAAGCTTTCCCAGAATTTAAAAAATATTTTTAAATAAAAATTAAGTGGTCTAAGTGAAATATTAAATTCAATAACTTTGCATTAACACAGAAACGGAGCGATGGCAATGTGACTGACTGTACGCTTCTCTCCATGTAGGATGTGGGAGAATAAATTTTATTATCGATAATTAAATATAAAAACGACGCCGCGATTAAATTTCGTTTCCTAAGTTTTCGATTTGAATCTATTGGAGTAATACACTTCGGTTCTAAACATCGTGTTTGCTTAGCCTCAAACTTTTTTATCTCTTTAATTTTATTTTTATAAAATGTTCTTAGTACTTAACTAGTTTATAAACTCATAGTTTGAAGAAATTATAAAAGCATTAGCAAATATTAAATAACTCGACGAAAATTAGGATGATACATAGATTATATTATAAAGAAGTAAAATAAGAAGATGAAGAAAATTTTTTTTATAGATTGCATATTCTACTGCTCGAAAAGATAGTTAATATTAAACAAGGTATCGAATGTTCTAACTAAGTATCACGATAAACTCTATTGGCAGAGTCTCATAAACTTTAACATATTACGATTTTCATTCTCTTACTTATTTTAAGTAAAGATTTTAGAAGTGTTATCTTACATATTGCAGTGACTGCTCTAATATTTTTAACTTAAATATATTTCGTTCGAATTTTAATATTAAATTAATTTAATTATTAAAAATGATAGCGCCTTTAAACTCTTTCAGGGTTGGTTCGATTATCTAGTTACTTCTTTATGTAAATTTGATTTTCAAATATTTCTCAACTGTGCTGAAATTACTTGTCACCTTTTATGTCAAGGTAAATGTCAATAACCAATCTCATATCAATAATGACAAATGCTCAATTTCATTAGCATACCATTAGCTTTATATGATACTGTAAGTAATTGTTTATAACTAATTGCACTTTTTAAATTGTCTTGTCTTTGCTTTAGCGTTGTCAGAACAAGATTATTACCCATCTTATATTAGTAACCACTTCACCTCCAAGAGAGCAATCCACTTATAAAGAGTAGCTGGGCCCCGCATGCATCCTGCTGTAATGTCCTGCTTATAAACACTGACAGCAAACCCCTACTGATGAACAGCTGTCACTCTCCAACTCCTGGTAGCTTCTTCAAACAGCTTTCTGGCAAGCAGCTGTCACTGACGCACTGGTACCTTCCGAAATGGACCCTCTTCAATCAGGTCTGTAGTAATCAGCTGTCACTGATGAACTGGAAATGTCACCCCGCTTCCGAACCTCCAAGACTCATCAATCTCTGTTGTCAGTAACCAACAGGCTACCTCGGATATGGTCCTGCCTCTGCTATCCTCCTTTGATTGGTTCCTCTTACTGCCTAGCTGTGTCCACAAACTCACTATTCAGTAATACTCCACTTGATGTAAATCGTTGTCAATTGTAGTTCCCAAAATAAAGCGATTTCAATCCAATTCTATAATTCTTCATTTATTAATAATTCTTCTTGTATCTCTAGTTAGTTTGACCATCTTCCATTATTCTTCTCATAACTTATACTTCATATTTTTTATACTTCTTTCACTTCCATGTTACCCACGTATGTTTAATAATTACTCTTGTTAATATTTCCACTCAAAATGCATTCAAAATAGGGTAAAATTTATATATTTTTAATCAGACCAATATTTTCAAATTATATGTTTATACAAAATTGTTTTTCTCATAATCGTAACAAATTCGCCTAACTACCATTTTTAATTATTAATGCCATCTATAATTTAAGTTCATTTGAGTCTTACCTACTTCAACATATTTTTTCAATAGAATTTACATTTGTCATGTGTGATACAAGCATGTATTTACTTTCTAAATTCCAAAACTTCTATAGAATACTCAAAAGTTATCCTTTTCATATTAAATTTGTCTCAAATTAGATTTCTTTTAATGAACTTAATTCAAACAGCCTATTCTTTTTAAATTTTTCCAAATTGATTGCATTGATTTTCCAAATTTTATTTATACATTTAATCTTCAGCCAAAACTGCTCTTAGTGTACCATAACAATATATTCTCTAACGTATGCAACGATAACGTTGTCTATGGTATTTTGAATACTAAACGCTCTAGCTCTAGGGCTAACGAACCTCTACGGCTTGAGCCCGTACAGAATTATAACGGGCATATCCCATAAATAAAAGCAGCAACATCATTTTAATAAGAATTTTTATTAAAAAAATTACGATTCAGAATACTACTCGTATAAAACGTTGTACAATGTTCGACCGTTACCAGAACTTTACGTTCTCACACGGATAACAAGCTCGCTGTCACTCGCTCGTTAGATACCGTGTTCGTACGTAAAGTTCTATAGATTTTCTATGGATTTTCGAGAGACCATGTGTGATAATCTGATAATTATAAAATTTATTAATGCTATTTCTGGCGTATCTGGTCTCTGTGCTTCATCAGACTATAAAAACGTTTCCAGAAAAGTTGGGAAATCTGGTGAGGTAACTATGTGCAAAATATTGCGCCTTATTCAGTATTTTCAGAATCAAAAGCCTTCACTCGTTGCAACTTCTCATTATTTAAAATACACCAAGAAAGTTCTACAGCACTGATATCCATTTAGTACTAACTTCAGGATTATCTAGAACTGCATTAACTACATTTCCTCTACAAAATCTCGTCCTTAAGGAGCAAACCATTATTAGTAAATGTAGCAGAACCTGCTTTCCCAATTTGAGAAACACTCAGCTAAACATTGTGTCAGACTTTCGGCGATTAGGGTATCGCCAAATGTATTCTCTGATAGCTCTCCAGTCATCTACACTACTAATTCTACATACAAGTACTAAATTGGCTACTATTATTTTATTTAAAATCAGAATAGATTAATGTTTTGCAACTAAAGCTATACTGATTAAGTCTGTAAGGTATATTGAAAATTTTCGGTAATACATCTCTTTTAATTTAATTTAATATGTTATTACAAATAAATAATAATAAACCTTATGGGTGGGTGTCGAGATCGAGATAAACACCTTGTATATAACTAATAAAAAGGTTGAATAAAGTTGGATTAAATTTCGGGCATTTTAGATCATTGAGCTTATCTAACCTCCTAATTATCAACAGTAATGTATTAAGTGCACAGTGACTTGCCGATAATGCTGGTCAGATTGCACGACCGCTGTCGGGCGTATTTTCTAAACAATCCAACGTGAGTGCAATCTGGTCAGCATTATCGAAGCAAGGAACTATGCACGCAATATATTTTGCGTGACAATTGCTTGAAGCGATAAAAAAAACTAACGAATCATCATTTTACTGAGTATTACCGATAAGTTGTTATATAACAATAATTATCGACGCAAGCCATTTTTGATTGGTTGAAAGTTCAAAAAGCGAGTGCGATCATTGGTCAAATGACATCGTTCAACAGATGTATGCAATAGTCATTATAATTTTTCCATAAGAGACGTTATTTTTACTTCCCTCGTCTAAAAGACGAAGGAAGTATAGTAATCGGAAAAATATCAGCTTCTGAGATTTTTTCAGATCTTTACGTTTCAGTGTTGTTAGATGACGAAAAACAAGTTTTCTCAATTCTGTCTGTCTGTCTGTCTGTCTGTCTGCCTGCCTGTTCGTCTATACGTCCGCCTGTTGACGGTATAGCTTACAAATTACTTGTTGAAGAAAGACGACGAAACTGCGACTCATGGAGATTCGAGACAAGAAAGCCGGAATTCTAAAAGGCTTGTTTCGTTTTCAGAAATACCGATTTCTCGCGAATTCTAGTAAATTAAGAAACTAACACATGAACAAAAGGTTACTTTTTCAAAGGTTGTTCGTCTAAAAGATGATGCAAGTATTGTAATCGCGAAAAAATAACTTTTCGAGACTTCTTTAGGTGGTCACGTTTCAGGGTTTCTAGATGACGAAAAACAGGTTTTCTCAATTTCGTCTGTCTGTTGCAGGTGGAAGTCAGAAGCTGTTTGTTGGAGGAAGACGATATGTTGCACCGATTACATACCTTACTGGGATAAAACCGAGGAAAAATCGGTAAAATATATATAGGGTGAGCACCTTAAAAAATAAAATTCTGCTTGTTTTTGCTTTAACTCAAGAATAATTACTTAAATAATGAAAGTAATGTTTTACACAAAACTCAGGCTATCACCCTTGAACAATAAGAGTATATTTTGACCCAATATATACAATATATACCTTAAAAATATCTGGTGTGTTACACGCACACAATTTCCTTTTACAGTGATCTTATAATTAGCCAAAAGTTTGATTTTAAATTTGTAAGCATTTGTCAAAAATTACATATTCTACAAAAACAGTACAAAATAGAGCGTTAGTTGAAGATACAAATTTTCTCTAGAATTTTAAGCTGAATTCAAAAATGTAATAATATACCGGGTGTTTTATTTAAAATAAAAGTTAATAAAAAAATTTTAGAAGTATTAAACTGGAAAATTATCTATCTCACATCAATACACATTAAAAATTTAATAAAAGTTTGAAAAAAATCGTTAGAAGCGTTTTTGAAAAAATCGAAAAAAAAACTGAAAAATTACAAGAATAAACACCTACTTTCAGTTATGCGATTTTCTTTAAAATCTTGCTGTCGCATCTACATAGTAGACAAAACTTATATATGAAGTTTCAACGCCATACCTCTTTTCGTTTTTGAGATATTCTGTTCACAGGCAGACACACACACTGACACATACACAGACCAATGAAAAAAACATTTTTTTTTTATTCAGGGGACTCTAAAACGCGAAGATCTGTTGAAAACTCAATTTAGAATTTTTGGGGTGAATCCAATACTTTCTTTATTGTAAAAGGAAGTAATACATTTTTTTTTAGATTTTGATTAACTGAGAAACCGATAAAAGTAATAATTTTTACCTAGCTCAGGCTTTACCTTTGACGAAAATGGGACTCAATAGATACAGGATATATGTTGTAAAAGACAAATGGTGCGATGAATAAGCGTGTTATATATAACGGAGCTGCATCGTAGAGATTCTAACGGTCCCATGTGGCAGCATGTGACACATGGTCGAGTGTTGAAATCGCATTCGCAGGCGCGGAAGTTCGAATCCCATCGCCGGTAATGTTTTTTATTTGAAAGTTCATGAAGTTCGCAATACCAAGTGGTTTCTTCTATTTTTTCAGTATTATTCGGAACGCTAAGATATTTTTACACCTAGTTTTCTTTGATTTTGAAATTGTTAAGTGTCACAATGTCTACTTATAAATACAGCAATCGCTTTGGCGTTAGACGAAATTAGAAAAATTAATAAATATGGTGTTTGTCATACCGGATGGACGTAATCACGGTAAGTTGAGAACGACTTAATCTATCAGGGCGGTTTCTGCTCCACTTTATGTGGAATATTAATACAAAGAACTGAAAAGCTTTTGAGCGAAATTAGTAGCTTTTTCCTTGTATGTATTTATTGCTTGATATTCGTGTTACCTAAAACAGACATTAAATGATCTCGTAATTACGCTGTCACAGTGTTGTGTCACAATTATGCCTTGCCGAGCTTGATATTGAGAGTTCGAATATCGGTCCAGGAAATTTGTTTTTTAAAGTTTATGAAAGATGACGATGGAAGTTTCTATTTCTTGTCACCTTTAAATCTGAAATACCACATATCGACGCTCTCTGCCCTACACGCACTCTCCATTACCGGTGATAAACCAACATTTCCTTCGTTTAGGCTTTGCAATGATTTTATTAAAATTTCATAGGATATACGTATGTATAATATAAGGGTTATATTTTTTGTCAAATTTGGCAACTGCTTGGCGAAACTTGAAAATGTAAATATTAAAAAACATGACAAATTGATTATGAAATTCCTAAAAACAGCAAAAGGGCCATGCCTCTTTGATATAAATGTTAACAAAATCATAATTGTAATCAACTTACTGCTGATATTTGTAACTTGGATTGTAGATTTTATTTTATATTGAATCTGAATGAACTATATATAGTTCCCATTTGTTTTGAGAATTTGCTTTAGTTCAAGTCTGCACATGAGGTTCAATTATTTATAACATAATATAATAACGGCTATACCACATTGGGAGTCCCGTTTCTACAGATTACGAAGATTGGATGTGTCTTAACGACGGGCGTACCAAAGAGAGCATGGCGTAGTATGAATGCGGGGATTGCACCGTCTCATTTTCTTCTCGAATGTCTCTTAATTGTTCTCAAAATCCTATATAATTCCTTGCTTTATTAGCTTTATTTAGTTCTGTTCATATTTTATCTGATTTCTTTGTAATTCTATTGGTTTTTTTACAATTTTCTCATTAAAACCTTAGTGCTGGTTTATAACTGCTTTGACTTGACTTTGTTTTGAATCAAGTTATTCATGATAAATATATTTCTACTAGCAGTTAAATAGCATATGTCTTTTGTAGTTTTCGTTTCATTTAACTATTCCAGAACTCCCAACCGAATCTCTATTACCTGCTTTCCTTTCAAATGTTGGGTTTAAGTTCACAATGATAACGGAGTGATGCGTTTTATTATATTGTATGGCCTTCGTCATATTCTCGTAAAAGCTGTCTGTTTCCTTGTCGTCTGTCTGAAGTGAAAGCGTATACTTGAATTATTTTTATAGGACATCTGCTGGTTATTTTCCGTGTGACGTATGCGGCACATAGTTCTCTGAAATTGCATTTCTTACCTTTTCGCATTTCTACTTTCAGTTTTGTTAGTACCTCGTTCAATTTGAAAGTCCTAGCATTGTACTTAAGCAAGACAATCTTTTTTGACAGCTATGTTGAAGTGGTGAATTTTAGCCCCCTGATTTTGATTAAATTCACGCGTCGCCATGATGATTCGATTCCATTCTGCTAGAAACTAATGGTCTATTGACGATTTGCTAAGTATGATCTCGAAATACGTTTTTACATTGTATTAGTAAGTTATATATTGGTTCCCCAAAACCAGAACTTTTAATCTGATGTAGAGAATTCGATATTGGAAAGGTATTGTTCGACATGGCGCAAATTGTTTAACGCGTTGGTGGAAAATGATTAATGAAAATTTAATAAATAATTTTTTAATTTCGCGAGAGTGCGTACCGGTAGCTATAAAAATCAGGCAAACAAAATGCTATCTGTTAATCTGTTGATATAGTATAAAATACTAAAAGGTATCAGTATGTTTTTATTGAAAACATTTCAATGTCTTTTGTCTATATTGACCATTAGTAGACTAATGTTCCCTAAAAACAAAAACACGTAATAAAAATTAGTAGCACTAACGGACAGTTACTAAGACTAACAATGAAATATACGACTGATAACCGTCATAATTAGTAACAAAGTTCACTTCAACGTTATGAAGTGAAGAGTCGGAGTGGGTGCGCAGGCCATTATCAAGGATTCCACGAAATAAGAGATTCAATTAGTCTTGCACCTAGAAAATGTAACAAGTGAAAATTAAATTTGAGGGAGTTTGTAATTGCGTAATTGAATCTATTTAGAGTAGAAGAAGACATTCCATAACTTAAATTTATTAATCCAGTTCGCGTTGCTTAAATGTAAAATTATAAAATTATAAAAACACAAGACAGCAAAACAGAATTGCGTGAAATTTAGAATCAGTTGGTATTGTAGATGCATCTGAAGTATTTAAAATGTATGGTCCCAATTATATTTGTTGAATCAGATTTCTCATGAATGAGAATTGTTTAACTTCAACAGTGGCAACTGTATAGTAGAAGGATAATAATCACATTAAACCAAGGAATAAATTGCAACAGTATTATCTTTGATGCTTGTTTACAAATTTTGGCAGAATATTATCTAACAAAGCGTCTGCGTTGTGATATATTCGCAACATTTGAGGGGCTCTCACAGTGCCAAAGCGCTCCTTTTGTTCCTTGCTGAAAGCACAAAAACCAAGCAACAGTTAGTCGTTTAGCCGCAGCACTTACTTCGTAACCGGTCTTTACTGACAAAGGCATCTGATTCAGTTGAGCAAAATAATCGCATCCCTATGCTGATGTCAAATGCATGCAATACGACAAAATAACACAATAAGAGCAAGTTCATTATTAAAGATGGACGTTGTAGACCGTTCGTATTATACTAGAGTAAAAAATATGTAAATGGCTTTACTCAGAACTTCTCTAGCAAGTGGACATTGTGACATTAAACAATTTTAAAAATAAAAGAAAAATATATTTAAAAATATTTTCACGTTCGTAATAATACTGAAACAAGAAAAGTGTTTATTTGGCAATACGTATTAGATCAATTTCAAATAAACAAATACCAGCGATGGAATTCGAACTACAGCGCTTGCGAACTCGAATTTAAACCCGGGCATTTGATCCACTGCATTTCCCGGATTAGCGATGCGCGGCTGTATTTGTTGTTCAAAGTTTTCGACTCTTTTATTACATTACTCTGTATCTGTTGGGCCCCATTTTAGCAAAGTGTAAAGCCTGACCTATGTGCAAACTACTACTTTTATCTATTTTTCAGTTAACGCAAAAAAATAAAATTTTATTATTTAAAGTGCCCACCCTGTATATATTTGTCCGAAATTTCCTCGGTTTCATGCAGGACAATTATAGTCTTCTTCCAATAACTAGTTTTTGAATTATACCGCCAGTAGACAGACAGAATTGAGAAAACTTGTTTTTTGTCATCTAAGGACCCTGAAGTGTGAAGATCTGAAGAAATTTCGTAAGGTAATTTTTTCGTGATTACAATACTCCCTTCGTCTTTTAGATGAAGGAAGTAAAAATATGTAAATGGGTCTACACGGAATTTCTCTGGCGTATTACATTGCGTTAAAATATCTTAACGTTCTTAATACTACTGAAACAATAAAATGAAATATTTGGTAATCCGAACTAAATCAATGTGCCAAAAAAATGCAACCGATGGGAGTCGAACGCTTTGTATTTATTTGCCCGAAAGTATATTCGGTTCCCAGCAAAGTAGACATATAATCCGCATGCAAAATATATTTTCCCTCAACAAATAGTTTTTGAGATATAACGCTAACATGTTGACAGACAGACGGACAGATGGACAGACGGCCAGACATACGAAATTGAGAAAACGTGTTTTTTGTCGTCTATGGACTCTGAAACGTGAAGATCTGAAGAAGTCTCGGAAGAATTTTTCACAATTACAATGATACTTTCGTCTTTTAGCCGAGGAAAGTAAAAAGTCATGCAAAGTTAAACTTAATTATAAACACATACAGCAAAGGTTTAATTATCATAAACATTTTAAAGATGCCACCGTATTTACAGCTATTAACTTATTTATGTATTCTGGTAAAACATTAAATACAAGTATTTCCCAATCGATTTTAGGGGCATATCAAGAACAAGAACGTTTTAATAAATTTAAAGCTTGTAGAAGTACTCAAGCTGATTTCAGAAAGGCAGAAAGACATAAAGACGATCATAAACCAGTATTTCCATTTCTTCAAACTTAGCGCTTCAAGTCTATACCGACTGATTATTATTTTTAATCTGCGTTTGAGTTTGTTCAGAAAGCAAGAGTTACTTAATAAAATATATGTTTGACTAGTTCAAAATTTCTACAATTATTTAGTTGAGTGCAACTTGTATGTCAATTAATATTTATTTTCTTTTTAGAATCACAGATAGTCACAGTTTTACAACTTAATAATTAATGAACGACGTTGCAAACAAAACATGAGAATATATTTACATTACACAATACCATCACAATAGAAGCAAAACAAATATTAAAGTAAGCATATGAATATGTGTATGAACGCTCGTTCTTGTATAGTGTCTCAAAGATATGTAATACACTACCCAACTCATTGACAACATTAACTCCAATAATTTTTAAACGTAATTTATTTAAAATTTTATTCTCACGTCAAAGTTAGTTATAACTGACGCTGTATGCTACTTTGAACTTTGCAGTGTTTATCCTGGATAGTTTTTTAATCATAAGTATTAATTTAAAACATGTTTTTGTAGCTAAATAGTGAATAATTATTAAGATCAGCCTCGCACTGAATAATTATATAATATTTAGTAACTTAATTCCTAAGTTTAGGAACTTTATGTATAAACTAGCAAGTCACCCGAACTACGCTTCGGTTCGCTAATTTAAGAGAGCTTTATTAATATAAATTTAAAAAAAGGTTGCATCGGCCGGGAATCGAACCTGGGCCGCCCGCTTGGCAGGCGAGTATTCTACCCTTAAACCAACATGGCTTGTTTGAATTATGCGCCGCTATAATGATATATGAACATAGGGAATCACCCGAGCTAACAGCACACGGCCACAGCAGTTGTCACACCGTAGTCCACGGCGACAGACGCTCCTCTCCGCTGCTTAGAGGATTTAATTAAATTAAAACTTTTTCGTACCTTTTTTGAAAATAAAAACCGGCCTACGATCTAAGTCTAAAAATTAGCAAACTTTTAAGCCGTCATACAACTTAATCGGTCCAGTATCTTCGGACGAGTTAGCGAACAAACATACATACATATAGGATGAAATATATACTGGTACTGGTTCACTGCTCTACCATGTATGATACCTATACGGTGTAGTACTTACACTATTGAACGTCACCTTGTGATTCTTTTCTTTGCTCTTCTTTTCTCATTTGTATTTATATTTTTGTACAAAAAATGAAAAGAATAATAACGTTTTGTAAAGGTTTAATTGAGCTGAAAAACTGCAACTTTGACTAACCACACCAATCAAATGCAACAAAACCAATCGATATTAGCATTTATAATTATGCTGTAACAAAGTTGAATTGTATAAAATGAAAATTATTTACCATATGCTACAATACGATGCAATAACCTTCATATAGCGAGAAGATGCGTTCAGGTATATAAAATCGAGCAATAAAAATTGCTCGTCTATAAAATAGAGTTACATCTAAAAATGGACCGTCTACAACATCACAAAACCAGAGAGTTACACAGCAGAATCTTGATTTAATTGGTTAAAATATGTTGTTAAAACTTGTTTTGATAGTACAATATAGGTACACGCTGATGATACATTTTCTTTACAACACTATTTCTGCTGCACTACCAGTCCTACATTTTTGACCGAGTACTGTAAATTTTGTAAATTTTATTAATTAACACTACAATGTCATCTATAAACGAATGTTGTATTTATTGGGACCAAAAAGTATAACAGACGACTTATTAGGTTTAAGCTGCAAACCATGTTACTTTGATATTAGGCAAAGTTCTTCCAAATAAGTGTTTAACGAGTTTCAGGCTTCGGTTTTTTCTACGGGATTAAAGAAAATATATTGTAATGATATACACAGGGGTATAAAAATCAATTTTAAAATGGGATTAAGGTTTTACAATAGTTGAATATAAACAGGATCAATTTAAATATGAATTGGGGTTAATGAATAATTATTATGCAATTAGAAAAGAAAATCGAATTTATAATTGAGTGGAATATGGCTAATTGAGAAACAGATGAATTCAAATATAATGTAATATTAAAAAAAACAAGGTTTGAAGGGAATGACAAATACTTAATCGAAATAAATTATTATAGATAGTAGGTAGAAATCAAAAATAAGTATATAGAGTGTTAAAAGTATAAAATGATATCGTTAAGGACTTTGTTTTTAATTATTGAGATAAGACATTTGAAAAAATGTAGCAGAAATTAATTTTGGTGTAATTAAAAATATAAAATAAACCCTATGGGGCTCCGGTATTTCTCCACCTGGCAAGGAAAGGGTATTATATCAAACAGTACAAGATCTTCATGGAGGTCACTTATTAACGTATGAACCCACTTACTGGCCCTTTGACCCAAGTAAAATACTGGACTGGACTTCTTTCTTACTAGAGGCATAGCTGCAGTATATCTCAAGATAACATCGTGCCTGGACTAATTCTCGGACCACACCCGGCAAGTACCACAATTATGTAACAAGAAAGGGAAATTAAGTTATTCAACGAATGCATTGATTGGTGCAGGGTGCAGGTACAGGAACATAATTTACAACCAGCTGGACATGAAAACTTTGCTCCAAACTTAAAAGGAACTAGAATCGGCAGTATATAACTTCACCGAAATAACTCAAGATAGAGCTGTGGAAGCAACTCCTGAAATTACATGCAAAAGATAACAAGAATGTTGCCCTATTATCGTAAAAAAAGAAAAGACGAAGAAAGATATGGTAAAATTCAAGATACCAGTTGGACAAAAGACATTATAATCAAGCATCATCACTGGTTTTTTATGTCTCAGATGAGAGACATAAAAAACCAATGATTTCAAGAATTATTACGAAAATAATAAAGGTTCAGGATTAACCAATTCTTCTTCCGAAGAAAGCAAATGGTCTATAGGCACGATCCGATTCAGAGGAAGTAGTTCTCTTTGCAGAATAACTAGTAAATTTTTTCCAACCATTGTCATCTCAAATGACTGTCGAAAGTAAGGAAAGTAAGGAAACTCAAAGATGTGATGAAAAACTTAAACCCTAAGAAAGCTCCATGATATGACCTAATTGCGGGAAAAATCGTTAAAGAACTGCCAGGCAAGAGCCTAGTAATGCTGACTATGCTATACGATGCTGTCCTGAGACTGTGTTACCTTTCTGCACAGTGCTGTTGGCTGAGTACTAAAAATAAATAAATAAATAAATAAATAATACACATTCCCAAACTCTCAAATGAAGCCCACTCCTAGAGGCAGTTAGCTTACTGTCTGTATTAGGTAAACTAGGTATTGGAAAAGCTGTTGGCCAGGAGATTAATGCCAATCTTAGAAGAAAACGATATTATCCCAGATTATCAGTTTGGCTTTCGGGCAAACCATTCCACTATTCAGCAAGTTCACAGAGTTGTTGAAACTATAACCAAGAAAAACAATACCGCACAGGTGCGTTTCTTGACGATAGTCAAGCTTTTTGATAAATTATGGCATATAACTCTACTACACACACTCAAAAAATTGCTGCTACACACCTTCTATACCATTCTTAAAGCGTATTTTAAAGACAAATACTTCCAAGTAAAGTTCGGACATCTAACAGAGCTTTATCCAATTAAATCGTGTGTACCTCAAAGCAGTATTCTCGGCCCGATTTGGTACCTCATTTCCACAGTAAATATACCTATAAATCAGTACTTCCTCACTGCAATATTTACAAACTCAGTATGGTGAAACATAAAGACCACGTAGTGCAATGGAACAAAAGATGGCGTATCAAATTAGATACAGCGAAATCCTCTCAGATTACCTTTACCAAATGCAGGAGCAATTCACCAACAGTTTTTATAAACAACAAACGATTAACACAAGAAATTGAGATAAAATACTACCTCGACAAAGGTCTGACCTGGAAGTCTAATATCTGGAAGAAACGTAGCTTGAATTGTATTTTAGTAAGCTCTATTGGCTACTTGGCAGATGTTCTAAGCTATCCCTATCTAATAAGCTTCTCGTCTATAATGCAGTCTCCAAACCCATTTGGACCTACGGCATCCACTTGTAGGGTATAACAATCAATTCGAACATCCAGATAATAGAAAGATTTCAATCCAAAGTGTTATGTACTGTGAGCGATGCTTATTCCTATTATGAAAAAAATACAGACATTCTAAGCGATTTAAAAGTTGATTCGGTTAAAGCAGTGGTAGTTAAATTCAGTGAAAAGTACTTAAGCACATTAGAACATCATCTCAATGCCTTGGCTATAAATCCACTAGACAATAGTGAAAACCTATAAAGGCTAAATAGACTTAAACCGTTAGATCTACCTCATAAATTTTATTAGTTAAGTTATTATAGTGGCCTATGTTGGCAAATATCATACCTTTAGAGTAACTTCTGTGTTGCAAATCGCTGTATTTCAACTTTCATGCTATTGTTGCAACCTATTTATTAACTACTATCGATGTTCTGCTTATTGTTTGTAAACAGATTGCAAAAAGAAATATACTGAGTGTACGTACAGTCTCAAACTCGAACACAGGAATTTAAAATGTATTGAAGGTTTCTGCTGATTTCATGCTCTCTAATTCAACTTATAAGAAAGGTAATCGTATCAATGGAAAGCTAAAACTATTGCACATAAACTGATATCATTAATAATAATAATATTTACTGATGTAGTATAGAAATAATAGCAAACTATTTAAAAATCCACAATGCTCCATGTTAATCGTCTATGTTCTACTTTGAGAGTGGACACCCGGTATATACTTGCATAAAAATGAATATATAAAATCAGATGATCAGGTTTAACTTTCTACGAAGAAAAATGATGTTATATTATATTTATAAAGATTTATTACTACCATGGCTTGCTACATGGTTTGTATGAACAAAAAGCGACTCCCAACAACATTTAAAAAATAACACTGATTTAATAAATGCCATTCCGCATAAATGCGGCTTACTATAAATGTGCGCTATTCAAACTACGTATAAATGCATGGGCGTAGCCAGGGAAGGGCATAGGTGGGCAGTTGCCCACCCCTAAACATTTATAAAGAGCAAAAGACAGTTGATTTATAGTTATTATTGGAATTCTCATTTTATAAGATTTAAAACAAAGAAGATTTAATAGGTTATACATGTGATTCTAGATAAAAACAATTGAGGAAGACGCATATGCTCATACGACTCAATCCACTGTATACCATACCATGGAGCTGTACATGTTACAACAGCAAGAGTATTTCGTTCTGCGATAAGTACAACTCTTCAGGTCATATTACACCGAATATCGGACGAGTACGTTTTTGTCCCACTTCCAATATCTGACTGTGTGTGTGCGTTCTGTGCGGGGAAAAAAGTTCGAAAACCTGCCATGACACTTGAAAACTGTACAAAATACACAGATATTTCATGTAATTTTAAAAATCAGGCGGAACTATCGTACAATACCTGGAAGGATAAATAATGTCAGAAGACCGTTTTCGTGGACTATGGCTGCCAAGTGTATATAAAACAATGATACTGGAAAAAGGGAGGGAGCTAAAAGATGAGGTCATAAAACGATCTGCAGCAGATTTGTAAAATCTGATGATAATTTAACTTTATAATTTTTTAATTTGTAAAAAATCAAATAAAACTATAATAATAATTAATAATAGTAGTTAATTGTTTATATAAATTTTTGTCCAACTGGCTACGCCCTTGTATAAATGTATATTATTTCTACTACAAACACATAAATTACATCTAAAGTGCAATTCTGTTGTTAGTAATGTTTCGTCAAGTATCAAATTTCTATGATAGCGGGGGTAATTTATATGTAGTACAATTTTTATGAGCGTAATTTTTAGTGTGAGGTTTACACAACATGAAGCATACATTCAGCGTTATTCTTAGGCTGAAAATACATTATTTATTTATTTGCTGTACGGTATTTTACTTAAATATTGCTTGTCAGCCTTGTATACCTCTACCAACTGAACAGTGTTTGTTGAGAGCCAAGCAATTTATTTTATTTGTTTTGTTTCGGTATATTATTTGTATTAGGTAGAGCAGGAAAATAAGTAATATAGAAATCATAATATTTGTACTTTTTCGTTATTGTTTCTTGTTGTATATAATATGTATTAATGGGTGATTATTGCGTAGAATTTTCAATTCTAAAACTTAAATTGTTGTTGAAAACGAAGTAAATCAACAGCGTTGGCAATAAATACTGAGAATCGACCGCTGCTTCTTGTCAATTATTACAAGTTTTATTGGACCACTTGAGATGTATATTGAAAACGGGCCCATACTTCAAAAGGACAGTATTGTAGTACGTAATATAATAAAGATATCAGTATATGTTTTCAATAAATTAGTATTTCAATTACAAAGAAATAATCAAAAATTGGATAATGCATACTTCACTTCAGCGTTTTTCTAATTTTTCACGAGTGTGTATGCGTGATAAGTGGCGGCTCGTGGATGATTTTGATGGTAGAGCCATCCGAACGTAAAATAAATCAACACACTCTCACAGACAAAGGTAGATTCCGACTTCCCGAGATATAAATATTTCCCGTATGGACTGCCAACAGTTAGCATCAGGAAAACATTGACCAAACTTTACAGACTAATAAAAGCTGGTGAACTAAATACGATATTTCTTCATTTTTTACTTCCTTTTACAATAAAGGAAGTATTGGATTCACCTCAAAAATTTGAAATTGAGTTTTCAACAGATCTTCACGGTTTAGAACCCCCTGAACCCCAAAAAATCCAAGTTTTTGTTCATTGGTCTATCTGTCAGTCAGTCTGTGCGTGAACAGAATATTTCAAAAACGAAAAGAGGTACGGCGTTGAAACTTCATGTACTATTTAGATGCGACACCAAGCTTTTGTAGAAAATCGCATAACCGAAAGTATGGTGTTTATTCTTGTGATTTTTCAGTTTTTTCGATTTTTTCAAAAACGCCTCTAACGATTTTTTTCCAAACTTTACATTTTTAATGTGCATTGATGTGAGATAGGTGATTTTCCAGTTGAATATTTCTAAAATGGGTTTCTTTTGTTTTGTTTTTTTATTAACTCCTATTTGAAATAGAACACCCGGTATATCATTCTATTTTTGAATTCCTTTTAAAATTTTAGAGAAAATTTGTCACTTCAACTAATGCTCTATTTTGTACGGTTTTTCTACAATTTGTAATTTTAAAAATAAGTTGACAAATGCTTAAAAATACAAAATCAAATTTTTGGCTAAATATAAGATCACTCTAAAAGGAAGTTGTGGGCGTGTATCACACCAGATTTTTTTCGTTTAAATATATAATTCGGTAAAAAAAATTGCATCATCATTGTTTGAGATACATAGATGCACGCGTGATTAACGTATATTATTTCAAGATGTGTGACGATTTACTAATAAATTATGAGTATAATAAAATAGATCATAGCATAGTTATTTAAGTTCCCGTGTCTTAGCTGGCCTCGGTAGCTCAGTGCTTAGGAATTCTGACTACTGGTCTAAGAGTCACGAGTTCGATCTCCGTCCCGATGAGGTTTTTAAAAATTAAAAATCTGTAAAGGGCTTCAGAAATTCCCTCGCAAGTGGACGTTGTGACACTAAACATTTAAAAATCAAAGGAAAATAGTGGTGAAAGTACTTTCACGTTCGTAATAATACTGAAACAATAGAAGAAAGAAAACACTTGGTAATGCGAATTACATCAATTTTCATGAAAAAAACAGTACTGGCGGTAGGATTCGAACTTCAGCGCCTGCGAACGAGCCAGCGAATGCGATTTCAGAGCTTGGCGGTAGACGGCCAGATAACCGCCCGTTCGCTGTACAATGCCACCGAGGACTCTTCGCATCGGTGAGATGCGGCTGCTTTAAATACAGCGCATTTAATGTTGACCCTTTTTTCCTCGTTTACAACATTTACCCTGTAGCTGTTGGGTTCCATTTTCGCCAAGGGTAAAGCCTGAACTATGCGCAAATTAATAATTTTTTTCTATAGCACATGTTAAAGTGTGCTTTTATCAACTCAAAACAAAAGGTCAAGTTTTACTTTAACAGCAAGGGTAGATAAAGTAGCACTTTAACATCAAGGATAAATAAAGTAATTTAATTTTCTAACTTTTGTTTAAATTAAACATGACAGCTTCGTATTATCGTAGCAACCCAATCTAGCTACTGACATTTTGAAATGTGATTGACTGTCATTATTTTCTTCTGAAATTGTTAAAGTTCTTGCTATAGAAAAAAATATTGTATTATACACGACGATAAAGTTATTTCTATACACTCTTGAATCATTAACGTCTCGACTTCGTCTCGACGTTAAACGATTCACTCGTGGATAAAATTTTACTTTATCGTCTTGTATAATAAATTACTATTATCTATTCCTCAGTTAAAGCAATACTGAGCAAAACTTTATTTTTTGAAGGTGCTCACCCTCACCCGGTCCAAAATATGGTTTTTTTATCAAGGGGAAAAACCTGAACCAGGTGCGAACCATTATTTTCATTTAACTAATAGTTCTTGAGTTAAAGCAAAAATAGACAGAATTATATTTTTGTACATATTTTACCGAATTTATCTCGGTTTTATGCCAGCCACGCATATAATCCGTATGCAAAATATTGTCTTCCTCCAACAAATAGTTTTTAAGTTGTACCGGCTACAGACAGGCAGACAGACAGATAGACAGACAGTCAGACGGAATTGAGAAAACTTGTTTGTCTGAAGAAATCTCGGAAGGTGATTTTTCGCGATTATAATATTTCCTTCGTCTATTAGACGGGGTAAGTAAAAAACATGGATGCAAACCTCTACAGAATGCTATCATTCGGAAGTGATATAAAGCTTTGGGTCCCATGTTACTTTGATGTATAGTATGTAAAAAATTTTTTGCTAAGGTTCGAATTCCTTAGTCTTAGTAAAATTCTAAGTAGAACTTCGACCATATGACCACCGCAGTAGGTGTCTAATGTGCCGGGTACTCCGCATGCCTAAACCTTGTCCATAACAATCTACCAAACAAACAAACCTTGTCTTAAGACGATATTGGCAGTTTTAGCATATATGCTGTGCGGCCGGGACGCTACGAATCGCCATCAGTCACTCTACGTGCGAAAGCCGACACGCGCGTTATCGCTGCCGGGGTCAGACTGAGACTGCTAAGGCTTGAGTCTAAGCTGAGGTGGCTCTCATTCAACGTTAAAATATCTTATCCTTGGTCTTCCTTCTTGGCCGTTCTCCCCCCGCAGCAGTCTGTAAACTGTCGAGAAACTGAGCTGCGCTTAAATCTGGCTCCAATTCATTCGTGAAAGCAATTAGCGGCTATTCTGCAGTTTAAATTACAAAATAGAAATTACTCGCGCTTTGTTTAAGCTTTGAAATGAGAAGAGTAATAAAAAATAAGTACTAAAAATTGATTCTTACGGAATAAGAAAATTCTTGAATGACTGGTTTGTACAGCCTTCAAAAATCATTCGGAAGGGATTTAAAGAGAAAATGATTTAGATAATCTTACTGATTATTACACAGAACTGTCACATGACTGATATCATCCAATGAGAATCATGGATTTTTTGAAAATCGACCAATCCTGAACTGATTAGCTGATAAGCGCCCGTGGGCTGCTTACCAAGCGATAAGCTCCCTAGGGATGATTATCGACCCCGTGGATGGTGTCATAATTAGAAATAGAAATGCAAGAAACAAGCAATTTGAGTTTTTGGCATTATTAGATCAATTTTACATCATAATTCGTATACGGGCTTTGTGTAATAATCTTCAAAATATAAACGCGGGCAACACACTTACATATAATTTTGCCCGTGCCAAGAGTCATCGTGCTGGTTGCCCTTAGAAAACCGCCCTCGGGCAACCCTCGGGACAGTTTTCATTGCAACCAGCACTCGATCCTTGGCGTGTGCAAAATTATCGGTAAGTATGTCTCGCCCTTGTTATATTACTATTGAAAATTATTATAAAAAATACATCCCAAGAAAGTTATTGTATAAAAACTTTAGGAAACTGTGTACCCATGATTTAAACCTAATAGCATCTATGCATGTATAATCTTCAACCTCTTGTTACCTTAGCGGTGTAGAGGCTGGTGCTTTGTACGTGCTTGAACCTAATAGTAATAACTTAAAATTGTAGTTTAGAAATAAATCCTACATTCTATCATTGCGAAGTAGATAATAAAAAGATAATAGAAAGATGAAACATTAAGAAGTGGGAAACAACATCTTCAGAAAGATTATCACATAATCCTGTTTGTTCTTCCAGGGAAATATGACGCCTATATGTTTTTCTTAATGAACAGCTGGTTCGCTTCAATTTTGATTTCAGTTATGTATAATTTGCCACATTTAATGCTAAAATAAATTATTTTTCTTCATCTTATGTCTCTTGTTGGGATACAAATTTACAGCTTTCGATGTACCGTGCGCTGTCGTTTATTATTTGAACAGGTTGAGGCCATTTACGTCTTCTATATCTGCACCATCTTATAGCATTGATTACTTCAGACGTCTCTCTAATGTAATCGTTGGTAGCCTTGTCTTTAAGGTTAAAGCCTGATATGGATTTTGCTTTTACTTCGGCGACGTATGTTAACTTTGGCCTTATCTACGTTTTTTTTTACTCAGTTGTTATACAGTTGTTTCTCCACACCATATCACACAGAAAATCTGATATTGTACCAGCTTTCATCACGTATTGCTGTACCTTGTACGAGTATATGTTCTGGACACTAACCTATATTCACCAAAACTGCAACTCAAGTTACAAATATAAGCCGTAAATTCATTACCAATATGATTTTATTAAAATTTAGATCATAGGATGTACGTATTATCTGGAGGTTATATGTTTTTTAATCAAATATGACAACTGTTTCTGCAAAGCTTGAAATAGTAAAATTGTGGGACTTTAGCTCAAAGAACTTTTTTGACGTGAGTATAAATTCGTCCCTGAAAAGGCGCAATAAAAAGCAAGTAAATATGAAAAAAATATATATAATAGGACAGCAAAGACAGAAAAAAGGCAATATGTCTCTGTGGTCCAAATGTTCTGTCAAGTCATGTTGGTGATCTAGTTACAGTTGATATTTTTAACTTGGGTTCCAGATCTTACTGGCTAGATTTTGCAGATATTACTGATCCATAGTAATTGAAAAGCATGGTCTATTGGATAATTTTACATTAATGGTTAATTTACAGCGAACCGGTTTTTTGGAGATAGTCATTGATTTTTCTTCGTTGATATTAGCATGTGAAACGTTTTCGCGGTAGTTGAAATTTATAAAGTGAGAGTTTTAGATCATTTTCTTTTTCAGTCGTGATCACTACTTCATCTGCTAGCAAACTACGTTTAGTTTCTTATTTTTCATGTAGTCGCCTTTGTCATATCTTTAGTGTTATCAATACTTGCTGGTTTTCTGTTTTTTACATTTTTTATCCCTATATTTACCTATATATTTTATCTATCAAACCGCTATCGTTTATTGGACCTTTTTTACTTTGTTTCTCTTTTAGTAAAGCTTTAGCTTATCTGTATTTCGAAGTGAGTTGCCCATGTTTCAGAGTTTATCTCGTGAGTATCTTATGTTTCTCTGGATATGCACAGCGACGCCTATAATTGGCCTAACGGCTGTTGGCTGAGTGCGAAATAAATAAATAAATAACTTAGGCAAGCTTTCTCTTTTTCTTTGATACAAGTATTTTTACCTCTTCGTTGAACCAGGGTTTTATATTCCTGCTGCAGCGGCCCTCATGATACTAGTTGATAGTTTGTCCCGATATTTGTTAATGCTGCCATTAATAGTTATATAATTAACTACCTGTTTGTTTATTAACCATTGTTGGTAAAGCGTGTTAATGATGTGATATTCTATTTATTTTATAATTAGTTTCATCCTATACTCGGAAGATTGATTCTTTCATAGTTGTTAGTTCACGCAGTTGGCATTATATTAAACTATGGTCAATACCTACACTGACAGATGTACCCGCGTGAAGACAGTAACCAAAGATAGCAAGCACTTTTCCGAAGATTCCCGACTCCCACAGAGTTAACACTAATGACAGCGCAGACAGAATACCAGATTTTACTATACGTTTTTGCATAATTTGATTAAAACTAATTAAAATATAGCACGTAATCACCTCAACCACTTTTATTATTACAACCTCTTACAATTTGAGAGCTTAATTTTAACCTAGTTTATAGAATTGGTTTTTCTAAATACGAAAATTTGCGCCACGATGTAATTACCACTAAAGATTATACTAAGTTATAGGCTTCAAAGTACAGTTACCAAAATTTCTAGCATTGCCGTCCTTGAGGCCTTAATGCCATCCCCAAAATTACAACAATATTTTTTTCTAAAAACGGAACTCTGTTCCAGAATGTAGTTGGCCCTAAGTATTATGTTACGTTATAGGCATTATATTAATATATAATTACCAAAATTTCTCGCACTGCCGTCTGTGGGGGTATACAACCACATAAACCACAAAATCATAAAATTATTGTTTTCGAAAACGGAACTCTGTTCCACGATGTAATTAACCATAAGAAATATGATATGTTATAGGATTCAGTTTACAATTACCAAAATTTCTCGCACTGCCGATAGTGGGTTTTTAATACGACCCCCAAAATCATAAAATATATTTTTCCCGAAAACGGAAATCTGTCCCAGGATGTACTTAAACCTAAAAATTAATATATGTTATACGCTTCAATGTACAATTAGCGTATAACATATAAAACAATCAGAAATATTACGCCCGGGTGAGTCTTGATGATCCATCCTAGATGCCACTTAAGAAGGAGCTTGTTCTATTCTTTTAAGAGGATCATGGCTCCTTCCTGGATCGATCTGTCCGCTACACGAGTGCACGATGGCACTTGGATCAAACTTGCAATTCTCCAAGGTATGCCAAAAATTTTCTGGAAATGTTGAAAACTGATCAATCGAGATTTCTTGGCGTCTATCAAATCTGGTTCCGATGTGGTTCCAGAGCTTCTCCAGATTAAAAAGTGAAAGGCAGTTAAAGGATTGGGATCATTTGGATAGGCGGATAAAGAAGATAGCGGAATGCTGCCTCAATTTGAGCTAAAACTGCATTTAATTTTTCAAACGCCTTTTTTATTTGGTATTTAACGGTTCTGACATCCCTTTTTCAGAGTCTCCAAAATGTGGAGAATGTGGAGAAATAAAGTGGTATACAATGCCTTTGGGGATCAATGTATTTTCTATTATTTGTTTTTTCATTTAAACGTTTAAAAATGTTCTTATATTATATATTATGAAGGTTTTATCTTTCTAGCAATAAATTGCCTTAAAGCAGCAATAAATGACTGAGTGCTAAGATTAGATACCAAGCCCAAATATACCGTTAAAATCCGGTACAATCATTATGCTACTTAAGTTGTTTATTGTAATATTCGTTCGTAACGTAATATAAGATACAGTGGAGAGGAGACTAAATAGCTAGTAACAATATTCTTACCTGGCCAAAAGACACCTTGGATGTTTTGAATAGGTAAGAACTCTTAAATTTTATTTTAGCCTCTTCTAGACTATCTTATATTAGTTTTAAGAACGAGTATTGCATTAAACAATTTAAATGTGGCAATGATTATACCGAGTTTATAAGATTTTATCGATGTACCATCCCGTCCTCGTCGTTTCTTGATAATAATTGGCCCGTAATAATCAACCCCATAGATATTAAATGGAGCAAACACATTGCATAAGCACCTTGAAGATTTGCTCTAAAACAAGTCGTAAAATTAAGCACAACCCTTGTTGCAATATTTCTACTCGATACAGGCTAAAAGCTTGAGAGCCTTCAGTTCTTTTATGCTCTTACTGCATTATTAGGAAGCTTAGGTTATGCTTCTCGGGTAGCAGATAAGTATGTTTTTTTACTCTAAGGGAATGCAGCGTGTTAAGTCCTGCTAGTCAACAAATAGAATTGAAGGCAATAGTCTGTTTTTTAAATGAATAGTGTCACTTCTTGCAAAAACTCTTATTTCTGTATAAAAAACTTGATCGAGTGCGATTTCTAGTAGTACCTTTATTGCATAATCTAATTCCTTTATGGACAGACTATCATAATTTCTAAATATATTCGTTTCGAAGGCATTATGTATAAACCTAAAACAAGCGGCTACGCATCTGTAGTTTATATGAAAACGAAAATTTGGAAATCAAATTAAAATAATTTTTTACTGCTATCATTGACATTACCTGGCATCGCACTTCGTTTAAATACTGTGGAGAATTCTGTGAGACCCACATGTTCTTTAGTTGTGATAACTAGGTAGGTTCATTCTACCACAGCTTTAAACATAGTAAATAATTTGCACTGATTCCATGAGATAACTTGTCGGCGGGGTTGTCACTTGTGTCCAGATAACACTAATCTGCTTGTGAGATCAACTCCTGAATCTCTGAGACCCTATTTCCAAAAGGTTTTAACTGACTTGGGGACGATTTGATCCAGGCAAGAGCAATAGTAGAATAACACCAATAAATGATTTTCTGAAAGTTGGAGTTCATAGCGTCCTTTAATTTGAAAACCAATTTTGAAAGCAACAAAGCTGCACACTCCAGTGTGGAGATTGATACCTACTATTTTTATGAAAGCTACTTTTGATTTTGCACATAATAATTTGGCAGATACATTGCCCAAATTAGCTGAACTACGTAGATATAATTACACTTGCCCTATTTGAGCTTTTTAGTGCATCAGAAAACACGTGCACTTTAATTGTCAATTGTCATTATTTATTACAGCATGACGATGAATACGAATAAAACTCAGACTACCTAATTCATTCTGAAACATTAACTATTCAGTATGGAATACCATTTGTGTACCATTATGTATATGCAATAAACTGATTTATTGTTATTATTATTAAAATCGGTGGAGCATGGCAATATTGGTATTGACAAAGTTTTTGTAAAATAATTTTTTCGACAACTGAGCAAATTTCTAGCAAGCTCAAAAGATACAAAATGTTGGCCGTTATAGAAAGAATTTGCCGTTTTGTTACATAGGTTTTGCATTTATTTATGTTTATATTATAGCTAATACTGCCAGTACGTGGGGGACAAATAAAACCTAATCATTTTACTGTATTCCTGAAATCCCAACTTTTGTATCATAGAATTGGATGAATCTTCTAAATCTTTCAGAATGCACTGTTTATTTGATATTCATTTACGTAAGTCAAACTGTCGCTGTTTCAGATTTCCATAACGCCATTTAAGATAGCTATCGTCTGTTCAATACCGTTTGCCCCATCAGGAAATTTGTAAACATAAAAATCACGCTAAATAATCTTAGGGCATCGTGGAGGAGAAACAGCATTTTCGTGAGCCAACTGCTGCAAATACTAATTGCTGAAAAAGACGCCAGTGCCATAAGTTACCATGTTTAATGTGTAATACTTTATGGGATCCAAAGGATTTTCTCTCCAAACAACAGAATGGAATTTCCTTTGTCCTTGCTGCACATGAAGTTGCCTATACATTTCAGCTACGTTCGCAGAAATTACATATTTGTGTTTGCAAAATCTTATTAATATGGAAATTAAATCGTCCTGCAGTACAGGGCCTACCATTTGCAAGTCGTTCAAAGAAACTCCCGTAGTGATTTTAACTGAAACGTAAAAAACTTAAACGTACCTTTGGAGTCACAAAATAGTAATTTGGAAAATGATTAGTTTCATTTGATATCTTCATGTGCCAAATAGCCTCGTATTCGCGCATGAAACAGAATTTATTGTAAATGTAGGTAAAATATAATTTTAAATTGAAATGGAGCAAAACCTTAACAAGTAGTGTTACAGTCGCAAGTAAACCAGTATTTCTCCAGTCTCTCAATTCAACTTACGTCGATTTCAAATGTTGCTGAGGTAATAAATCCAGAAGTGTTAAATGATTAAATCTTTGAGGCATGTAATAGAACTTTCATCTTTTTTGAAAACCCTTATTTAAGATTTCTGCCGATTTGCGAAAAATGTGCTAGAGCTCCATAATGTCTAAATCCAAAGTATAATAATATTCAGGGAGACATCCTCTGGCAGTTTGCTGAAGTCGTTGAGAAGGAAATCCAAATAAAATTCGACAGTTAATCGATTTGGCAAATGAAAAGTCAAATAAAAAGTTTCTCCGGCCAGGTTGCTCAGTTGCAAAAAACTCGAATTGATAGTTGCGAACTTTGTTCAGGTATGGCAACAGCCCGATCAGTGACCTAAATTCAATAGCTGTTTTTAAAAACATTTCAAAAGCTGGACGAAAAGAAACATCTCTCACCTCTCTTATAAGTTCGGTGCTTCTCTATGCATTTTAGAGTATTTCTCGAAAGTAAATTGAATTCATAGAATATTACTTGGCACTAGCCAGTAACAAATTCTAACGATGTCGTAAAAGCCTATGCCGTAAAAACCGATATTATATGACACTACGTGATTTAATCACAGGTCTTACCATTTTATTACTTAAATTTAATCACTTTGGTCAAATCGACTATATCAAGCGTTATAACTTTTTGATTTTGGCAAATCGTGAGTTTACAATCCATTTTAATGTATTTTTTTATTCTACTATTTAAAAGTATGCAACATGTAGTTGAAGCTGTACAAGTTATGTACATGACCACGGATCTACAGTAGACAAATTACAAAAACTAATTTAGTGATTGTAGCTTGAGTTAATACGAATGTCATATATTAAATTTTTATAATAAAAGAAAGTATAGAAAACTGTATTTGAAAAACAAGAAAGGGTAAGAGGATGCGGTAATAATTCCCCTTAATAATATATACCAAATGCGTGGTGCTTTTAGCGTACGCACAAATATAGTATGATGATAGTGATTATTTTTTTTGTAGAGATTTCAACCAATCAGAAGGCTGGATTTAGTTATGTTATCTTGTATAATTTCGATGATACAAAATCGATTATACTATAGTAACTTCACTAGGCAACGCAATACATAACTTTTGTCAACTTGATGTTGTTTTCATGGAGATGACTTTCAGCTAGGTAATAGGCCAATAAAATATTTATAAGCCGTTCACGACCTTTTTGGGACAGAGTTGGCTATGATTTTTTCTTTTCATGTTGGACTAACTGATTCGATGATGTAGCGGATGCAACTTTTTTTTCCTGTCAGTGTCTGTTCGACATTTTCTTGCCACCACATTGCCAGATTTATTATTTTAATATACATTAAGAAAATAAATGATTCATCAAATGTGAAAAAATAATTTTAATTTCCGTCAAAGGAAAAGTCAAAATGCCCAAAATAATTTTGTTACAACAAAAAATTTTCATTAAACGATGCTGCTTCCAATTTAAAAAGGACAGACCAAATTTAAAAGAACGCGAGTCGATGTGGAGACTAGAGAACATCCGGCAACAATGTACCTATTCAGAAAATATAACCTTAAATTGAAAACAACCTAACCTAACACAAAAAGTGTCAATTTCCATGAGGGAGTTTAGTTGCATTAGAGGTTCTGCCAACAAAATTACTAGATGGTCATAGCCTCACCTGACCCAAAAAGATCGTGAACGGCTTATATGTGTTCCTAATATTAAAATTTACTCAAAAACTAATCAAATCGAATACAATGCGTACTTCGAACAGGTTATACGTCTCAAACTTCCTGCACAATAATAAATCGTGTCAGTTTGACAGAATAGTCCTCCCGCTGACACGGTCGGACTATTTAACCTGTCAAACTGAAACTCTTTTATTATTGTGCAAGAAGTTATCGACATATAACCCGATAATACCGAAGTACTTATAGTATTACTTCTGACTATAAGTCACAAAAATCAAACGTCAAGTTTGACATTTAAGTACAGTATGGCTATTAATTTATAGTACTGAAAATTTCAAACTTTTTTCACTTAAAATAACAAGTAATAATAAATTAACACTTGGGTATTAGCTTTACGAATAACATGTTCTAAGTGCCCTCCATTACGTTGGACGCACAGTTCGTATCGTTTTTGCATATTTGTGGCCATATTTGAAAATAGAGGCTGTTACATCTGTCGTATCGCTTCTGTAATTTTCTCTTTTAACTGTTGTATTGTCGTCCAGCATTACCTTGTCCTTGGTGTAGCACACTTCCAGTTCTTCTAAATTTGGTTATAATGTTCAGTACAATAGGATTACTTGGTGCCTGTTTATTGAAATGTTCCGAAAATTGTTCGCGGAAGAATTTAATGCTTGGACCATTTTGTCTACATAAAAGGTATGAGCGAAAATAGTGCTCAACTAAAAAGACTTTTTCTTCAGTAGATAACATTATTTACAACCTTGCAAACATATTAGTACGTCTAACCAAAACCAAACGTCAATGTTTATGTCAAATTACAGTGTCAATTGTTAGATGTTTAAGCAAGAGTAGGCCTACCGTTTCAGTACTGTAAATTAATAGCCATACTGTATAAACGTATAGTACGAGCGGCGGTGACACTAAGTCTAGTGTGATAAAACTTTTCAATGTCATATATATCATTCGTTAGGTCATTGATGGGGAAACACAAAATGGCAGTGCTGCCACGTGTGGACCGAACGGCACTATAAAAAATTATCAAAAAAAAAAATTTTTTTTTTTTCAATATCTAGTATCATAAAACTTCAGGATTCTGATTGTTCCTCGAGACAGGGGAGGGGTAGGGCATTAAGAAAAAACAGTGCTGCCACTCCCCGAGCGAACTCTTCTCAGCGGCAGCAGGGAGATAAGTGATCCCTCAGATCCTATTTTCTAGTATCATCGAACTTTATACAAATTCAAACGTTATCTGAAAGATCATCAATTTCTGTGTAAGAAAAACCACTGCTGCCTTTTCCAGAAAGTGAAGAAAATGGCGGCAGCAGCATTTGAAAGTCGCGATTATCGCAACCGAATTTCGCGTGTTCATTCGGTTTTATCGGCATTAATCCGGTTTTTTTTCGATTTGTACTAATGAAATACGCGTGACATTGTAAATTGCAATAAATTTTGTATTGCGTTGATTGTTTAAACAAATGAAATTGTATATTTTATGTGATATTTTTCGAGTTTTCCTTATTTCTCTTGTTTTTTTTTCATATTTTCCTAGCCTTCGATTCCAATTGAGAATGAATTAGTTCTATCTAAATTAGATTCTATCAATTATTCCAAGTTCATTGATTTTTGGGCCGCTTTTTTAGGTTTTTCGCGTTTTTCACAGCACGTACGAATCCGTTTCGCAGTTTTATTGAAACATGCCATTTATTTATCAGGACAGGGATTGTTTGAACAAATTAGAAGTATTTAACTTGGAACATCAAGATTTTTGAGCTATTTTTAAGCAGAAATAGAGTCTGCGGCGTTGATTTATTTCACCAACTGTAAGAAAGTAAGCGTGTTAAAATAAGAAATTTTATATTAGTCTTTTTTGTGAAAACGAATTTAATTTCCTTCAAGATTCTTGCATAGAAATGTTGGTTTATAAAAAACACAAAGATTATGAAGAGTTTGCAACGGATTATTGTAGTAATTTGCCCATTTAGTAAATTTGGTAGTTAAAATTACAGGAGTAAGTAGTAATTAAAGCATCGAAGCAACTTATCGCTAGTTTTCGTCGTCCGAATCAAAACTTTCTGCGTCAAATTCTTCGTCATCTTCGTCGTTGTTATATGACAAAGATAGTATATCGTCAACGAGTAGAGGCGTCGGTTCACCTCTATACCAACGAGGCCGCAACTTATCGCTCATCTCCCAACCATATTCTTCGAAACGAAGCGTTGTGCAATTCTGTGAAGTCGCATTTTGCCACATGTTGGTCACGTATATCGTGCGCAAAATTTTCTGTTTCAATGATCTGTAGCATGGCGGAATAAGGCTTGAATCGAAGCCCTTTACTTTTTTCAAAAACGCATCGCTAGATTGCTTCGAAGAGTATAGTTTTTGAAATATTTCGAAGGCTTGGAAAATATGAAAAAAACAAGAGAAATTAGGAAAACTCGAAAAATATCACATAAAAAATACAATTTCATTTGTTTAAACGATCAAGGCAATAGCAAATTTATTGCAATTTACAATGTCACGCGTATTTCATTAGTACAAATCGAAAAAAAACCGGATTAATGCCGATAAAACCGAATGAACACGGGAAATTCGGTTGCGATAATCGCGACTTTCAAATGCTGCTGCCGCCATTTTCTTCACTTTCTGGAAAAGGCAGCAGTGGTTTTTCTTACACAGAAATTGATGATCTATCAGATAACGTTTGAATTTGTATGAAGTTCGATGATACTAGAAAATAGGATCTGAGGGATCACTTATCTCCCTGCTGCCGCTGATAAGAGTTCGCTCGGGGAGTGGCAGCACTGTTTTTTCTTAAAGCCCTACCTTTCCCCTGTCTCGAGGAACAATCAGAATCCTGAAGTTTTATGATACTAGATATTGAAAAAAATAATTTTTTTTTTGATAATTTTTTATAGTTCCGTTCGGTCCACACTTGGCAGCACTGCCATTTTGTGTTTCCCCATCAATGACCTAACGAATTATATATATGACATTGAAAAGTTTTATCACACTAGACTTAGTGTCACCGCCGCTCAGACTAGTAGTTGCATTCATAAATTAAGAACTATTCTATAGCTATACCTACTAGATCAAAATAATTATTGACCATATTTTACTTTTAAGCAGTTCACTTTTCCAAGCCTTTTCCAAGGGGCCAACCCCATTATTGGAATTATTCTTCTCTATCATGATATCAGAGGCGAAGGGCATAATTTAATATAGGTTGAAAGGGTTGATGCTGCAGTAGCAGAGCAACCCAACAATCGCAATCTAAGGTCACTGTTTATTAGCTATTAGAGCAAGTAAAAGCTTCGTGGGCTCATAGCGCAGCCTTCTACATTTTCTCTGCAAGGCTATTATTAAATCTTAATTTCTCCAAGTTGAGGCTGATTATGTATGGTGTCGCAGAAATAAGTGCACAAAACAAACAGTATCCTGAAGGTAAGAATTGGCTAATATATGTTGATTTTTTTATTCCGAGCATTTTGAAATTTGATTAAAAAAATATGTTTATCCGATTCAGACAAGCCGTTTTCAGACAGATATATAGTATATTTGATAAGGAAATACGATGCAAGCTGCTAACCATTTTGTAAATTTGCTGTAGTTAACAAAACACTTTTAAGTAAAATTAAGGTAACAAGCGGTAAAAAGCACTGCATTTTTTAGGTAAAACTTTAATAATATCCAAATCAACATAACGTTGTAAAGCTTTGGTGTAGTATTCATAGTGACATAAGCACAGAAGCGGGAGGTAATAAATATTTATAATAAAAATGACTCCCCCTTGGTTAGAAATTGACTGCTTTGTTTCCTAAAATTAACGCGCAAAAGCTGACACTTTCTATATAGTGAATAGGAAAAAGTGATTTAATAGTACATTATATTATAAGTGAGAGCATAAGTGCGTTATAAATTTTTGATTTTGAAAAGTCGTGAGTTTACGATCCATTTTATTGGATTTTTTATTCTACTATTTAAAAGTATGAAACATGTACCTGAAGCTGTACAAGTTATGTACATGACCACGGATCTAAAGTAGCCAAATTACAAAAACTAATTTAGTGATTGTACCTTGCGCTAATACGAATGTCATATTATAAATTTTTATAATAAAAGAGAGTATAGAAAATTGTATTTGCTAAAAAAATAAAATGAAGAGCAGGGAGCGAGGACGCGCCTGAGATTTTTGTTAACACGCGAGTGCGTAAGCGCAAGTGTGATAATTCTCACGAGTGCATAGCGGCATTTTACTCACTTGTGATATACATTTTATCTTCTACTAGCGACTAGGATTTAAATCGAGAGATCTTGGCAGCCAAGCAATGGGACCTCCACGTCCATGTAGTTGCTTCTCTTCCATAATGGGGTGGTGCACCATCATGTTGGTACCACATGCATTGTCGAATATGAAGTGGAGTGTCTTCTAATACCTCATAAAGTCTATTCTCGAGAGCATTTGCGTATCGTTCTGCATCTAAGCGATCATCCAAAACGTTGATTTCAAGCAATTGATTGTTGAAAATACCAGCCCAAACATTCACACTAAAATGTTGCTGAAATCGAGATTGAGTGATGGCGTGTGGATTTTCGAGAGACCAAAAATGATAGTTGTGCATCGTATTTATTCTGTATTTTGTGAAATGACAGACCATAGCACTTTGGTAATAAAATTTGGGTCATCATTAGGTTGTTGTAACAGCCAGCGGCAAAACTCCAGACGTGGACCATAATCTCTTGGCTGCAATACTTGCACACGCTGAAAATGGTATGAATGCAGAGACAGAGAACACTGTCACATGCTAAGTTACAGGTCGGTATCAGGAAATGCCTTAGGAGACAGAGAACACTGTCACATGCTAAGGTAAAGGAGGGAGCAAGGTAAGTCTAGATACTCAAGTCGGACTGGTGGTCGGGACCGGTGGATGCAAGTGATTGCGGAGTCTTCTTTTATATTTTCAGGGCTGCTTTATCGGTACAGGCGCTCTGGGTACCCTTGAGTGGGAGGCGGAGCATGGTCGCCTCTTAGTGTTGTCGCGCATAGCGGGTGAGTGATTGGTTATCATCAGTTCGAGCGCCGGATAGATGTAACGCTGGATTAGGCAATGTACAAATTTAATACATTTTTAATGTTTAATTAAAATTTGCTGCAGAAGTTAGCGTTACAGTATAAGAATAGAGAAAAATCACCATCAAGACACTCATGTAAAAAGAGAGTGAGCTCTCGGCCTTCATATACGTGCTTTTGTTTCTACCAATGTGAAAACTTCGAAAGCACATTTACGTAATGAACGAATGTATTTGGCCACTAAAAAATTACGCAAGATGTAAAAAGTAGTGCTACAAACTGTACAAAATAATAAAAGTAGTTCATATGAACGTGGGTTAGAAATTGCGTGTTAAGGGGCTACCGTATTGAAGTGGGTAAAGGTTTTCATATAATTAAAATAATACAGAAAACATTGGTGGAACTTGGTAGTTTCTACATGATTCTTTATGCTAAATTGGGCGACCTAGGAAGATTCAAAAGGGATAGTTTCTGTAAGAATAATGGGTGTCTTTCTCGCAACTTCGTATAGTCGAAATATTTCTCAATTCTAGTTCGATGGTCGAGGACTTTTTGTAAACAAAGTACTTGGAATCCCAGAAAGGAGTAGCTTTCGAGAAAATTGAGTTAAAGATTGGAGTGTACTTAGTCGAAAATAACACAAAATTCAATTGAATTCAATTCAATAAATTGTATCTGCCTTTATTCCGTTTTAAATAAATAATTATTTAAATATCCTGAAAAATGGCTTACCTGTGGTCTTGGTTGAAGTAGTCTTGCAAGAGCGAGGATAATTTCTTTATGCAATATGGTGCCCCACCTAATTTTTCCCGAAGGATCAGAGGGTTAATTCAACTACGCTCTCGGGTGACGTTGGGTATTCCGACAATTTTATATTGTTCGTAATTAAGTGCACTTTAATCTTTCGGTTCCATTTGTCGCTATCAGCGATTCCAAGCAAAAACACAATTTTTATGTAAAGTAAAGTTCGGGCACTTCATTCCATGTACGTCTGAGACAAGGCGAGTCAGTGTCGCCGAAACATCTCTTTCCTAAACCCAGTCATCTGCCACACCGTTACCGGCGTACTGGGTGATGTGGTTAGCATCACGCCTTCGACGCCTGCCTTACTTTCCCTACTTCCACAACTGTGGTTTCGGTACCCAACTTTTAAAGCGACTGGGCATGCCGCCCATCAGTTGCTAGATGTCGAGATTGAACCCCGTACCATGGCGCCGCGGAATGACGCCCTAACCACTCGGCCACGCTGGCGAACCAATTTTCATGTAAAAAACATAATTAAGACGACTATTCCGACACTAAAAATGTATGATAAAATACAGCCCCACACTAGGGATGTGCGGTACGATCCGATATTTTGAAGTACCGGTACTTTTGTCTTCCGATACTCGATATTTTGTACCGGTATTTCAGTAAGCGATACAATACGATACGATTTATTTTTGGTCAGTATCGTCAGGACCGATCCAAGGTTTTTTCCGCCTGGGTTCCAATAACCCATCTTTTGACCATTCATTCATTTTTTAAAATTTTTAACATAAAAATTAATGAAACAATATCAATGAGGTTGTTTGATATTTACATTTAGTGTTCTATGGAAGTAAGGGCGAGTTGGTCGACCGGCGATAACTTTCAATTAGTAATTTTCAGTTTCTACAAACTCGACAATAAAAATACCCAGAAAATATCCTGGATCGAATGTGTACCGGTATTTTATGTACCGGTACTTTTGTATACGATACTGCCTCGAACCGATACTTTTAAATCGATACGATACGATACGATTGTACCGGTACTTTTTGATGTATCGAACATCTCTACCCACACATCACGAAATACAAAATACCTTATACAAAATGTTTCAAAGCCATTGAATTCAATATAGAAATTATGTAATTATAGGAAACACCATTAAATTGACCTTTTCTGTATTATAAATAAAACTCTTGTTTTTTTATTAACTTTCCTGCTGCTGTTCTTCCCTTAGGACGCAATTGATGTTGATAGTAATTGTTCTGCCTATTTTATTGAGTAATGTGGTACCTAACAGTTTAGAACAGTATTGTTGGAACCCTGTAGAAATACAGTCTACATGTTTTCGAACAAATGAATCTCTTGAATGGTCTTAATCCCCTAATCCATTGTAGTTGGAACTGTAATTGGTGTACTCCGAAATATTTATTTATACTGAACCTAGAGAAGCCGATGATTACTATTTCTTGAAATCTGCCACTTAAGTTATAGAAATGTTATTATGAACATTAAATGAAATGTATGTGTAAAATATAAGCAAAGCACGTCTACAACTTGTGCCTTGACTTTACTGAGCATGAACATGCTATCAACTAATTATATCATACACTATGTAATTTATTAACCAAAAACAAAAGCTGAAAATGCGATTTGGCAGCTTTAGATCTCAATCTTTTAAACGAGATCTAGACCACGCCTCATAATTTCCGACCGAAATGGTAATATACCACCGCATACCTCCAGCATTTGAATTATACTTATCTATTATTGTTATTATTATTATTATTGAAAGTTAGCAGGCGGTAAATCCTTGTCACTTACCTTCATGAGTATAATATAATGCTACTGTACAATTTACAAAACAGATTTAACATTATACAACTTACTACCACTGCTAACTGGAATTTCGTTAAGTACATAAACTATTCATAATTGAAAGAATGGATAAATGCCTCGAACATATTTTTAAACCCACTAGTCCTTATTTTTCCCTTCTACTAAATTTAATCATAACACTGCCATGTTCCAAATAAACAAAGACAGAGATGATTTCATGTATACATCAACGTGTAAAACCAAGACTTAACTTCCTAATAGCGTATCGTCGTCAAGGGAATTAACTGTAGTTAACAACACCGGTTCTTATTCTTCCATTTTGCTAAATTATAACGCTGCCATTTTTTAAATAAACAAAGACAGAGATAATGTATGCAAATTCCATAAAATGTACGGTTCCTGTATGTTATCGCGGTTGATAGAAGACAAGAAATAAAGGCGTGTTCGATATAAATATATTAAATATTTTGTATAGAATAAGTAATTACAGATTTTCGTTTGTTTTTGTTTCGTACTGCCGTTGGTGCATGCAGCGATCGGGTAACGTGCTTGCAGATTTATGCAGTATAAAATTAACATGAACTATAGCAAATTATATGTTATTAACAGGTACAAACATTTAGTAGGAGGTCCCACAAGAAAAACTTAACCTGATGATAATTATGCAGAAACCGAAATTTCGTGCCAAGCTTTTGATATTAAATACTATATAGTTCTACATAATAAATACTTAGGTTATATACTTCAATTTTTATAGTAAGCGATTTGTAGTCAGTTGCTTTTTTAGAATATTTATTTCACACGGTTCTGGTCAAGAATATGACAATTAATTCCGAAGATTTTGTACAATTAAAATAATGAACTAACATTACACTAAAAATATTTATGCAATACATTTTGTGGATAAAAAAATATTTAATAGATCTGTAATTGTAGTTTTCTATAGTTGGCGTTCTTTAAAAAATCACATGTATGCCGAGCTCTGTGGTTCAGTGGTTAAGCATTTTGACTGCTGATCCAAGGGTCGAGAGTTCAATCCCAGGCCCTGGTGGGTTTTTTTATAAAATAAAAAATGCATATAAAAATTTCTGCAAATTTCTTGAGTTTCATGTTACCATGTAGAAGATGCCTTGCTACGGTTGGACGTCTTCAGTGTCGTCAAAATTCTAGTGGAAATTTGACCACAAGTAAACGACACAAAATATATATTTTCTGCACTGATAGCCTGTAAACATATCGTTAACGACCGACTTGTATCTAGAAGCTGATCATTATTCACCAATAATAATAATAATAATTTATTGTTTACGGTCGTTAAGCCGTTTCTTTAACGACGATGAAAAATGTAGTCACTTGGCGAATGCCATTGTTACTTCGGAGTTCGAATGCCCGCTCCTCGCCCAAGCTAAATTGCAGAAGCCTAAACACATTTGAATCCAGCCTAGTTAATTTTCGTGGGTATTAATAGTCTCTTGTTACCGTGCGTTATGAATGCTACGATTTAAAATGAGAGTAGGGCAAATAATAGTATATGCTCCATTGTAGAGACCATTATAGCCCGCGCGTCTTGTACCCCTCTGCACTTGGTGCACACGGGCTTGAAACTTGTTACTCGGGCTATAATGATAATCTTCTAAAATTTGTATATAATATACCATTGCTGTTTTCCTCTGTTCTAAATAAATGTGTACAAATCGTTGTTATTTCCGTTGTCTTATGGGACTTTGTGCGTGGGGGGAGGGGGGGGAGGGAAGTTCGACATAACGGGGTCACCCAGATGGGCGGTATCCTGGGAATTTCGATTCAAAGATGCTGTGTCGTCGTAGCTTGTTTAGGTTAGTTGCAACCTCTGATTGCCTGTCTGTTGCAAGCGTTCTTCATTACATGAAAGCACAATCTGATGTGTAACTGTTTATAAGTAAGCAAGAGAAGGTGTCATGTTAACTCCTCAAAAGGCCTATTACCTAGAGACTGGACCATCGCCATTGTGTTCCCCGCCCCCGAAAATGATCAAGGGGCTGCTCACCTGGGTCACCGTGCACTATCTTCCAATTAACGAACATAACTTGCCAAATGCAAAAATATAATAATTAATAAAGTCTGTATTAACTAATAAGGTTTAATAAAAATATATACAGTGTGTCTCACTTTAGACAGCACCACCCCAGTATTTTTTAAATATATTATCAATTTAATTTTTTTTCTTCTGATTATACCCCTCACTAAATTCTACTTTTAGGGTACGTTATTTTCCCTTAACGTAAAATGCTAGCCTACAATGATTTAAAATAAACAGCAAAATTGAAGAAGTCGTATTAGGGGTTTTTTTTATTAAAAAAAGCCTTGTTAATAAGAGTTGTTCAGAATCGTTCAAATAAACTAAATCCGAAATTTCATTAAAAACAAAAATCAGTAACTTGAACAGAGCAATGGGAATGAATGCACTTCATGTGCCCAAAGAGAGATTCAACAAAGCAACGGTGCACGGTATACCTATAGCAGGATTATGCACAAGCAACGTTGATTCTTTGTAAAATATAGCTTATGCGTTTTCGTATGTTGTGACATTTAATTGAAAAATAGGTTATAAATATTGTACTGGTCTTCGCAAAGTTGGACAGATACATTTTTGTGAATTTTAGATAATCGGTTTTCCGACCTTGATACTCTGCTCTGCGATAGATATTAGGCCTACACCGGCACCCCTGCAAGTTGCACGATAAATGGACCCGCTGCTGGGAAAGCCTCATGCAACTCGCCAAAGCGATGCCTGTAGCTCAATCCTGCTCTCAGCTCCAAACTAAGATCCTTTTCCACAGCTAGGGCTCCACTGCAATGCACGATGAATGCCCATACCCTAGGCTTCCAAGACCTGTACCACGAACAACTCGTCATCCAAAATACCAAATTAACTCGATGCACTCATCAACACTTTTACCATCTGCAGAGGTGCCAGGAATTAAAGCAAAACCTCGGCAGCCTAATCACGACACTCTACTAATGTGAGAACACTGGCTGCTTGTGGGAAACCAAAAAAAAAACACACACAAGTTTCGTTTCTGGTTACCCCCAATTGTTTTTGTTTACATTGTTTTTACTTTGTTATTATAAAGTCAGCCTGCTATGATCACATTTGTTCAAGTCAAGGCTCATGATATTTTTAATAACGTTTTAAGTTCAAATTATTTCAAGGCTAATCTTTTTACAATTGCAAATTCAAATTATCACATTTATGGAATATTTTAAAATAATTGTATTGATTTAAATTGTGATCACCGCAATATATTTTAAAATTATTTTTTGGTCGCGTTCTTTCATATCCCACATACATGTATTAAGCATATTTTGGTCGTACATTATCTGACAGCTGAGACGACTGGGAACGATTCTTAAGAGATTCCGTTAGATAAGAATACTCTGAATCTGATCTGATTATTTAGCAATGACATCGCAGATTCAGAAACATTTATCTGCAAGTTGGATTAGCTCGGAATGGTTGTTCTTCAACTGACATATTTCCGTCGTTCTAGAGAGTTCAACGCAGCTCAATCGTAAAAGGCGATAAATATTAGAGTAACGTAAAACTCCGCAGATGATTCTGATCTAAAAGCTATCCGTCAAGATTACTTCAGCAGACGTACTAAAGAGACAGATGATGTTTTCCAAAGAGCCATCTGTAACTTATCGAGTAAATAAGAAAGACACACGTTATTGTTTGGCTCTTTTTTATCGTTTTCTTCGTAAATTAAACATCTAGGTTATAACAAGACACGTTGCTTTAATTCTCTATTATTTTCTGAGCCGTAGTAAAAGATCACCAGCACATCTGTGAAAGTCGTAAAGAAAAAGTTTCTGCTAAATTAAATTTGTCTGAAGTATACGGTAACCTTTGTGTCGCAATAACTTACAACTTATAACCCCCTACATTTGTGTCTTTCAAAAGTTCGAAAAAGTTTGGGTGAAGTGAAGTGCAAATATTGTTATGTTTCATCTCAGAACGATTTATTTTTTATTAGAACTGCTGTTAAATTGTGCGCAACTCTTTTAATGAAATATTACCTGCACTTAATAGTTAACATTGAACCCTTGTTTAAACAAAGTGTTTGTAGTACATGTGGTAGTATTAAATGTATATTTCATCTTGCTTTTAGGTACATTTTTTGAGAGCGTTAAATTGTTGAATTCAGAATGTGTATTTTTTATTTCACCTATTAACTTGTAATTTGAGTAATATGTAAGCAGTTTACGTGTGTGTGTTTTGTTAACAATACATATTGAAAGGGACTGCTTTTTTATAAAATTAACTATGTTATGTAGTTACTGTTGACATTATTCATAATAAACTGTAGTCTTAAATGTAATCATCTCTTAAGTTTAAATATATCTATTGCAAATAATCAGCACTTTAAATTGGCGGTGTCACATTTTTCGATGATCAATTTTGAGAATACGGCCCGGTTATTTAAATTTTGATTGATTGCTTCCCTAAATAGATTCTGAAATTCAATAGTTCATCTCAAATTACAGAAACAATGTAGGAAAGTTGCTGACGCAAAATATTGAATTTCAGAGTCTCGATATATTTTTAGTACAAATTTTAATTTTTAATCCCTCATTGTTTAGGAATCAAGTTACTCGTTAAAGCTATAGAAATGTCAGAACATTTTGGTGACTTGAGAATTTCGTGGTAGGTATTAATTTTTATTTATACTGTTTTGTTTTGAACTTCCACTATTTTTGTTATTTGCCGATTAGTATGAGTAAATATAAAGATGTAATTGGGCATTGGACATATAGATTCATTACTTTATTATACACTTTCAGAAGATTATTAAAGTTGTAAGTTGTTAATTTGTTGCAAGGTTTTTTACACTAATTTTGTTCTGATTAAGCATACTATGAAGTTGCTATAAAAATTATTGAATTTAATGCAAATACTTGATGTAAAATTTGATACACCGCAATTTAAAAAAAGACGGTTAACATCTACTTCAACTTGGTCGTTCATGTGCAAGATAATACAGATTGTCCGAAATCCGTTTTGAACCTAGAAAATTAATGATTGCGACAAGGAAGACATAAACAAAATGAGTAGCAGGCAAGGGCGTAGCCAGGATTCCAGTTCGAGGGGGGCATACATTTAATTACACCATCAACTACTATTTATTATTATTATAGTTTTATTTCATTTTTTACAAATTACAAAAATTATAAGTCGAAACATCATCAGTTTCTGTAAATCTGTGCAGATCGTAGCTTCTTTTATTTAAATGTTGTAGAATGTGAATTGCAATAATGATTATAAATCAACTGCCTTTTGCTCTTTATATATGTTTAGGGGTGGGCAACTGCCAACCCCTGCCCCCCCTGGCTACGCCCATGGTAGCAGGACAAAGATAGAATGTAATCACGACTAGGTAAATTTTTAAACTAAAATTAAGTCAATGAAATAAACAACCACTTTTGTCAAAAATTTTATGTCATTAAGGGTATAAAGTGAAGTTTAAATTATTAAAATATTTATGTGAATAGTAAACAATAGTATATTTAAACCTCACTTTATACTCTTAATGACACGTAAAATATTTGACAGAAGTGTTTGTTTGTTTCATCGACTTAAGTTTAGTTTAAAAATTTACCTAGCCATGATTACATTCTATCTTTGTCCTGCTACTAATTTTGTTTATGTCTTCCTATGTTAAAAACGGATTTCGAACAATCTGTATATAGTGTGTTACAAATTATACATTACACTTTTGAATTTTTTGAATGGGTAATTTTATTTCTTCATTTATCTTGTGTATTACAATTTTTTAACTGACGTCATCGTCACATTTAGGCAATTTACAGCCCAATTAGCCGATCTTATAACTCTATTAGTTTCCGAGATTCCAATAGTGGCAAGTCCAATTTTTAACGCAATGTATAATAATGTATACAATAACAGAATTCGCAAAAAACAAGGATCTAGTCCATTTATGAACAGCACATCTTTGAGTAGGTGTAGTAGGCGTTAAGGCTTCCTAGGACAGCTTAGTGATCTATGAGACCGCTAAGCATAATTCTGGTTTGCGCCAGGGCAATTGGGCAATTAACACTACACCGTCCCTTCTGTTATCTACCTGCCTGATCTCAGGAATTCCGCGATTGTATATTCAAGCAAACTGAAAAATGTTACAAAAAATCTCTAAAGGGCTTTACTCAGAATTTCACTCGCAAGTAGAAGTTGTGCCACTAAGTATATTGAAAAATTAAAGGCAATTATGGGTAAAAATATCTTAACATTGCTAATAATACTGAAACAATACAGGGAAATACTTGGTAATGAAAATTATATCAATTTACAAATAAAAAAATCTGTAAATGGCTTTACTCAGAACTTCCTTCGCAAGTGGAAGTTATGATACTAAACAATTTTAAAATTCAAATGAAAATAGTGATAAAATATATTTTGATTTCTAATAATACTTAAACAATAAAAAGAATCACTTAGCAATCCGAATGAAATCAATTACCGGTGATGGGATTCGAACTACAGCGCTTGCGAACGGGAATTTAACTACGGGCGCTGATCCACCGGGCAATCGAGGACCTCTCCCGGCTTTGTGATGCGCGACTGTATTTAATAGAGCGGACTTGTTCAAACTTTTGGACTCTTTTACGATATTAGCCTGTATCTGTTGAGCCCCATTGCCGACAAGGGTAAAGTCTGATATATGTGCAAATTACTACATTTATCTATTTTTCAGTTAACGCAAGAGTAATTGTATTATTTTAAGATACTTACTTTGTATATATTTGACCAAAATTTTCTCGGTTTTATGCCAGGTAGACATATAAACCACATGAAAAATATCGTCTTCCTTCAACAAATACTTTTTGAGTTATGTCGGCAACAGACAGAACGACAGACAGACAGACAGTCAGACAGGCGGGCAGACAGACTGACAGACAGACAGACAGACAGACAATGAAATGAAATTGAGAAAACCTGTTTCGTTGTATAGGCACCTTGGAACGTAAAGATCTGAAGAAACCTCGGAAGGTGATTTTTTTGCGATTACAATACGTCCTTCGTCTTTTAGACGAGAAAAGTAAAAATGAATGTTTAGACTACCCTCATAATATTGCGTAATGGTTGTTGCTTATGAGTAATTATGGGATATTGTGAATGCTATACAACCTTCTAGTATTTCCTGGATTTTTTTGAAGTGTCTTTATTATATTTAGGTAGTTTCCACATTATAATGGGGTAATAGTTAATTCTATCATCACATTATATTCAAATTTTTTTAGCATTTGTCGAAAATCAGAACAAATTGGAATTGCTTGAACTCAAAGATTTAAGCAAATATAATTAAATTGGAGGAATTCTACTTACCTTGTGTTAAACAATATAAAACGTACGCCCCTGAATCAATAATACGTGTCGTCGTTTTCAGTACAAGACAAAAAGCGGCTATCGCTTTTTAAAGATCAAATCAAGTATTCGACTGTCAGTGTCAAGCAATTTTCTGGAAATTGATTATTTTTTAGCTCAAGTAAAAGGCTAGAAAAAGGTTTCACATATTATTATATTTATTTTGTTCAATTAATCTGGATTGCCCCAGCTGCTCAAATTCGCACGATTAATGATATCTGCTTAGTCAGTTGAGCGCCCCAAATCTCAATTTAATTAGTTCTAATTCTTGACAAATTAAAAAAATCGAAAACACCTTTTTTTAAACAGCGTTAATTAACTATTTTCGGAAAAGCGTTTCTTCTCCTTCTTCACGTGCCATGTCGTTTCAGAACGTTGGTTACCATATTGGCTATCTTGATTTTATTATTCGCTATTCTAAATAACGAAATTGTATCAAATAAGTTCTTCAGCCAAGATGTTTTTCAGCGACCTAGACCTCCTTTACCTGCGATTTTGCTTTGTATAATATTCTGCAACAGCCTATACTCCCTTCCTCGTATAACATGTCCTAAGTACTCCAATTTACATTTTTTAACAAAAGTATTGACAAAATCATTTCAATGCTGTTGTTATTTAATTTTAAATTTAATTTATTGACAAATTAAACAAAGTACAACCCATAAAACGATGTAATTAAATTGTTTTCAGGCACTCGTGCATTGCTGTACAATTTTTAGACCGGAAATTATTTCTTTACCGGGTAATTTTGGAAAACTGTTTTTGCAGCACTATTTTGAAAAATTGGCGTTTTGATTGGTTTGCAATATTTGTTGACTGTGGTTACTAAGGAACTACAAATATATCTACATTTTTAATGAGTTATAATGCTTGTTTGTCATTGTAATGTTTCAATATTTAGGTAAAATTAAGAAAAAATGTAGATGCCTAAAAGGTGTTGTACGTAACCCCGGAAATGCCCTTTACATGACTTGTAGGCTACTTGTGCCTACATGTCCTGTAAAAATACTTTTTCCGGAGTTATTACGTAAACTACTATTTAATAACTGAATTTCAGCAGTTACAGTTATTACTAGCCAACCCTTCCGTAGCATCCTCCTGGTGAACTATCCGTAACAGGGGATTAGTTGTATATTTTCCATGTAATAAGATATTGCTCAACCTATTAATACTACTAATAATTTATGATAAACTTTGGCAATATGGATTGAGAATTAATTCTCCGCTTGCATGTTAATACCGGCGACCCGAGAACTATTTAACCTGTAAAGTAGGGTTATAATAATAAACTATTAAGTATCATGAACATCTTCGTTGATAATTTTCATTGCCCTATATTTTAGGATCATTTTGTATTTTTAGAGCAATCGAGATATCATGTTTGCAATTTAAAACCTGTTAAGCATCCATATTGTAGGTAAAAAAATCCAATCACACTTCTTTTATTATTACTGTGGTGAATATTCTTTCTTTTGTGAATTCTTGCTTTCACATTGAATGGCTGAAGCTGAATCAAGAGAAAGTCATTAAGACTTTTTAATATGAGCACGAATACGTAAAATTGTGAATGCTGGCTTAGAAATTAAAGTACTTTTTAGACTCTTTATGGTAGAACACGAAATCCTTCATACTGTAAATATTAACGATATACATTTTGAAAGTGAACAAGGCGATGATGCATTTAACTACAAATCTATCGTAAACGTATTGTGGAAATAATTACATACATTTTCAATCTACTGAAGTCACTCAGACATGATGATAATATTCGAGAAACATTTTCGATACTTATGCGCGGGAGCATTATATAGATTTTTTCTTCTGAATTTGACTGTTCCTTTAATATTTTCAGTTAATCTCGGGCACAACTGGAGACCTAGCCAGTATATTTAGATTTAAATGCTCCATTTTGAAGAAAACTCAACTACCAGTTCTACACATATTTATGAAAACTCGGCTTCAAACTCGGCCAAATGAACTGATTACTTGGACGAAACACACAATTTTCACTAGAAAGCAAATTTTTGGGGGACTACAGATATTAATATTAAAATATTACAAAGGCTTGGAACTAAGCTTCTTAGTATGATTTAAAATACGTCATGGCATATACCAACATTTTTCATATAGAAAAATTTGCAAGTACCCCACATCCGCGATGAAATCAAGAGGTATAGTGTAACATATCAGAATAGACTCCAAATGGACTAGTCAATAAATATATACTTCAGGCGAAGCGAGCCGGTTAAATGCTTTAAACCGGCGGACTTTAGTCTTAGATTTAATTAGGGTAAAATTTATAAAATATTTGTACGTATTTCTGAGCTTAGATTTTAAAATTAGTTAATAATTCAATAAAGTCGTAGAAACGTGGGACAAATTTATCATCAATTAATGTAAATGTAATATATAATTTACCTAATGTTCCGTAATCAAAAAGATTGTAAATACCAATAATAGAAAACAATTAGTTCTACACATGGAGCAATCAACGTAGCAGTGGTATAGCAGAAATAAGAACACCGGAATAAGATATTTTCAATATGAAATATACATTTTGAAAATTAATCGATAAAGAAAGAAAAATTCTCAAACAAAGTTTTTACCAATTAAATTAATATATTTCTATTGTCTTAAAAACGGCAAAGCATTTAATATGGAATATAATTAACATGCAGCTTAATTAAAAGGCAATTAAAAGAGACACTGAATCAAATAACACAGTCTTATCAGCCAAAAATGTTATTGGTATTTCATCAGTAAATTAATTTTCCAGTAGCTGAACCAAATATAATTCAGTCAGAATCCTAATTATGAATTTAATTGGATTCACATTTGAATTTATAAATGATAGCAGTTATTTGTCTCTTCGTAATTGTAAATAGAATTCACATTAGTTGAAGTTGATAATTTTGAATTAAGTTGTCCTGCCAGTCTATTTAGTCCGGTCGGCAGGTACTTTCTACCTGGACACAATTCCCAAGTTAATGAAATTTTGGGATATTGTTTGGGGATGGTATTGGGTGTGGAATCTGAGTTTTCGACCTCGAGGACCCTGTGCTAACTCGGGGAGGGCCGAAAAACCTCGACATTTTCGGACTTTTTTCGGTTTTTTGCTTATATCTTCTGAACCATGCGTTTTTCGAGAAAAACACCCTTATAGAAAGTTGTAGAGCATGATATTTCCTTCAATTGTAATTATTTGTTGGCCCAATACTTACCGAGATACAGCAGTTGAAAGATGGAACAAATTTCTCAAAATGCAAAAAAATTAGAAAAATACAGGTTTTTGCCTCATATTTTTCAACGTATCTATGTATACTACACATAGCTACTTATTATTTTTTATTTTAAACTAGCTGACCCGACAGACGTTGTCCTGTACAAATTTCAATAAATTTGTGATCGTTTTGTGAATATGTGAAGAGATATTGGCAATGTGTAAACAAAGTAAAAAGGAGAAAAAAAAAGTATTTCTTAGTGATAATAATTGCATCTATTAACGATTGTGGCCATGGATATTCAATTTAAGGAGGGGTTAATTCAGAAGTACGCTAATGAAAAATTCGTTTGGTTTGTAGCATTACGAGTTCTGCGACCTAAATTGCTCCGTGTGATTAGCAGCATTGCAATGCAATTAAATTGTGTCAATTCAATTCAATTCAATTATTTGGTTTGCGACACAATGTGCGATGCAAAGAAACACAATTTGGACAACTGATTCACTTTGTTGTAACTGTATAACCGTTTGTCACTTCAAAACTCACCGTATTTCGTAGGTAAATCTGTAAATTTGCTTGAGATCAAACGACGAAACTTAATTCATTTCATGAAACGTTGCAACAGAACAAGGATTCCGAAGTTAATTAAATTTTGGGATATTGTTTGGGGATAGTATGGAGTATGGAATCTGAGTTTTCGATCTCGAGGACCCTGTACTAACTCGGGGAGGACCGAAAAACCGCGAAATTTTCGGACTTTTTTTCGGTTTTGTTCGAAATTATCAAATCCACCATGAACTAGGAATTGACACCATTGAACAATTCATAAACAGAACTACCAAAAAAATCCTAACCAATCTACGTTTCACCGATAACATCACCATCCAGCAACTAGGCCGAAGTAATATACATACGACTCAAGATACGGCTTCTCCAAGATTTACCATTAAACCAAAGTGATAGTGGAAGTGATAGTGAATAATCAATAAGTTTCCGAGGCGTCAGTGTCCTCCGTGTCAGCATACGCGCCAGACAGAAATTAAACAATAGTTCGTACATCACAACCATGCATAATACTGTTAGTCAGTGTTGATCTGGTTTTCTATTAATTAAAAAAAACAAACATTAGGCCTCCGTCCGCTTTGATCTTTTTGGAGCATGTGGCAAATAGTCATCGCTCTCGTCATCATTGCGTTCAGTTGTCCAAATTGTGTTTCTTCGCATCGCACATTGTGTCGCAAACCAAATAATTGAATTGAATTGAATGGACACAATTTAATTGCATTGCAATGCCGCTAATCACTCGGAGCAATTTAGGTCGCAGAACTCGCAATGCTACAAACCAAACGAATTTTCCATTAGCGTACTTCTGAATTAACCCTTCCTTAAATTGAATATCTATAGCCACAATCGTTAATAGATGCAATTATCACTAAGAAATACGTTTTTTTTTCCTAATTACTTTGTTTACAAATTGCCAAAATATCTTCACAAACTCAGAAAACGATCACAAATTTATTGAAATTTGTACAGGACAACGTCTGTCGGGTCAGCTAGTTTAAAATAAAGAATAATAAGTAGCTATGTATAGTATACATAGATACGTTGAAAAATATGAGGCAAAAACCTGTATTTTTCTATTTTTTTTGCATTTTGAGAAATTTGTTCCATCTTTCAACTGCTGTATCTCGGTAAGTATTGGGTTAACAAATAATTTTGATTAATTAGAATTGAAGGAAATATCATGCTCTACAACTTTCTATAAGGGTGTTTTTCTCTAAAAACGCATGGTTCAGAAGATATAAGCAAAAAACCGAAAAAAGTCCGAAAATGTCGTGGTTTTTTGGCTCTCCCCGAGTTAGCACAGGGTCCTCGAGGTCGAAAACTCAAATTCCACACCCAATACCATCCCCAAACAATATCCCAAAATTTCATTAACTTGGGAATTGTGTCCAGCTAACCCCCCTCATTATGTACCTGCCGACCGGACTAATTTGTCTATTACAAGCAAGGTATGAGCTCGAAGAAAGAAGATGTCATGATGTAAAGTGTACCTCAACTTTAATAAATAATCACCAGATATGAGAATATAAAGCAGTTAATAAAAATGAAATCAACTGCTATTTAAAAAAATAATAAAAATTATAGAATTGATTTTAATCAAGTATTTGGAAAATGAATGACAAATCAACTTTAAAATAAAAGTAATCAAGAAATCAAGGCTTATTAAACAATATAAGATTAAAATTACACGATAGTCATTATGTTAGCATGCAGTATTACGCATACAAAATTGAGTTTAATACCAAAAATTAATTTACAATGACACCTAAAGAATTGATAGTTAATAAATATATGCCTTATATAAAAGTCTTATGAGTTTCTATTTGCGTATTTTCTAATTATAATTCTACAGTAATCCAAAGAGGGATGGAGAGAGAGCCGAACAATTGATTTATTTTATGTGCATGCTCGAGCCGTGAGAACATAAGATAAGAAATAGAATAACAAGTACTAAAACTCTGAGATAGATAAAATAAAATACAGTTATAAGGACCGTAGCAATATGGTGTTTCTTGAGTCGACCCGATGGGTTCTTGAGGTGCATTCTAATACAAAAAGAAGTCGAAAACTGTTGTAGAGTTTTCGTCTCAGATCCGTAATTTCTGATATACAACGTGTTCAATTCTTCAGGTGACGTTTGAGTTACAGGAATAAAACTATTGCATACATTTGGATCATATTTGGTATTAAACTCCAAACTGGTATAACTCCTTTTTTGAGAGAAATTTTTAAAGACATTGTTAAATATATCCTTGTAATTAAAGATGAACACCAGAAATAACGTATTTAATTACTAAATGTAATACAGACAGTTCTGCCATATAGTATGTCCTATAACTATGAAGATCGCAACACAATTAGGTTTTCTAGGTAACAACATTTCATTGGGCTAATCCGAACTTACACAGTGTTATCAGTTCCACCACATCACACACATTAGTGCGAAAGAACAAAAAGAAAAACAAAACGTCTTAAACTTAAACTTAAAGTTACAATTAAAAATTTCCACAACAAACATAATAGATTTTCAGGGATCAAGTATTACCCTCTGAGATACTTATGGACAATACTACGTTAGAGCACCTGTTTTATTTATTCATTTAGGCTGCAAAGCTACGCGTAAGAATAATACTGACGAGCTATATAAAATTTATACACTCTACGCAGTTTGTAGCAGTGTAAATAGAACACTGTGACATAGAACAGGAAGGGAAACAATGATATTTTTTATAAAGCTATGAGAGCGTTGGTAATTACTTACGTTAGTAGTACTGCTAGGAGAAAGCTTATACCATTGATTAAAGAAGTATAAAGATATGCAACACAACGTTAAAATCTGTACTGCATCTCCTTGCTACCCGCGGCCCCCGCATCTAGCAACTGATTCACAATATCGTATCGCCGCCGCCGTTAGCGGGAAATATCTCAACTTCCTTTCTTTGGCCACGGTGTGTTTATCTTTTGTTTAGTTGCACTTTGTGTTATCAGTTAGGCAGTGAACATATATAAACCAATAACAAAGATTACGACGCTAAGCCATTTATAAATGTAACTTTCAATGCTTTGACCCTATCGCCAACGTTCTTTAATAATACGGCACGCGTTGCCAACGATACATATGTTAATATCTATTTGTTTCGTAGGTATTTGTATTTTAACGGCGAAATATGGGAAAACTAGATTTACTATCAATTTCCAAAATATTTGGTTTCCCCTGTTCATTTACTTGAGTTCGTATTTTTATTGGAAAAACCCAGGTTAATCGTTCACAATACGAATATTTAGAAAGTAATTTCTCCAATAGTATAAAAACGTCAAAGTTTAAAAAAGAGACAAGTGTAAACAAATAGGAGAAAAACACATAATATATTTTTTTTTTATTATTTCGGAAAAAGTTTATAGAAAAGTTCCCCATATGTGAGAAGGTGTGCTTTTTATTTTTTCAATTGTTATTAGCAAATAAGTGTTTTTTAAGTTATTCTTAATTAAAAAAAATATAACTTCGTTATTTATTTAAACCATTGCCTGACATTTGATAACATAAGGTTTTGGGGTTCACAGATTACGAATCTGGCCTCAAAATTGGTCTAAAAACAAAAACGGCGTCTACAAAATGGCGTCAAGGGTCTAATTTTTTTTTTTTAAATTTTTATTAGATGTGTAGGGGTTTTTGGGGTCGCTGATTACGAATTTGACATTAAAACTCAACTAAAACACAAAATGGCGGATCCAAGATGGCGAAAAAGCGTATTTTTTTTATTCGAACTTTATTTCTTATCTATATAGGGTTTTTTGGGTCGCTGATCTCAAATTGTATGTTAAAAATTATCAAAAATTAAAAATAGCGTCTTTAAAGCGGCAAAATAGCTTTATTTCTGAATTACTCAGTAATTATAAATATAGCATTAAAAGGTTAATTTTTATTCTGTACGATTATTATTATTATTATTTAATAAACATTATATACAAATAAAATTCTAAATTGTTAAATTAACTCAAATTTAAATAGATTAAATAGATTTAAATATAAGATACGAATACATACGTTTAAATTCCAACGCCTAAAAATGTGTTTTCTACAACCTCTTTGTAGAATTTCCAAAAGATGTTACTGAATTAATAGATTTTTCTGTTTGTGACGGACGGAGGAATGTTATTACATAAAAACAAATGGCAACTTGTTCAACAGTATGGTGCAATTTTAGATAAATTAATTTTATTGTACGTAATTATCGAAAAAGCAAGTGTTTTTGTCGATTATCAGAAACATAGAATAAAATGTGCTGAAAGAGACCGACGTCTAAAAACGAAAACTGCACCAGATATTCGATTTGAAAGGGACAGGTTTTTAAAGTTGTATCAAGAAAAACTTCTGGCAAATGTCTTTCATGTCGTTTTATTGATTTTTCAAAAGAAACTTTAGCTGCAAATAATATCCCTGCTCTCAAGCTGAAAGTGATGCTGATCGGTTAATAGTTACAACAACTCTCAATGCATCAAATAAAAACATAGTCGTAGTATCAGAGAATATAGACCTATTACTTTACTACAGCTGTAGTTTCTCCTGATAAAGATATATATATTTTAAACCTGCCAAAAATTAAAAAAATAAAAAACTATCTTCTTCTAAAAGCCTGCAATTTGCGCATCCCAATTTAATCGAACAGAACACAAAAAACATTTCTTTGATATGCAAACCAGTAAAAACTGCATAGTTACTGACAAAACCTTTAGTTCACATATGATCAGCAACGTACCTTATCAATTGAGGTAGGTAAGTTATTAAACCGCATGTTTTTTGCGCAAAAGCTTTGCAGTTTTATAATATACCTTGTGTCATTTACCTTTAACGTAGATTTGCTTACCAAGCGGCTTGTCAAATTTAGGGGAGATAAATGATTGAAAAAATATGCGATTAAATGAAAAACGGTAAATAGAAAAGTTGTTGAAATTGGTGAGCTCAATCATTGGTTAAAATATTTGCACTCATTTTCATAACACCCTGTATGTAGTACTTATATAAATAATATTTTGAAGCATAAAAACTTTAAGCTGTTACATATGTTTTTTAAATTTCCTGGTTTGCTGTAATATTCTTGTAGCTGTTTAAACATTTGAGCGAAATGCAAAAACACATTTTATTTTAATTTTGTAATGAAACAACACAGATTTTAAAAACTAAAATTTTATTCTTCTTTAAATTTGTTACAAAGGAAAAAGCAAACCAAACAATAAACAAATAAAACATTCAATCATCCAAAAATTAAATAGGTTTTTTTCTGGAGTTGGCTGCTGCAAATTCTTTTATAATATTGCCAAAATGAATTTTATGGAGGATCTCTTGCTCTATAGCTAAGATTGCCAAACCAGATAATCTTTCTTGTAACATGGTAGACCGCAAATACTTTTTTTTATTACTTATTTTGAGAAGGATCTCTCACCAGAAGCTACAGACACAGGTAAAGTAAGCAATATTCTTAATGTAATGGTAATATTTGGCAGATATGAGGTTAGATTGTTTTCAAATATATATTGTAGAAGTCGAAAGGATTTGACGCTTCAGGTAATGAAAACAACCTTAGGGCTTTAATCTCGTTAAATAAATCATTTTCTTCTACTTCAGTCTCCTTCTTTTTCTGATTAGTTAGCTTTTGTTGTAGAGCACGACAGCTTTTTAAAAGATCCTCTTCATTTAATTTAAAAATATCACTAAAAAAACAAAAACGTTCTCATAATCAGATATAATTTCAAATCTACTATTTAAAGAACTTAGTGTTTGATCAATTATTTTTAAAAAATAAATTTATTTTAAGCGTGGTTTTTGGATCTTGAGGTGTCTCATACCTCTGTTCATAATCGAACAATTTTGATTTCGTCTAACAGTATTTAACGGAGGAAAACCTTGCTCTATGTCAAGAGCGGCTGCTAGTTTTCCAGCTTGAGCAAGTTATTCCTCGAAAAGATTATCATAATTTTTATTCAGGGTATTGCATATTGCACACAGAATTAACTAACCAATCGATTTTATTATATTTAATAATTAAAGCTAAAGGAATAGCTATTAGATTACAAAAAATATAATGTTTTCTGTCACAATAGGAATAGGTCGTTATGTCAACGAACATTATATTATGAATTGAGATAAAAAAAAAATAATTTCTTTAGTGCCTTAGTGCTTTGTTCATTGGAATCGTTTGAAATTGTTGAAAAATTAATAGCAGTTTATTTATCTAGAACGAAAAGTGGCATTTTAAAGACCAGAAAATTGGAATTACTTGCGAGGACCTTTAAAAACACTTTTCGTTCGTGGTGAATACAACGGTTTATTTTTCATACTGCAAGTTTAATGAATTTTAAATAAAAAGTTGTAAATCATTTCAAATTTCATGTCAACAACTGACGTACCATTTTAATTATACCTAATAATAATAATAATAATAATGTTTATTCAACGGATTATACCATTTACAATATTATACTAAAAAAACAGCCAAATACAACAAAAGTTAATATTTACCATATAAAGAAAATAAAATAACAGTAACGAAAAAAAACATGCATGCAGGGTTGCTGGGTTACATATCAAATAAAGATTTTATATGCCTAATAAAAGTGTTAAATGGTATTCCAATAATATCAGCTTTATTTGTCTTATTAACAGTTCCTACAATTCGTTGCAGCGGACTATTATTACAATAATTGGTACGGCGATACTCTTGTAGCAGCATATGCTGTAACCTGACATTGAATGCAGGAACACGTACTTGAATTTTAAAATTTTACTTTAAAGTACTAGGATTTAAATGTTCCATTTTTTGTACTATAAATAATCCGAAAAATGTCATTTTTGACATCAGTATGAAATAAAAATTCAAACTGTATACAAATCTCCGGTTTGACGCCCCTTTAGAGCGGCGTCCGCGTGCGGTGCACGCGTTGCACGCGCGGTTGCGGGGGCCCTGCAGAGCACGATCCAACCAAAGCTAGATGTTCGCACGACAGCTGTTGCCGGCAAACTGAAAAAGTTTCGGTAAAAACGGCGAGAGACGCGCCATCTGTAGGTCGCTACATTTCTACAGCACAATCAGCTCCGTAAAGCTGCGTATCTTCTTCTACTTAGTTAATCCATGCTTATACTAACTTATCAAGAGTGTAAATGGCTGAACAGAAACAGAAATAAAGACAAAACTAGAAAGTATGCATACATTTTATCATAGTTAGAAATAATTTATGATCTAATATATGTATAATAATTGTAATAATGTCCATATTGTCTATTAACTATTAGCCTTACAGTGTCATAAATACATTTGTTGCTTTTGTTTGTTGTGGGGTTGAGATTTTTGTGTAGGCGTTTGAAATAGCGAATGGAACGGAAAGAGGTGTGATTTCATGCGAACTTAACGGTTGACAACAGAAATAGCCAGAAGAATTTATGGTCGACGTTTTTTTAAATCAGATCGATGTGAATAACGAAACCGAAAAGGCGAGTGATCCTGTCAGCCTCCTACCACAATACGAAGAAAATAGGCGCAGTAGCCGTTACACATGTGAAGGCTTTTCCGTTTATTTATAGCCAACGATTATTTGGCAGATATTTGTTGTCCAGTGATGGGCACTATGTTTCCATTCGAATATTTTTGATTAAGACGAATAAGTAGGAATATAAAGTGTAACCTAAGTTTATACGTATGTATATATATATATGTATATACAATGCAAGTTTAAGATTTATGTGTTTACAATATAATTTACCAACGAATCAAATTACAGTGAGTTGACAGTGTGCATAAGGTAATTGGCATGGCGTAAATCCTAAAACGGGACCAAACAGAGGTTCCTTTAAGTTTTCAGCAAATGATTTATTAAATTTCAATTATGGGGGTTGATAATTTATTTCTAGCCACGTTCTTTGCTGAAATATATTACACTTCAAAGAGCACTTTTGCCTCAGCTCCCAGACTCATCTAAGCTATCTCATAATTCACAATAATGTAAGTGCAGTATATCTAAAGAGCACAGCTATACGGGCGTATATCATCTGCGATGCTTGTTAAGTTTGAAATTGCTCTTATCTTTATTTCCCTTTCACTGGCAGAATATTAAAATTTATTGACAATTTTTTGCTGACAGGTAGTACTAAAGGTAGTTATGTTGCTGTAACAAAACAGTACAACCTCGTCCTGTAAATATATTGTTGTGGTCTTAATGCTTTTATTTTATTTTATTTAAGTTTGCTATTATTCTCAGGAAATTAGTATATAGGTTGTAGCTGGATTTATTCTTAATTTAGTAGTAAAAGGAAAGAGCAGCTAAATTTTTGTTTTGTTTTACAATTAACATAAATAACAACATATATATTTCAGCACCTGGTGCCTTCTTCAGTGTACAATTACAAACAGTTTAAAATAGGTTTTAGATAACATTCTGTAAAATAAAAACACAGTATTACAAGAATATTTATGAAAATAATAAATAAGTGAAAAAATCAACCCTCTCAAATAGTTACCTGTTATTCATTTGGCGATAAAAAATTAAGTACAAAAACATTCTCCAATTATATATTGTAAGTTTAACATTCTGTTGTTTATTCTGTAAATGAAATTCTATATTAAAAACCAAAGTAATAAGGAAACAATAAGAATACTCACTCTAAAAATGTTAAAATTTCCTTTTTGTTATTCAAAGATTGCCATTCTATGTATAAATCCATTTATGCAATTAGTTGCTTTTTAAAGATTTTTTTAAATATTGGGAGAAATTTAAAAATTACCTATCATACCTAATCATACGAATTAGTTATAAATAATTTAAAAAAAACTGATAAAAGTACTCACGTTAAATTACTGATAAAAATTTTATTATTAAGTAAGTTCGTCTTGCTGTCGTTTTTTATTCGAGAAAAATTGTTTCTTTTTGCTTCTGTCAAATCTGTGTCATATTTAAGATAACCTCCACTTCAAAAAGTAATGAAACCATCTTTATTTTATGTTATTGTTAATGGGTATATAAATATATAAGGAGCACCTATAATGAAAATGTGTGATTACTTTACTTTTGAAAAAAACTGAAAATAGAACTTACTTTAATTGAGTTTATATATCAGCAATGATCAGCCATAAAAAAATTTAATTATGAATTTTGTATTCTTTAATAATCGATTTTTCTGTAAGAATTTGTTAGAATTAATAATTGCAATTAAGAGTTTGATAACTTACTCACTTTAGTTACTCTAATACTACAATTCAATATAAAAAAAGTATAATAAACAACTTAGTTGACAGAGCAATCAAATTGTCATCAAACACATTTCATAATCAAAACCTAAAAATAATTAAAACTATGTTGTTAAAAAATAATTACCCATATTCACTAATTAATAACACAATTAAAAATAGATTAAATAAAATTAAATTTAAATCTAAACATTCTGATAATACTATTTATCTTCAACCAAATTGCTTAGGAGATGAATTTAATAACAATAAAAATAACAACAATCCTAAATATATTACTCTTCCATTTATACCAAAATTATCTTTTTCATTACAAAAAGAACTTAATAAATTTAGTTTAAAAGTTGCTTATAAAAATAATAATACAATTGGGAATTTGTTTTTCAATAACCTTAAAGATAAAAATAAAATTACTGATGAATCTAATATAGTTTACCAAATAGATTGCAAAGATTGTGATGGCAATTACATTGGACAGACTAAGCAGAAGCTCTGCAAACGTTTAAATCAACATAAAAATTCAATAAAAGTCAAATTAACTTCACCTAATAAAAATAATACAGCTCTAGTTGAACATACTTTGCAAAACTTTCACAATTTTAATTTTTCTACACCAAAAATCCTTCAGAGGGAAAAAACCTTAAAAAACGGCTCATTTATGAAATGATTGCTATAAAAAAAGTCCAAAAGCTGTTAATTATAGAACTGACATAGAAAACCTGAACTTGATTTATCATAATTTATTATAATATTGTTATTTAAGATGTTTTTATACTATTAATTTATAACTTAATAATAATTTAATCTTTATGCTTAACAAATCATTGGAACTAATAAAAATTTGGAACTCTTGATGACAAACTTTTTGCGCATGCGCTAGTGCTTTGTTCTTCGTCTTGCTATATCTGTCATGGCCGCAACACGGCAGAAATAATTTGCTCTCAAACAAATTAATAATTCAAATACAATAAATACCGCTATTATTCAAAAACCATCTAAAAATTAATTAATTTGTAAGTATACTCATCATAATCAATGCATTTTAAATTATCCAGCTTGATTTAGTTACAGGAGATTCTGTTTTGAGATTACTTCAGCAACTTTGGAATAAATCGGTCATGGCCGAGTTTTGCGGGTGACCCTGAAAATTGAAATTTGCATAAAACTCTTAAAACCTTATAAATAATATCTAAACTGTTAAGTAAGTATTTTCTTCAAATTATCATGCTCTCAATATAAAGTGATACATATTTTTACAGGAATACACCTCTTTTAAAAAATTTTCAAACATGGCTGTAACAGTATTTCTGCCATTTTTATAAATAAAAATTAATATTTCTAAAATGAAATTTCAACCAAATATTATCTGAATAAAATAACTAAAGTGAGTAAGTTATCAAACTCTTAATTGCAATTATTAATTCTAACAAATTCTTACAGAAAAATCGATTATTAAAGAATACAAAATTCATAATTAAAATTTTTTATGGCTGATCATTGCTGATATATAAACTCAATTAAAGTAAGTTCTATTTTCAGTTTTTTTTCAAAAGTATTGTAATCACACATTTTCATTATAGGTGCTCCTTATATATTTATATACCCATTAACAATAACATAAAATAAAGATGGTTTCATTACTTTTTGAAGTGGAGGTTATCTTAAATATGACACAGATTTGACAGAAGCAAAAAGAAACAATTTTTCTCGAATAAAAAACGACAGCAAGACGAACTTACTTAATAATAAAATTTTTATCAGTAATTTAACGTGAGTACTTTTATCAGTTTTTTAAAATTATTTATAACTAATTCGTATGACTTTCTATAGGTAATTTTTAAATTTCTCCCAATATTTGAAAAAATCTTTAAAAAGCAACTAATTGCATAAATGGATTTGTACATAGAATGGCAATCTTTGAATAATAAAAAGGAAATTTTAACATTTTTAGAGTGAGTATTCTTATTGTTTCCTTATTACTTTGGTTTTTAATATAGAATTTCATTTACAGAATAAACAACAGAATGTTAAACTTACAATATATAATTGGAGAATGTTTTTGTACTTAATTTTTTATCGCCAAATGAATAACAGGTAACTATTTGAGAGGGTTGATTTTTTCACTTATTTATTATTTTCATAAATATTCTTGTAATACTGTGTTTTTATTTTACAGAATGTTATCTAAAACCTATTTTAAACTGTTTGTAATTGTACACTGAAGAAAGCACCAGGTGCTGAAATATATATGTTGTTATTTATGTTAATTGTAAAACAACAACAAAAATTTAGCTGCTCTTTCCTTTTACTACTAAATTATTATTCTCAGGGTTTTATCAAAATTGGGTCCTAAATTTACCTTTTTATCCACAGCTTTAGCATGCACGTGTAACAACTTTAATTGTTAGACTCTTAATCTCTGGGTTACTGTTGAATTTAATTAGGACTTACACAATAAAACTTATAATACTTTAAATTGAGGCAATTGTATTTATTAAAAATATATCTGCATTTGTCACATTTAATAACCTTTGTACATTAAACCTGTAAATTAATTATTTGCAGTTAATTCAATTTTAAACCATCTATACTGTATGTTTACATAATTTAATTATTTAATTATTAATGTTTCTTTGACTGAATTATTGTTTATTTTACTAAATTTATTATACGTTAATATTTCCGTTGTTTAATTGAATTCAATTTCATATTCTTAAGTACCAGATACATGCTTGTGGTTGCTAATTTTCTTTTTAGATCTGTTTTATTTGTAATTGAAGTTTTATCCACTTACTTGGCAATGTCCTCTTTCCTCGAACTCTATTTATCTGTATTCTAATGCAATTGATATCTGCATTAGGTATCCTTCTCGTTGTAGTCAGCAATCGTTTTTGATCATAGGTTTTATGCACTCACTTTGTCTTTCTCGATTTTACACTTATCCCTTCTATATGGCACTACTTATTAGTATGACATTATTACCAGTATTTTATCATGTGAAATTGAATATTTAATTCAGTTTGAAATTAAACTTGTGTCAATCGAATTAATAAATGTTACACCCCATTTGTTCTTGTTATTTTTAAAACACCCGCCAAAAACCTTGATTATACCAATCGATAATACAGATTTCTATTTTTTATCTTTATGACTTTTGTATTTGTCATTAATTATACTTTTTAGGATAACAGTTATATGATGATATTAACCCTTTTATACACTAAATATGTGAGAATTAGACTTTTATTTATATTTTATAATATATACTTCTTTCAAATAAAGCTTGACTAACAAAATAATTTTCAATTAATTTGAATTAAAATTGCAACCATAAATGGACTATTTAATAGTGAACTGCTAATACCATTCAAGGAAATAGAAATTATAATGATTATACCATTCACAATGAGCAAAATCCCTATTTAGGCCACGCATTAATAAGTGAAAACACCGTGGTGTTATCGTTTTGGTGTTTTCAATTTTGAACTGTCAGCTGTCAACGTCATGCCATTTCCAATAAGATTTTTAGGATACTCATTAAGTACATTTTTGGTGTAATTCTCTTATTGATATTCATGGTATAATCTAATCAAATACTCACTCGAAGACTTTATTATTAAATACTTTTGCTTACAAACTCAACGGGTTGCTTTGTAGAAACACCACTCGCCTTCGGCTCGTGATGTTTCTAAGCAACCCGTTTCGTGAGAAAGCAAAAGTATTTTTGATAATTCGCAGCCGTCTCGTGGTATTATTACTGATAATACGAAGTAATTCCAAACATTATCCTCTTATGAGCATTATCATTAAGCTGCTTTATTATTATTTCATTTTAAAATGCTTTGTCATTTTAAGACCATATCAATATATACGTAATTGCCATCAAATCGATTATCGTGGTATTATTTTTTTATAATTTAAAAGTAAACACTTTGTTTAATGGTGATTTAACTAACAGGATATTATTTAACTAAAGAGAACATTGAGTTAAATATTTCGCTCTTACACGACAATTATCTGTGATTACGTAATTAAAGCCTAGATGATAACAATTGCCGTAAGTAAACACGTCGCAAACAAAACACACTCAAAGGACGCTAGTGCCGGAAGTGTTAAAAAAACGGACGCCACCAAGAAATTCGCGAAATTCGATCTTTTAGGGTGAAGTCTTCTGACCATTTTGTTGCTTTTGGAACGAAATTAGCGCCCAACTAGAGCTCCTAGCGAGTCCCACGATGCTTGGCCCCCTTTTTGTCCGTTGGTCAGCCTCTGAACTCCGCCGCAGAACATTGCTGTAGATGTACCGCTGTTACACCAAAAACTGCTTCAAGCTGTCCCCGTTGCTTACACCCAGGGCTGCACTCCTCTCTACGAAGGTCACTGCCTACCTCCAGCTTCCAGGGGCTTCAATTATGCTGCTCGTTTATCAAAAAACAGCGACCGGAATAAAACACTTTTCAATCTTCCGCAGAGGTGCTACGCATGAATGCACTCCACTACAGCACACCCACAAGACATACAAATAATTTTACAATTATTTATTGGGGAAGTCAAAATAACACCACCATTCAGTTTGACTTCCTCTTCCCAATTGTTTGTCTTGATACTACATTGTTTTACATTATTTCCAATCCTACTCTGATCACATTTTTTGTGGCTAACACTATTTTGAATACAATTTTACATATTATTATGAACACCAACGCTATTTTATACTATTTACAAAAATTAAACTAGAACATTCTGGAATATTTTATAAAATATTATTTGATATGCATGAACTATTATTAATTGCTATAATAATCATAGAGGCTTAAAATGTGTTCATAGCAATATATATATATATATATATATATATATATATATATATATATATTTAGTTAAATATGTATTAGTAAAAATTGTGAAACAACTTGTTTCTTACAGTGTAATATTTTATTACAATAGATTTAGCTAAATATTGTTAAACGGAAACGTCAACAAACGACATCGTGTACTGCATTCACTTTTATTTTTTCACACTTGGTTTTCGTTTCAGTTACTAGAATAGTAAATGTTTACGAACCCAATTTGTGCCACGTCACATAAACTTGCAGATTACACGACTTCACTTGAGATCAAACACTACGATTAATACTCAACCAAATTAAAACTACAATATACGAAACTAAGCAGAAAGATTCAAGGAAGGTCACTGTAGTATTTATAATTTAGTGTATAAAGCAACGTTTTGATTAAAATAGAATAAATCATAACTGCAGTTATCATGACTTCACTTGAGAGCAGACACTAAGATCAATATTCTTCTCCTTCTTTTTCTTATTATAGGCCAGTGGCCTGTTATAACCACAAAGTGGTTCTACGAGCCCTCTTTGCCCTTAGGCCGGGCTAGCCTTGCCCGTCGAAAGTGAAGAAGAGTTCCCTTGTTTAGGGGTTAATATTGAAGCATATTAAAACTGCAGCATGCGAAAATAAGCAGAAATATTTAAGGATGGCCGCACTTAAATACGATAGTGAACTTCCTTGAATCTTTCTGCGTATTTTCGTACATTGTAGTTTTAATTTGTTTCAGTATCAATCGTAGTGGTTGATATCAAGTGAAGTCACGTAAATTGCAATTTTTGGCTACATTTCTTGAGAGTAAATCGCCACCTTAAGTTTTAAAATTAGATCCTACATAAGTCGTATATAAATGTCGAAGGACCAAAAAACTGAGAACTTGTAATTCCACAAACAAAATCTCATTGTAATGTATTAATGATGTTTTTAGATATACATACAAAGATAATTTTATTGGTAATCTTACATTCCTTATCATTAAATCAGCTTGTTAGTACTTTAATTTATTAAAGGTCAGTAAAATAATGACTATGACAATATTATAGTAGTCTTGTGTATGTCTTGTTGACTACGTAAATGTGATTTGGAATGCCTGCTATAATATTAAGGTTACCACATAAAGCCAGTAGAATGTAAATTATTGGTACAATTTCAAAACGTAGTCAGGTGGAATTGCCCGACTATAAATCTCGACTACACCATTTTAATATTATAGAATGCCCTAAAATACATTTGATTCATCTATTATAATATATAATATTGTTCTGAATGTTATTTTATTGACGTTTGAAGAGCACTTCTCGTAGTTATATCAAAACTAAACTCAATATATTTTAATAAGGGTAGCTGTTCATAATAATAGTAATAAATGAATTAGAGTGGAATGATCATATTGATTGAATGACCGAGGACCGATTGCCAATAATCGCCAGGGATCACTAGCGTGCATAGTCACCACCAAAACAAAACCATTAGAAGAAAAACAGACGTAAGGTTTAGTTGTAGGCGGGGGAAGAAGAAGATTTATTGTTGGAGTGCATTTTAGCTCTATATGATCAAGAGCATCTGCTTTATAAGGATTGGCTGTAAGTTGTAATGTAATATTAAGACGGCATATAAATGTAAAACTGATATATACAACACATAATATGCAACATGAATTTAAAATATGCTGCGTACTCAACGAGAAACTCAAACAAATTGTGATTGGTTTCTGGCCAGTTAACCAGCGAATATGTCGAATCCAACTCAAATGAGGCTTTTTCAATATCATAATCAACCACCATGCCCCAAAGGAATATAAAGGCGACAGGGATAAAGAGGAGTAAGCTGTTTCTAGACGAAGTGACGAAAAGAGCTTAGTCTAGCATTTTGAAAAAACCTGTAAAGGGCTTTACTCAAAACTTCCCTCGCAAGTGGACTTTTGTAACACTAAACAATTTTAAAAATCAAACGAAACTAGAGGTAAAAATATCTTAACGTTCCTAGTAATAGAGTAGTAATAGAATTCACAGTGTAAACACTGTTGAAAAGTGCTTCGTGTTAACATCACATTCAAGGTGTTTAACACATCAGCGCTCGATTGTGAAAATCGGAATGCTACTAGTAAAATACCTGAATATAAAAGAACTGTAGTGCCTTATAGCGAAGTTACGAAATCAGCTTCTGTGAAATATATGGAATTTGTTGAAGCTGAATGGAATATTAACTGCAGGCTCACATACTGCAGTTCTTAACCTTTGACCCTTGCTCATTTAAGGTGAAGTACTATAAAAAGAACGAATAGAAACACAAGATGCCTAGTAACTGCGGAAAGTGCAGTAGGAGCATGTCCATTGGCGTAACTAGCGGGGGGGCCAGGGGGGCCAGGCCCTCCCCAGAGTGCCGTCTGGCCCACCCCAGAAAAATAGAAGTTAAATAAATTTAAAAATCTGCTTTTATTATTAACCCATTTAAACTAAGGGGTTGGTTATCGACCCCCACACGTTCTTACATTTTGTGGTTTTCTTACCTTTTTGGCTTAAAAACATTATAGTATAAATACCATTTGTTGGACGGATGGCTCGAATCCGACATAATAATAATTTTCATTGCTTGCTTGCTTGACGCCACTTTGAGAGCGAACCCGTGGGCCGAATTGGTTGATTTTGGTGTCAATCGACTCAGGGCGACGCAAGTAAGCCAGTAGTAGGGGTTTAAAATTTTTATAAGTGACTTTTTTATGTGGATTTTTTGTTAATAGCTAACCTCAAAATTAACTCGACACACAAAATGGATCACTCGTGTACTAATTGCATTAAATGAATTATTTCGCGCCCAATTTGGGTGCAGAACGCTAGTGAATAATAAATAATATGCAAGAGAAAACATTATTAGTTAGCTAATAATTACTTTGAAAAGACTGTTTTCGTCTGAATATTTTTTTAGTTAATTGTGCACCATTTTAGTTATTTTCTCTTAAGTTTTCTATAAATAAAAAACCAATTTATGTGCACAGAAAAATATAATTGCAATTATTTCATATGCGGGTAAGTAAATGAGCTGATAACTTGAGTGCATCGCTAACTACTCCCTGGACACATACAGCTAGCTACCTATTATAGGATCATCCAGTTCAGACTTACGGTGACTTGCTATTTGGAGGTTTGCCTTGCCTAAAGAGTTGAGTTTTTAACTTTGAAGAGTACGATTCAGAATTTTATGTTTAATAGTGTTCTATGTAAACAAAGTAAATTTTGTGGTGTTTGAATTTCCACAGTTGCTAGCCCAAGACAGAACAAAGAGAAATCACAATAACAATTAAGAGGATATTGATATTTTCAAGAAAGTATTTGCTTCGACGATACTGAAAAAAGCTAAAACTTGTGGCTCAAAAACTTGTAAATGGAAACTAAGTTATGTTTCCCAAAGAAATCTGTTTCTCCTGGAATAATATTTTTACCGCTAACTTCATTTAGTTGCAAGAAGTAATCTATACATTTTTTATGTTGTTTATGAACCGAGAAATAATTTATTAATATGCTACTCAGACAAATAGTATTACGAGGGTAGCACCCATAATTTCTGCAAAGCAACAGATCAGGTGCGCCATGGAAATCAAACTTGACATAAAACCAATGTTTGTTGTTTTCTAGTTTAACAGTCCAAATTTAGTTTTGATCATTGCAACAGTTATTACATAGTTAATTTTGAAATAAGTGTTGTGCAGCAAAAATAAATGTAACCAGAGAAAATTTTAGAGCCATAATTTACTATGCCTTTAAAAGTTCCATATCTCCGAAAGAAAGTTTTAGATGGCTTCGTGCTGCTTTGGTGACCAAGTGCCTTCGCATCAGAGGACTGTCTATTGTTGGTTTAATAAATTTAAATTTGTACGAGTGTCAGTTAGTGACGATTTTTGCGAAGGAGAACCAATTTCTGCACTTACCGATACGAACATAAACGCTGTGAGAAGAATGATTCAGTAGGACAATCGAGTCACGTATAGAATTATTGAAAGCGTCTTGGACATTGACATGACTGCAATAAATAAGATTTTACATAATCATTTGGGTGTAAGAAAAGTCTGTTGTGGGTGGATACCACACAGTTTAACAGAAACACAACAACAGCATGTGGATTGGTAAAAGAAATATAATGAAGGTAGATATAAAGCAGTTTACATCATAACTGGTGACGAAAGCTGGATATATGCATTTGAACTAGAACCTAAGTTACAATCTGCCCAATGGATGTTTCCAACAGATCATAATCTAGTTAAAATGAGGAGATCTCGAAGAGTTGGTAAGAAAATGATTGCTTGCTTCTTCTCAAAATCACGACCTATCGCAACTGTCGTGCTTGAAAATAGACGTACGGTTACTGCAGAATGGTACACAACAGTATGGCTGCCAGGCGTTATTCAAAAAGCTCGTTTACAGCGCCCAAGGAATGAGATCGTTCTGCACCATGACAATGCTTTTAGTCATACCGCATATCAAACAAAATAACTTTTAGAGACTTCCAGATTAAAATTGCGAAGTTATCCCCCATACAGTTCCAACCTATTACCTTCCGATTACTTTCTATTTCCTCCATTAAAGGATAAAATGCGTGGTGTGCGATTTTGAACTCCCGAAGATGCTGTGGAAAGCTTCAAAAACCTTGTTTCTCAAGTGACTCAAGAAGACTGGAATTTGTTTTGAAGATTGGTTTTACCGAATGCGAGTTTAAGGGCAAATATTTTGAGAAACAATAATAAAAATAAATTTTGTCTACAAAACTTTTGTTTTATTAGATTGCAGAAATTTACGCGGCTACCCTCGTATAACAGCGTCAAAGAATATGCAAATAAATGGATGCGAATAAGTTATGTATGTACGTAAATTCATGTCTTCATAGGTATACATAGGTATTGACGATGGTTGGTTGGGGGCCTGGCCCTCCCCAGCCAAAAATCCTAGTTACGCCAATGAGCATGTCGAGACAAGATATTGATAATATTAAATGTACTCATTGCAAAATTATGTTTCACACTGCTTGTGTTAATTTCACCGAAGAAACTACTTTCAAAGGATGCATGGCAATGTAATAATTGCGCCTTTGAGGGTAAAGATATTACCTTAGCAGATATTGTAAAGGAACTGAAATTTTGTAGATCGGAACAAGCTGAAATCCGTGATTCTGTGAATTTTTGTCACGAAAAAATAGATGAACCTTAAACCGCCAAGAAAAAATATTGAATGAATATCTGCAAAGGATTGAAAATCTAGAAATCAATAATTCTGTTCTGAAAAAGGAGAGTTTGGGGCTACATCAAAGGTTATATGGTATAGAGCAGTATTGCCGAAAAAAAACAGTGTGGAGATCCAGGGTGTTCCAAAAGTTAAATACTAGAACACGTTGATGATGGTCCAGGCAGTAGGAGCAGCTGTTGGATTCAATATCTATCCCGAAATGATCGACGCCTGTCATCGCCTGAGAGTGAATCCAGCACGGCAGCCTAAAGGAATAATAGTAAAGTTTACGAGACGTATGGCAAAAGGCGATTTTATGAAGGCTAAGAGAGTTAAAAGCAATCTGCAAGTCAGCGATCTTCGAGACGACATTCGGAAATTGTCACCGACCAACTATCCTATTTACATCAACGAGCCATTCACCCAACAAAACAGGCAACTAATCACTAAAGCGAGAGAATATAAGAAGATCAACAATATTCGTTATCTCTGGACTCGGAATGGCAAAATATTTATGAGAGCAAAGGATGAGAGTAAGGTATTTGTGATAAAGTCTATAGCCGATTTCAAGGATGTCCATTAACTATAGAAGAATTACATTTTACCATCAAAATGCACGAGGGCTGAAGACTAAATTACGTGCTTTATACAACAACGCTCTCAGTGAAAACTATGACATTGTGTTTTTAACAGCAGACATGGTTAGAAAATAGTGTTTGTGATAATGAACTGCTTGATGTCCGGTGACTTCGTGCAGTGTAAGAAATCTAAAGGGGATTGTGTGCTGACTGCAGTAAAAAAAGATTTTCCATCGAGTAAACTAGACCATTTGGATTCGCAATTAGAAAGTGTGTGGATTCATGTAAGCATTTTGTTTATTTCCGACCAACAAGTGATTTAAATATTTTCGAGATACTATTTCTAACAGTTGAAGGAAATGTGGAACTTACTCAGAAACCTTTGGTAATATTAGATGACTTTAATTTACCACATTTAGGTCCAGAGCTGATTTTTTCTTCAAATCTTCTACTGGCCGCATTTATTGCAAACTTTTAACGGATTGGTGCAGTATGGCAAAATCATAAATAATAGAAATATAGTTTTAGACTCAATTTTGGCAAACAAATTTACTACTGTTACGAAATTTGTCGGGTGTACCGCAAGGTTAAACCTAGGCCCCCTTCTATTTAAAATTTATATAAACGACAAATCCGACGTTTTGCAAAACTTCAAACATGTTTTATTTGAATATGATCTAAAAATTGAGAAAATATAAACAAGACTGCCTTGTTACAACAAGATATTGATGCTATTTTTGACTGGAGTAAAGCTAACCTTTTATGTCTGAACGTAAACAAATGTATGTCATAAAATAAATGGTTTGTCTTTAGTTCGAAATTCAGGAATAACCGACGTAGGGGTTATATTTGATTCAAAATTAACGTTTGTGTCTCAGAGTACTAAAATGGGTGCTAATTCCTTAAACAGTTGGGTTTATAATAAAGACTACAAGCGGATTTTTAAATTCTAAATCTGTATTTCGAATTTATAATGCATAGACGTTCGAAGCAGGTTGGAATTTTCATTAACAATTTATTATATTATATATTATTATAATATCCATATATCGGCAGTTGAACGTGTACAAAGGTTTTTAAAACGTTAGTATTATAAGGAATCCGGAGAATATCCTCAGTTTTCATCCTACATTAGTATGTTGCGTCATTTCGACATAATGTCCTTGGAACATCAGAGAATTATATCAAATTTGTTATTTATGCATAAAATAGTCAATTCTCACCCAGATTTGGATTCCAAAATACGGCAGCTGAATTTCTTATTTCCAAGGGTATCATCGCGAAATGAATTAGTATTTTATTTATCCCGCCCTAATACAAATATTCTTCTAAATTCACCAATATACCAAATGTGCAACCTGAGCAACAGATTCTCCGGAAGACTGGATTTTTACATGCCTTCTGTCGCCAAGTTTAGGCGAATATGTTTAACATTCTTTTGAAATTAATAACGATTATCGCCTTTCTTTACTGTTAATTACTAAATAGTTGATTTTTTTCTGTACTTTAATTTTGCAAAGCCCATTTTGATTGCTATATGATAAACATTTCTGTTGTTTTCAAATAATTACTTTTAATTATTTAGTTGATTGTGTGGATTCGTTTTGTGACTATGGTTTTTTTATATTCTATTATTTTCGTTGTGAATGATATATTTATTTAAATGTATGTAACTGTGTCCTTAATTAGTTTTTACTGTTGGATGTAGTATAAACTCTCTAAAATATAATTAAAAAAAAAATACTGAAACAATAAAAGGAAACACATAGCAGAGCGAATTATATCAATTTTCAAATTAAAAGGCATTACCGGCGCGGCGGTGGGATTCGAACTTCAGCGCCTGCGAATGTGATTTTAACGCTTGGCAGTGGACCTCCATGCAATTCGCCGTTTCTTCGAACGCGGCCACGTGGATCTTTCATATCTCCACCATATAGCTTGATTAAGAACACAATGCACTTATTTATTGCCTATTTTTGTCTCTTTTTTGCAGTTTATGGATGAAGCCTTTACCAGAGAAGTAATTACCAATACCCAAAACTCACATTCGACGGCACTTGAAAATTTTTTTGAAACCACAGAAACGCATTTTCGATGGATATTTGGTGTGGTATTCTTAATGACAATCTTATTGGGCCATTCGAATTTCAAGATCGCTTAACATCCGAGCGTTATCTATTTTTTTACAAAACGAATTGCCAAGATTATTGGAAGAAGTCCCACTTCAGAGGAGTGTGGTTTCACCTGGATGGCGCACCTCAACATTTTGGTAGAAATCTCAGAACAGCTTTGCTAACCGTTGGTCCAGTAACTGGACTCTTTCAACGAGACTGAATATGAAACGTTTCGGTAGTGTATATAAGATGTGAGTAGGTACATCTCTCAGCTACATTTCTACATAATAGCCATTTCGATGAATACACTTATCGTACTGTGGCACGAGCCTGGCCACTCAGTCAACCCTTCACCCTTCAGATGTGAGTAGGTACATCTTTCACCTACATTTCTACATAATAGTAATTGTGACGAAAATAATAGTAAATAAAAGAACCGAAAATGCAATACATGTTTTTTTATATTTAAAAATATACAAAATAAATATTATACTCGAATTCGATTGCATAATTATCAAATATCTTGAAGGTTAATGCAAAATACTATGCCATTTCTACACAAAGTATAAAAACATTAAGATCACTTCTGTAAACGCCTGGTTGATCATCTGACTTCTAAAATTTTCCTACTCATGAATCATGTATCATGTATCAATATATGTTTCGTCAAGGAACGTTACACATTTTTTGTTCGCACTTAGTTGAGCAATTTTCTTTCGTCAGAATATTTTTATAAAGAAAATCTATTTATTTTAGATGCTTTCTCAAGGTTTTCTATCCTCCGGTATATTTCATTCTCTCGTTAATTTTTTTATCTAAGAAATTTATACTGTGTATTACATTTCATGATTGCCAGCGTGGCCAAGCGGTTAGAAACCTCGACTGCGGTGCTACGGTGCGGGGTTCAATTCCCACATCCTAGTCGCTTTAAAAATTGGGTACCGAAACAACTGTTGTGGAAGTAGGGAAAATAAGGCAGTCGTCAAAGGCGTGATGCTAACCACACCGCCCGCTTAGTGTCGCATCACCTTTAAACATTCCCTCGTCCTATAATCTATTGATTATGCCCTTAATACATAACTAACTATTATTATCGATAGTCAAATCATATAAGTACTAATAAAAAGTACTTTTTATTTGAACAGGACAATTTAACCAAGGTGTGGTTATTTCTATTATATATAGGATTACTTTTTCAATTTCTTTAATCTGAAAGGTCCCATTATCAGCACTGCCCCCCACATTTTTCTATTTTTTTAGGCTTGGTTCAGTAAGGCACTTAACGATCAAGTGTCGTATAACATTTTTCCATTATCAACTTTACTTATAAAAAAGTTGTTTGTTTGAAGCTGTATAATACTGCTTGCCGTAAGAAAGTGCTTTCTGTAGAACCAAATACAAAAGAATTTATAATACTTATATTTTATGCAGGGTCTATTATTTTGTTGTCGTCTCATGTTTTTTAGATCTATTTAATTCGTTTTACGATTTCAGTGAGCAGGATATACAAAAACTAGACTATTTATGTTTGAAAGCTATTTCCAAAACGGTTCATTTTTATACTGAACTTAAATAAAGAAGATGGGACGGTACAAGCCCCATGTCGGTACGTCGGTACACTGTTGGTATGGAGCGGTTTTTGCTATGTAGTTTTTGGGACGCCCGCTTCTTAAGACACATTAAGTTTTCGTAATCTGTGGAACCGGTACTTTCTATGCTGAATGGCCGTTATTATATTATGTTATATACATGACCTCGCCACACTTGCCACGACTCCTCTAAAGATAATTCGCAAACGAGATGGGAACTAATTATTGCAAAACCTAGACGGAGGAAATCAGTTTAAAGTCGAGTTGGTCGTTTATCACTGTTAGAGGGGGTGCTGATTGCGGAGAACCCCGATAATGTGGCATTACAGATTTGTAAATTTCAAGAAATAGACATTTGTCCCAGCATCTTTCGATAACTTAAAAAAAATCGCGACAGAGATTAGGCTTTGCAATCCATGATTGTGACATTCCACTGCTGTCCATGTTCATATATTGTTTAATGTTTTTTTATCACCCTGCAGAATTAAAGAGATTAAAAATCGAACATTCCGAGGAACAATCTGCCCAGTTATCAACGAACAAAGATGAACAAGGAAAACTTGTCTTTTTACTGGGACTGAAAAGCGACTAATCTCCAGTAAATTGCTTAGGTAACGCTACTGTGACAGGGAGGAATTGTGTACTTCCTAATATGTTTATGTGTCAATTTATACAGAAAAAAACAGCTATACTAAATACAAAATTATATTATGTTCTAACAGATAAATCTATGAACCGAACATCAAAAATTAGGTGCTATGTTGCACTTATCCACAACAAACAAACAAACAAACATATTTCTAGGAATTTTATTTGAAAAGAGCAGTACTTTCGTAAATTTGTAGCCTGTTTCATATTTAATGATCGTTGCATAGTCAACATTCGCCAAATTCCAGATCTTGAGTTTATCCCTAGTATCGGCTTATTAGCTGACGATTTAAAGAAGAGTGAAATTCCCTGCTCCAGACTTCACGCTAATGGAAAACTTGATTCAATTACAGAAATCTAGATTTGCGCGGAACCTCTTCTAGTAGTCTTCTTATTTTATATCACGGAATGGTTTGGTGTATATGTTCTCCATTCGCAAATTAACGGAAATTATTGAATGTCTACAATTATTTAAAATTTACAGTCGTGTTTCAATTTGTGTAGCCAAGATTGAATATTTGGAAAGCATTATTAATAAAAATAAAACTAAAGGTAACGCAACAACACTTACAGCCGTATTCATAGTCGTTCGCCAGCGGCTCGCCGGCGAGTCGCCGGAGTTTCGTTATGAATAGTACGTTGGCGGCACTGTACGTCTATGTCAAATTCGAGGTTAGCAGGTTAGATTTTGTGTAAATTTCTGTCAAAACTAGGAGTTTTTAAAAAATTGCAGTGCTATGCTTAAAAATTGGTGGAATAACTGTCTTCATGTTCAAGGGATTTATGTTGAAAAAGAATGTGATGTTCTGTAATAGATGCAATGAATACTGTGCATCCCTAGTATGTGAAAATTTAGAATTATTTAATATTTTTGTAAATATCCGAATTCGTGCGAGATTTAAATGTAAACTTTATTTGAAAATATATCTTTTTGTTAACTTTAATGTGTGCTTTGTTAGAGTCAGCAATGCGTGTTTAGTTGCTTTAACATGCTATACTAGTTATCGAAGGAAATTCATTAATAATAGAATTATTTTAAGCAGTTACTAAAGATAACAAGCATTACGAGAAATATATAAAATGTTCTTCATGTATACCTGTTACGTTCAGGATAAGTGTTTATAATGTATTTCAAACTTCAATATTGTGTATTTACATTTTATTAAATCTCCATAATTTCTTGCGTATGCGTAATTTAATTCAAAGTACCTACCTATATGTAATTGTTGTAGAATACAGCAAACAAGGGAAGGCGCTGACCATACTCGCAATCCAGATGAAAACAATAGTAATTAAAGAAGACGCCTTTGACATTCTTGGCTGCAGGGGATAGACTATTGCCAGATACCTGAAACAAGATAAAAGACACTTCATCATTGTTCCTGTTTTTCTTAAGACAAACTGAAAACACAAAGGATCATTTGTTCTACACGGTATTTGATCATTAGTAAAATTGTCTCGAAGTTTCTGTTTTTATCACCTAGTATGTTTAGCAGACATGGAGATCTTATTAAGGATAATTATGCATCATATCTTATCCTAAAGTTTTTACTAATTTATTTTACTTTCTATATTCGTTTACCATAAACCTCACCATTTTTCATTGGGATTTAGAGAGAAATTACTTTTAGAAAGAGGTTTTGAGCAAATGTAAAACTCCAGGGCATTGTTTTTCGTTATGATACAACAAAGCGCTTATCAGTTTTATTGCAACAGTTAATTAAATTTCATCAGTTGTTATGCAGATAACATTCAGGCAAATTATAACAAACTCTTAAAATTATCTCTTTGGGGATTTGGTAACTTCGTGTAGCTGTTAAAATTTATATTCGTTTCGTGTTCCACTTTTCTATGTTATAAAATATTCTGTTAGTCAAGTTTCTGTAAAAACTACCTGTTTTTGTAGAAACTAGTCACGTTGTGTGCAATATGTTAATGCAAGTTTTTGTTATGTTCAGAAACATGGGTACAGCAGGGTGCGTTTGGTATTTCGTTAACACTGTGTACAAACAATAGACTTATATAATATCACTTAGAAGTACAACTAGCTAAAACGAGGTTTGTGAAACTTTCCGATTTCTAAGGGTAAAACAATACCGGCGTTGTAGCCTTCCGCTGATTTATAGCGAACGTAAAGGGAAAGAGGAAACTACATAGACCTCAGAGTTTATAAACGGCTCTATGCATATTTTAAAGTAGTAAAGTGCCTATTCAGGGGCGTAAAGCGTAAATTACGATTAGTGCTAGCGTTCAATATTGCAAACCGTTTCTGCCTGAAAAATCGAGATAAACCAAATCAACGAAGAAGAATGTTTTCAGTAGATGGTGTGCAATTGATAGGTTTGTAGCAGATCTTTATTAAAGATTCCTTAACGCACAGTTAAAATTATTAACTACTCAATATGTATTGATGTTCCCTCTGTTATTACGGAATAAAAATATTGCAAGAAAAAGTATCCTATCCATTAAACAGCTTCGTTCTGTAGAGGACGTGTTTTGATGGGGGGGGGGGCAGCGCTAAACGAAGTGTTTGAAAGATCTTATAGAAATGTAAAGTTAAGTATAATAATTTCACGTGTCTTAAGAAACGCTAAATGAGACATAACCACATACTATAATTTACTAACCGTAACAGGTCTGTGAGTTTTTACATTAGAAACATATGTGCTGTATTTATTTATTAAATTATGGATGCATTTTTGTGCGTATAACAATAAAAAAAATCTGCATAGAGCTTTACTCAGAACTTTTCTCGCAAGTAGACATTGAGACACTAAATAATTTTTAAAAACAAAAGAAAGCAGGTGTAAAAACGTTCCAAATAACACGGAACCAATTTTCAAATAAAAAACCATTACCGGCGGGATTTGAACCGCAGTGTCTGCGAATGAGATCTAAACGTTGAGCAATATACTAATAATAATAATAAATTCATTTATTAGCACAAAGCCAAAAAAAAAAAAAGTTAAACAATGTAATAAAGCAATACAAGAAGGAGTTTGGTGCTAGAAGGAGTTCAATCAGAATACATTGCCAAGCCCTGCCCTTTCTTGAACCTCCACGTTAAATAAAAAATATTGTAGAATACATACATTATAACAATTCCATAATTTGTATAGTGTGCAAACATGACTCGAGACCAATATATTGTTAAGATACATAAAGAGCAGTTTTGGATGAAGATAAAGGAAAAAAATAGAATTTGGAAGATCAATACAATCAACTTGGAAAAGTTTTAAAAAAATGGCTGTTTAAATGAAAGTCATTAATAGAATTTGAATTCTATGAAAATTAAGATGAAAGGTATAGCACTTGAGTATTTTATAGTGGTTTTGAAAGTGATAAGGTAAATACATGCTCATATTACAGATGACAAATATAATTTCTATTAAAATAATATGATGAAGTAGGTAGAACTCAAATAAGATTAATTTGTAGATGGCATGAATAATTGTAACATAGGATCTATGGAGATTTTGTTATGATTATTAGAAAATAACAACTCGGAAAATAAAATGTACTTTTGATATTATTTTTCGATTTTAATAAAAACTTTTACCCTAATTTTTAATATGTAATTTATTGAAATACATTATAAAGGGTTTTAACAAATTTACGAGGTAAAAATAAAATGAAATATTAATAAGATTACTATAACAGTTACTGAAGAGAATTTAGAAGGTTCTATAACTAGATACAAGCAAGCAGAAGAAGCAAGAAGAAAATAAGATTTGGATGGAATTGGATTATTTTAAATAATACAATTGATAAGAAGTTACATTGGTTAAAAAGTTGTTAATTGCTGGATATGTTGGGGAGTGCTGAGGACGTGTGGATCTATCAACGGAGGATAGCAGAGGAACGACTAGACTCCGGCGATTCTGTTGGTTTCTGACGACAGAGATTGCTAAAGTAGGAGCTAAGGAAGGGATCATTTGTGATAGTAGCAAACTTGCCGTGAAGTCGTCAAAACGAGGGAAGCTCTGGAAGGTGACAGTAGCGTTGGTGAAGTAGAACGGGGCCATTCCTGCTACCAGCCAAGGGTTTGACAAGTTGACAGCTGTTTGTCAGTAAGCAGTGCATCACAGCAGGACTAACTGGGGTTCCGGGCTGTGAATATCAGGAGAAGTACTGTCTTGGAGGTGACATTGAAGCAGGGAGAGTAACATCAGTTCAAGGTAGGTTTTTAGTTTGTCCTATTGAAGCTATAATAAATAAAAGACAATACAAAAAGTGCAATAAACTATAATCAAATACTTACCGTATAATATTGAGTCAATAACAGGTGAATAGAAGTTATATTTGTCATATTTGATTGAAAATATTAGTAGAGCACTGTTTGATGTACAAGGTGACAGTTCACGTCATTAAACAATATAAAGTCATTATTAGAATAAAATTTCAATTAATAAGCAACTAGATAATCGAACCAACCCTGAAAAGAGTATCAAGGCGCTATCGATTTTAATAAGTAAATTATATTGAATTTCAAACTATATAATTCAAGTTAAAAAAAAATTGTGAGAGCAGTCACTACAATATCTATAAATGTAAAGAAATAATTGATATAATTCATAGAGATTAAAAAAACACAATAAAAGAGGAAATATGAGTAACCATACATTAAAAACGAAGAGACGTCAACTAACAGTTAATCCTCTGAGTTGCTCTAGATGCAACGCTGATTTTAGATGTTTCTTGACGGTATTAAGAGTATTACATGAAGTAACATCAATCCCAAAAACGCGGTTAAATATTTTAGTTAGCAATATTGAAGGTAGTGTGCTAATACCTAGTAGATTATGCAATGAGGGAGAGAAATGCGTTATTTTGCTGAAGTATAATTTCTGACTCGAGGGCGAAGCCTGAGAGTTAGAAATTGCACTGATGCAAAATAGCATTCTCTCCGAGTTGCATATACTATTTTTGTCACGTTGCAGGAAGGTTTAAAACGAAAACCCGTTTTTTAAACGTCATTTATTGACATTTTAGTTACAATTATGTTAAAATTAGTAGCCCATGGTAAATTTGAAAGTTGGTGGCACTGTAAGTCAGTACGACAAGAGCTCACAATTATGTCAAATTCGAAGTTAACCTCGAATTTGACATAATGTTCTGTCAGTCATAATGAAAACTCCCTAGGGAAATTTTAGTCTTATTTAGTCTCTAGGGAGTAAATGTTTTACTTCTGTCACAATTTTGATGCTATAGAAACCGACTTCTATTCCCGGTCGTGGAAAAAATAAATTTTACGGGAAACAGATTAGCATCTTCAACAAACTATCAACACTAAAATATATAGGGTTGATTATATGTTAATGATGCCAGAACGATTCTCGCTTTGCATAATAGGCCGCAGGCTATTGTGTTCAGTAGAAACATTTTCTGATTTACGACATACATTTAGATGCTTCTGCCATAAATATATAGAGATGGCACGAAATAGAATTATTGTAAAAGCGGTGAATTTTTAAGGCGTCACGGCTAAAAAAATAAATGTTTAAACATGCTGTAAAAATTATTCCTTACCAATTCATGAAAAAGTGCTATGAGCACGTTTAAAGAAAACAATTTGGTTTGTTTAATGATCCTTATTTTTCGTATTCAACAGTTAATAATAAGCAGTGAGCAATTAGAATTCTTGAAGTTTCCGACCATTGTTTACTCCTGGCGTCGATATTATAGTATTTTCTGGTAATATTTTCCAATAGTAATTAACGTAAGACCGGAAAGTAGTGTTTTGCAGGTCGAACCAAGTAGATATCAGGGCGAGCCGCAGGGGAGCCTTGGAAGCTTGGGGAGACCTGTAAAACACTTTCCGGTCATGTATCGTAAAATACTTTTTTGCACTCATGATTTCAAAATCCATATTTCCCGGCCATTCCCGATGCGCCGAAAATGACTTTTCCCGCACCGGGGTGTTTTTTACTTTCCCACAAAAACTATGGCAATTGTGTGTTCCAGGGGCGCTGTAAACGTCAACAAAAGCTAACAGGTGCTAGGATACGTATAAAAATTTAGTAATTTGTGCTGCCAACTCAGTAAAGTTGTAAAACACTCAATAATATTTTTTTAACTTTTTTAAATATTTTGAGTTATTCGTTACAAAAAACATTGTACCTACCTCTTTCGGGAAGAATTTTCCCGAATTCGCACTACATGCAGCACTCCCTTCGGTCGTGCTGCAAACAAAGTGCTCATTCGGGAAAATTAACTTCCCGAACTTGTTAGGTAAATAACTATTAAACAGGCAAAAGCTTTTGCCGATCCCTGATGCCCGTTTTCCTATCTTGGCCGGCAAAACGTTACTTCCTGGAGAAAATATTCTCCAGAAACTGTTTATCGTCTGGTAAGTCGTAAAAAAAGTTTTTACATATTTTTCTAAATTTTAAAAGTAGAATATGTGTAGCAAAATGCTGGATTTGCCTGAAGAACTTAATCGACTTCATAAACCAAAATTTTACGTATATTAACGTAACACTTTATGATTTTCTGAAAGGTATTCAACTTCATCTCAGATAACATATATCGTACCAGCAGGATGGGGCAAATGACTCAATAGCTACATACTTATTTTCCAACAGATGGATCAGTAACGGAAGTCCGAAATCTCTTGACCTCCTTGTGATTTTTATTTATGCAGTAATTTTAAGCAACTTGTGTATGTTGTAAAAATAAATGATCGTAATCAATTAATGTAAATAGTGGGTGTCATAGAACGTAAGCAAATATTAGGTGCTAACAAGTATTTGAAACTGAAAGGCCCCTCAATTATTTCCCTTATTAGTAGCTTCAGCGTACTTATGCGAACGTTTTGTCCGTCTGTCTGTCTGCCTGTCTGTCTGTCTGTCTGGATCGCCTGTAACTTTCGAACGGCTACAGATATTGAAATTTTGAAAGGGGGCAAAGTTGTTGCTAAGGTCCCGAGCACCTTCATGCGCTATTTGGTTTTGGCGAAAGGTGGCGATTTTCCACTTTGCAAAATTTCCAAGCATTTTAGCACAGTGGCGGCTTGTCCACTTGGCGCCATCTACAGAAGTTCGGTGGTCACGTTTTGAACTACACATTCTGAAGCTACTCTTTAGATCTGTAGTTGAGCAGTTTATTAGTAGCTTCAGCGTACTGATGCGAACGTTTTGTCCGTCCGTCCGTCCGTCCGTCTGTCTGTCTGGATCGCCTGTAACTTTCGAACGGCTACAGATATCAAAATTTTGAAAGGGGGCAAAGTTGTTGCTAAGGTCCCGAGCACCTTCATGCGCTATTTGGTTTTGGCGAAAGGTGGCGATTTTCCACTTTGCAAAATTTCCAAGCATTTTAGCACAGTGGCGGCTTGCCCACTTGGCGCCATCTACAGAAGTTCGGTGGTCACGTTTTGAACTACACATTCTGAAGCTACTCTTTAGATCTGTAGTTGAGCAGTTTATTAGTAGCTTCAGCGTACTTATGCGAACGTTTTGTCCGTCCGTCTGTCTGTCCGTCCGTCTGTCTGTCTGGATCGCCTGTAACTTTCGAACGGCTACAGATATTGAAATTTTGAAAGGGGGCAAAGTTGTTGCTAAGGTCCCGAGCACCTTCATGCGCTATTTGGTTTTGGCGAAAGGTGGCGATTTTCCACTTTGCAAAATTTCCAAGCATTTTAGCACAGTGGCGGCTTGTCCACTTGGCGCCATCTACAGAAGTTCGGTGGTCACATTTTGAACTACACATTCTGAAGCTACTCTTTAGATCTGTAGTTGAGCAGTTTATTAGTAGCTTCAGCGTACTGATGCGAACGTTTTGTCCGTCCGTCCGTCCGTCCGTCCGTCTGTCTGTCTGGATCGCCTGTAACTTTCGAACGGCTACAGATATCGAAATTTTGAAAGGGGGCAAAGTTGTTGCTAAGGTCCCGAGCACCTTCATGCGCTATTTGGTTTTGGCGAAAGGTGGCGATTTTCCACTTTGCAAAATTTTCAAGCATTTTAGCACAGTGGCGGCTTGTCCACTTGGCGCCATCTACAGAAGTTCGGTGGTCACGTTTTGAACTACACATTCTGAAGCTACTCTTTAGATCTGTAGTTGAGCAGTTTATTAGTAGCTTCAGCGTACTTATGCGAACGTTTTGTCCGTCTGTCTGGATCGCCTGTAACTTTCGAACGGCTACAGATATCGAAATTTTGAAAGGGGGCAAAGTTGTTGCTAAGGTCCCGAGCACCTTCATGCGCTATTTGGTTTTGGCGAAAGGTGGCGATTTTCCACTTTGCAAAATTTTCAAGCATTTTAGCACAGTGGCGGCTTGTCCACTTGGCGCCATCTACAGAAGTTCGGTGGTCACGTTTTGAACTACACATTCTGAAGCTACTCTTTAGATCTGTAGTTGAGCAGTTTATTAGTAGCTTCAGCGTACTTATGCGAACGTTTTGTCCGTCTGTCTGGATCGCCTGTAACTTTCGAACGGCTACAGATATCGAAATTTTGAAAGGGGGCAAAGTTGTTGCTAAGGTCCCGAGCACCTTCATGCGCTATTTGGTTTTGGCGAAAGGTCAACCGTTGTTTTCGCAGTGCTGAAGCTACTCTTTAGACCTGTACTTGAGCAGTTTATTTTTTGATGAGAATTTATTTTACAAACTTCTAATGCAAGTGGTTTCCTGCTAAAAGCTAATTCTTTAGCAAAGCGGTGTTGGGCATAAGTTTAAAGAATTTCTGGTTTTATTTTCGCGACTGGAATGAACCCTGAAAATACTACAAAGTTTGAATTACACAATATAAAAAAATTAATTGAACTTCTATCGCGAGAAAACTTCTGATGTAATAAGTAATTTTTTTCCAAAAATATTTTAAAATAATATGATACATGATAGAAATTCAAATACGTAGCTGAAATGATGTTAGTTACTCAAATCAGGTTAATAATGCGATGTTTTTGGAGAATAGTGACCAAAGAGAAGCGAAAGTTGAGTCTATAAAGGTTGAGCAAGATTAATTTCTGTTGAAAAAAATTGATGTACTGGAAATGCGATGGAAGTTCTAACAGATTGCATTCTTGGGTTCGCCGAAGGAACGTACAAGGGCAACAGTGATAAACATGCAAAGTAGCTTTTCTACAAATTGGTTATTCATCTTTGTTACTTTATTGCACTTCTTTTCTTTAAACTATTTCACAATGTTGTATGTCTATGCCTTAAAAACTTTCTTACAGGCGTGGTATTCGATTGCTGAGAGAAATGGCTGAATTTCGATCTTCTTGACGGCTGAATGTGTTCACTTTGAAAGCGACATGAATAGAGCAAATGTGTAGAGCACTCCCTATTTATCTGCATTCAGTTGAATATTATTTTTATCTGTACAGAAAGTGCATGTTTAAAAACCTACTTCTTTAACCGCATGTCTAAGATATAACTCGTAAAATATTAAAATGGAAAGTAACAAAAATTACTTGTAAAATTTACTTTAAAATAAAGATAAGAACGTTTCACATATTTTCCTTGGGGATTATTTACGACACGTCTTTGATGTGGCGTGTCCCTAGTGGCCTGATCGGTTCATTCTTCATAAGTATGCTTGTATAACCCGAATTGAATTTCCGCAGTGTGGGGGTTCAATACACTGTATCTGATAACACCCTTTTTTTGAACTACACAAAAACCCAGAGAAATATTGCATCTTGATCTGCTACTCTTGTACGTCTCGCTTTAATTCTTGCTCCCATAATTTCTTGAGGAATTTTTTGGGAGTTATTCTAGTTTATTATAAAAAAAGTTCATTTGATTAAATCGTATTTATATCCCTAATAATACGTCTTTGTGCCGGTTATTGTTTATATTTCGAAGCCACTTGTTACAATTTTGATTACAGCCGGTTTTGAATGAAAATTATAGGAGTGTAACTTCATATCGAAGAACTTTTATAGCAAAATTATTGCCGTCGTGTAGCAAACTAGCGATTAATTCAGTTATTCTTGTTTTAAATTACTGGTGGCGAATACTGTAATTTTATAAAGTAGATTAGTAAGGTAGCAGTCGGCTTTCCATTTATGAAATATGTAGTTGAAATGATATTTAAATTTTACAAAGTTTAATATGTTCTTAAAGCAAAGCGAATATCAAATGTACGCTAAGGTATCTTGGTAATATTTTGTGGTTATTTTTCGATACGGCTTTTGTTAAAAATCTTCACCCTGGGGTGCGTGTGACATTTGGTGATTCCTATATTTTACATGTTGCTATAGAAATCAATAACAGTAAATGTGCATAAAGTCCGGCAGCCAATCTTTTCCTTCGCCGTTTTAGGTTGCCTCATAGAGCAGTTGCTCATATAAACAGCTTCATGGGTATTAGATATGGATTGAATTGTGAATAAACTATAGTCTGTTTTTTTGCTTTATGATTCAGAGCAGGCTTTGCATTTGCATTTTTGTAACAGTGTAGGTAGTTAGTGACAAAGGAAAAAACACTAGTTATGTCAAAAACCATTAGAACTGTCAATGTGTTAACTTATAAGCACTATTATACTTACTAAGAGCTAAAATTACTGAACCATTGACATTAAATAAGGTATTGCTTTATTTTAAGTACGTTTATTTAAGCGTCATAAAATTTCTAGACATCTATTTTTTATGTACTAATTTAAAAATAAATATATTATTAATAATTTGCTGATGATTTTTGTTTGTAGAACTGTGTTGTATAAGTTATTATTTATGCTACACATATAACAGGCATTTCAAAATAAAGAGATAATACAAAATACTCTGGTAGAACCATTTTCAGAGATATAATTTACCAGAATTTAGATGGATACACTTCAGAATAATCATCCAGAATCTGATTCAGAAGAGGAATACAACTCGTCTTCCGATTCTGTATCAGATTCTTCCAACCTAATAATAACAGGAGGTATATCATCCACACCAATTTAACAATGTGCTTTGCCCAGTCACTTTATATTAGTAGTTCACAGTGGTCAACGTTTTTTTCCATATGTTTGCTGTACACAGAGATTTAAGCCATAAATTAGCAATTATGTCTTTTGAGGGAGGCTGAGAATTTAGGTCCTTATTATAATAGTTCTTACATAAACTCCATGCCAATTTAATTGAACAGTGGTATGGAGGTAATCTAAGAACTTCATGCCCATGTCGTTTTTTGTCAATTAGTATTGCTTTTGGTCAATATGTAAAGTAAAATTAAACTCCCATAATTGTCGCTTTATTATTTTGTCATCAAATTGTACGTCACTTTTAATTAACCATTCCTGTATTTGTAGTTTATTGGACGAGAAATTGGGTGGTTTATCGATAAGAACCGAATTATATGGTGCATTATCCATAATTAACACACATTTTCCATTCAATTTGGCCAAAGCAGGGATTAACTGTTTTTCAACATTGCCTAAAAATGTCACCATTGATACACTTATGATAGCCCCTGTCATTATTGTCCGAGTCCAATAGTAAGTCACATCCTGGTAAAGTTTCATCCAAAAACATGAATATACATTTTTCACTATAATTTCGAAATTGTAAATATTTCCTTTAAAAGGCAATCCGCCGAAATGATATGACTCTTCTCACACAATTTTCTTCCATTCACAATTTTGTATTTATATCCCATATTTGTTAATGTGTAGTATAATTTAAAACGACTCCCAGTACAATTCAGTTCCTCCCTTGCACACAGCAATAAATTATCGAAAGTAAAAAATTCCAAATTTTCTTCTTGTTTATCTTCCCTGAAACTCTGTTCCTCCCAAGTTAGAAATTTCTTTTCTTTATTCATATTATCATTCGGTTATTGCAAGAGTTGTGATTTTACTTCGTTTCGATTTCTGTGTAGCATTCGAAAGCTAGCATTATAAGAAATTGTTAGAAATGTTATATCTGTTTAATTCTTAATACTTACATCGAAGATTTGACCAATTCTTTTAATGATGGCTGTTTTACTTAAGTTACCATTGATATCATTTATATTAGTAGAACGGCGTTTTATAGCCTTTTTGGTTTTACTATTACCTAATACTGCTTTTTCGTGGCATTTTATTAACATTTGCTGAATGTCAACTTGACAATACCGGCGACCTAGATTTTGACATTAGTTATATTTTGTAACTAAACTGTTGTACACTGCTAAAATAATATAAATGCAAAGCCTGCTCTGAATCATAAAGCAAAAAAATAGACTATAGTTCAGATTTTTTTTTTGCAAAAACTGCAGTCTTAATTTTGACATTAACTTCTTAACGCTTTGTTTGGAAAGGATATAAAACAATAATTTTACAAAAATATAATTCGCATATACAGGGTCACTTTTATGTATGGGACCAAAGCTGCCCTGGTCAAACTGTTTGAGATATGCGTTTCATATTTGATATATATTAATTTGAGGTTATTTTACATATACTGAAGTAAAAAAAATGTTTTTCCACATAGTTTTTAAATGCGGTCGCAATATTGATTTTTTATAATAGCAATCTAGGCTGTGTGATACATCAATAGAAAGCTTATTTTTTCTCTTTTCAGAAACATTACACATATACAGGGCGTTTACGGTCTTGTGATTTTATTTTTAAGGGGTGATTAAATACCTTAAAAGAAGGTCATTAACTCTAAAATGGCTCAACAAAAGTTGTATAAGAAAGATATGACTTTAAAATTTTCTTTTAGATTTTATTTTCTTATTTTTAAGGGGTGATTCTTCTTCTACATCATGATATCTTTCCAGATGTGTTGTGATTATAATATGATAGGTTGGGAAATGTCTCGTCCAGAAAATTTCTCCAGGCGTCTCTATCTTGGGTCATGCGTAAAACATGTTCCCAGGGTTCCTGGAGACTCTTTCGCGTTATACCAATCCAGCGTTGGGGAGATCGTCCTCGTCTTCTTTTTCCATCTGGCTTTCCTTGTAGTATGTTTTTTTCCATGTTCCTTCTTGTGGAGATGTGGCCAAAGAATTTGAGGGCTTTCTTAGAAACAAGTGAAGAAAGGCGAAGTTGGGGTTTAATTTCGTTTAAGATGGATTCGTTTGTGCGATGAGCAGTCCATTTAACTCTAAGCATGCTACGCCAGCAGTACATCTCGAATGCGTCTATTTTCTTGCGCTTAGCCTCTCTGGCCGTCCATGTTTCCACCGCATACATGAACACAGAGAGAACTATGGCTTGGACGAGACGTATTTTGACGTCGATGCGAATATTTCGGTTAGCCCAAATTTGAGTCATTTGTGCTATGGCAGTTCTTCCCAGTTGTATTCTTTGCTTAATTTCCTTACCACAGTCACCTAGATTGTTCACCAGTGCTCCCAGGTAGACGAATTGTGAGACATCTTCGCACTTCGCAATACGGGTGATATTGGGATGGTTGTTATGCTCCCTATCCACGATTAGGATTTTGGTCTTGCGGTAGTTAATACTTAACCCATACTCGTTGCTGGTATCCTCTAGTTTTCTTATGAGCGTTTCGATTTCTTCCTGACTTCTTGCCATTTTTGTTGTGTCATCGGCGAATCAGAGGTTGGATATTTTATATCCGCCAACAGTTGCACCGTCCTCCCAATCATCGAGTACATGTCTCATTAGGTGTTCAGTGTATATATTAAAAAGCAAAGGTGAAAGAACGCATCGTTGACGTACACCTTTGCTAATTTTGCACTCTTTTGAGAGAATGTTGTTAAATTTTATTACTGCTTTGCTTTCTGCGTATAGTTGCCTGATTAATTCTATGAGGTGTAGGGGAACACCCATCTGTTTTAGTACGTCCCATAGTTTTCGCCAGTTGACGTTGTCGAAAGCTTTGGTAAAATCGACGAAGCACAGATATAGCGGACTGTAGTACTCTCTGGCTTTTTCTATCAGCTGACGAATGTTCAGTATCTGCTCCCTTGTCCCCCTTCCTTTTACAAATCCAGCTTGCTCATGTGCTATTTGCCAAGACGTATACGTGCTTAGACGGGCTTGTATTATATACAACAAGATTTTGCTGGCGTGGGATATTAATGCGATTAGTCTGTAGTTGTCGCACTCGCTAGTTGAGCCTTTTTTGTGCAGAGGTATTGTAAGAGATATTATCCAGTCCTCAGGCCATTGACATGTTTCCCAGACTCTTTGACAAATTTTGAACAGCTCATGTTTGCTGGAGTTATCCAGCAGCTTGATAATTTCGGCTGTGACTATATCAACTCCCTTGGATTTTCCTAGTGCTAGTTTTTTAACAGCTGCTTCAAACTCTGACAGCAGTATATTAGTTTCTTTTTCGAAACCTTCAATACGAATTCGTATAAGTCTACGTAACGGATCATTGTATAGTTATTCGCAGTACTGCCTCCAAACTTCCAGAATTTGGTTTATGTCATTGACCATTTGGCCGTTTATGTTCTTTATAGCCCAGGAGCATGGTTTGAACTAGCCTGTTTAGTCGGCGGTATTCTGTCTGAGCTGATGGACTGTGTAGTCCCGATTCTTTCGCTCTTCTTCTAGCGTTTACTAAGTCTAATGTTTCCTCAGACATCCAATTCTGTTTTTTGTACGCACCGATAGGTGCTTGCGACTCTTTAATTGTTTCTGTGATGGTTTTGCTCAGACCTTTCCACAGTTCGTCTTATGTTTCACCTTGTGGAAAATACGTCCTGTTTTTTCTTCTAATACTCTGTGGAAAGTATGCTTATCTGTTATAGGTCGTAGTTTGTGGGGGTGATTAAACATATTAAATTCTTCTTCTTCTTCCTCTTATTATAGGCCAGCGGCCTTAGGCCGGGTAGGTGGCTAGCCTTGCCCGTCGAAACTGAGGAAGGGTTGCCTTGTTAGGGGTTAACGAATACCGCAGGCGGTAGCGTGGTAGCCGGGGAGCGTACGATTGTTAAACTCTACAGTCGCCGGGATTCGAACCCGGGCCGACGCGGCGGCCTGGGAGGCGAGCATTTGCTCGCGGGGCCATCCAGATTTTATTTTAATTCTTATTTGTTCAAGAAAACCACATTACACTAGATGTTCGAAGTTATCACCATGTTGTTGAACGCAAAGTCTCGCTCAACGTATCCATGAGTTCGCATAACTTACAAGGCCTATATCTTGCCGTCAAATTGTTGTCGCAACTACTTCAACGAGGTTACGAAGATCATCTAAAGCAATTATTTCGTTGGTCTTCATAAGGCCCCATAAATAAAAGTCTAGGCGGTCAATTCATTTATTTTCGAATACATTATCCAGATGATGGCGAACTAAACGATTAAAAGGCAGCAGTGCACCATCTTGAAGAAACCACATTTGTTGGCATACATTCAAAGGTATTTCTTCTAGCAGTTCTAGCAAATGATTTTGCAAAAAGAAGAGATAATCATTTCCAGTCAATCGCTTTGGTAACAAAAAAGTGCCAATAAGTTGTCCGTTGACCAATCCGGCCCAAACGTTTATCGCGAATCTGTGCTGGAAATGATTACGACGAACAGCATGTGGATTTTCAACTGCCCAGACGTGAGTATGATGACAGTTGTTAATGCCGTTACGTTTAAAGGTTGCTTCATCAGTTGCCAACACAATGGAAGAAAAGTTTAGAATTTCAGCATGTTTTTACAAAAACCATTGGCAAAAATTCAAACGTAAAGGATGATCTGCAGGTTCTTGTACTTATTGTACATGGAAAGGATACCTTTGATTTTCGCCAGACAATTCGATTTGAGACACCTACTTGGATAGATATTTCTCGAGTACTACTGGAAGGATCTTCTTCAACAAGGTTTAATATTTCTTCTTCGGCATCCAAAATTCGTTAGTGTCGGCCAGGCCCATCATCCCGACCTTGACGTTTTGCAGTACACCCGTTTCTCGTGCACGGAGCACTAGAGCAGCGACTCTTTGTGGCATCGGAGTTAGCCTGTTAGGAAACTGCTCAGCATACAATCGGCTTGCAGCAGCAGAATTCTGGTATACTTCCCCATAAATTAACAACATATCAACGTATTCACTGTTAGTGAGATAGACCGTTTCTACGTTCCTTATTACGATTTACGTGAAAGATTTTATGCCAAACAAACAGTGCAGTGACAACTACTGAAATAGCTCGACAGATGCGAAAAGTTATTGGCATCAGCCTACTTAGTAAAAAATTCAGTTTAAATTTATGTTTACTTTTCAACGTTTTTTGAATAATTGTTTTAACGCTAATCGTTTTAGCGTTCACTTTTTGATCAATTGTTTTTGCGTTAATCGTTTTAGTGTTATCGACAATCATATTAGCATTAATAATCTTCTTTTAAAGTGTTTAACCACTCCTTAAAAATAAAAAAACAAAATCTAAAAAAAAATTAAATCATATCATATCTCTCTTATTATAAAACTTTTATTAAGATATTTTAACGTTAATGACCTTCTTTTAAGATGTTTAATCACTCCTTGAAAATAAAATCACAAGACCGTAAACACCCTGTGTAAGGGGTACATATGAAAATAATGCAGATAAATTAAAAGAAAACATTTGAGGCATGCTTAATTCGTTGCTGCACATTTAGTGAAATCTAGTAACCACTACACAAAACGTCATAAATAAACATAACACAAACAGTAATTAAAATTTAGGATAACAAACAACACTTCTTAAGTACAAATGAAAACAACAACATTATTAATTAACCGTAGTTAAGAGAGGAGATCAAACTGCTGCCCATTTACTTCTTGGCAATAATGAATGCGCTTTTTAAAATTGTCTAGTGTCGGCCAAAGAATTGCGAATGCGATTTTTCAATTTTTCTAAAGGTATATTTAAATAAACGCGACTTTTAAATGGCCTCACAAAAAAATTTTAAGGAGACAAATCTGGTGGTCGAGTGGGCCACTCCACGGTTCATCTGATCCCGATCCTACGCTGATAAAAAATGTCGCTTAAATAATTGCGCACTGCAAGTCCATAATAGGGAGGCGCACCATCCTGCTGAAATCAGATGCTTTCGTTGACTGCATTTGGGTTATCATGATTTGGAAAGAGTTCTATAATTTGAGGAATAATATTTTCCCGCAGTATTTGAAGATATCTCTCCGACGTAAGGTTGCCTTCAATGAAAATGGTTCAATAATGTTGTGACCATCAGTACCAGCCCATACGTTAACTTTCTGGGGTCGCTGGGTGTGAACTTTCATCCAATGGGGGTTAGTGTCAGACCAGTATCTACAGTTGTGCCTGTTTACAGACCCATTCAAACGAAAAGTAGCTTCATCCAAGAATACAACTAAATTGGCGAAATTGTCATTTTCAGACATAACTTCCATTTCCCACTCACAAAACTCGAGCCTTCTGTCGAAATCGTCTTCTGCCAATTCCTGTACTAAATGTACTTTGTAAGGGTAAAACTTATTTCTTTTTAAAATCGTTTGAATGGAACGGCTACTCATATTGTGGATTAAGGCAAGTTGCTGTACAGACGTTTGGGGTTACTCAACCACATCCAGTACTACCCCCTACCCCAAGGGAATTCTCTTCATTTGTGGCAGATTTTGGTCTACCAGAGTTAGGACGATCTTTTACGCTTCCACTTTCAATAAATTTTTCTAAAGTTTTACTTACTGCAGATATACTAATTGGATTCCGATCGGGATGTGCCGTATTAAATAAATGATGTACCTTGTCGTGTGTTTGTCTTCTGTCACCATAACCAATCGTTATGAGAATATATATATATATATATATATCAGTTCTCCTTCTGACAAACGATCAATATTGCAGAATTGCCAGACAATACAACTACAGGAAGAATCAACCATGTGTGATGTTTATTTTGTCATTTCTTAAGCTGTTACTACTTGTTTTTGAATTGCTGTTTGTGTTTTGTTTATTTATGACGTTTTGTTAATGCAATGGTTACTAGATTTCACTAAATGTGCAGTGAGGAATTAAGCATGCCTAAAATGTTTTTTTATGTATCTGCGTTATTTTCTTATGTATACATGTATAATATTTATGAAAAGATAAAAAAATAGGCTTTCTATTGGTGTGTCACACAGCCTAGGTTGCTATTTAAAAAAATTTAATATGGCGACCGCACTTAAAAACTGTATGAAGATACATTTTTTTTACTTCAGAATTTATGTAAAATAACCTCAAATTAACATATACCAAATATGAAAAGTATATCTCAAACCGTTTGACCAGGACAGCTTTGGTCTCATACATAATAGCTACCCTGTATACTTTAATTCATATTGAAGCAGCAGACGAAAGCTAGACTTAACACGATTCCATAATACGTAGTACGGTTTTCACTGCTGTAGATATAGTTAGTAGTTAGTTAGTATCAGTTGTGGGGAGACTGATGTCAGGCAACTAGGCCTTTATACGCCCTTTTCACCAATCCCATGGATAATGTCTAGGCATGCAGAGTACCAAGTACCTTAGCCCTACTTAGAATTTTGCCGAGACTAAGGAGTTCCAACCCTAGCAAGGGATCTTTTATATGCTACACATCTAAAATGGGCCCCCACTGCTTTACATCACTTCCGAATGATGGCATTCTGCAGGGGTTTTCATCCGCATTTTTTTATTTTTAAAAACCTCACCGGGATCGGGGATCGAACTCTCGGTCATTAGATCAGTAGGCAGAATGCTTAACCACTGAGCTATGGAGTCGAGCTAGCTATAGTTAAGTGATATATGTAATTAAGTTAGTCATAGTTTCCCAGACTATGAAAACTCAAAATAATATTATTAAACATAATCATCTCAATGGTAGACAAATATATAGTTA